>CM076685.1:92785217-93217717 GCA_038501925.1 Xenopus petersii
CATCAAATACATTGTTTATTTCCAATTAGAATATATCCCTGTACAGGTGGCCAGCAAATACAACCATCTGATTGGCTGGTATTAGTTGCTAGTCCTTGAACTCTCCTAACCTAGACATAGAGACGTTATTACTCGCTGGCACTTTAACCTACACAAGTTATGTTATCATTTTGGCGCATGACCAATATTAGGGTACGAAATTAAGAACAATATACAATTGTGAATGTTTATCTTTTTTATATTAATAGTTTGTCCATTGTGAACAACTTTACATACACCCCCCTTTGAAATTTGTTGACTGCCTAGTGATTGGCCAGTGGTAATTTCAATAGCCATATTTAAGAGGCTAGATAGATTGAGATCAGTTTCTCAAAGGAACAGTTCAGTGTGAGTATAAAAACTGGGTAAATAGATAGGCTGTAAGAAATAAAAAAAATATTCTGATATAGTTAGTTAGCCAAAAATGTAATGTATAAAGGCTGGAGTGACTGGATGTCTAACGTAACAGAACTGAACCCAACTTCCTGCTTTTTAGCTCTCTAACTCTGAGTTAGTCAGCGACTCTAAGGGGGGCCACATGGGACATTTGCAATTGATCCTTAGCATGCGCCTCAGATTCAAAAGCAAACTGTTATAACACATGTGCCCCCCCTCAAGTCTCTGATTGGTTACTGCCTGGTAACCAATCAGTGGAAACCATGAGAGCTGCAAAGCAGGAAGTAGTGTTCTGGCTATTATGTTACACATCCAGTCACTCCAGCCTTTCTAATTTACATTTTTGGCTGACTAACTAGATTAGAAACGTTTTTATTTTTATACTAAACAATTTTTATTTTTATACTAAACAATTCCTTTAAATTCTCCTTCTGAAAAATAAAACGACGCTGTGTCTTTTTCTGTAAATAATAAAGGTAGTGCTTAAATGAAACACTATTATTCACTTGAGCCGGAAAAAAAAAATCTACACAATAGCTTAAGGGAGTCATATGAATGCAATGATCTCTGAAACATTTCTTATCTAAAATTAAAATTGCTGGCAAATACAATGCTAAAAGAAAATCATTAGCATTTATAATGAATAAAAAGACCTTCTTCATCACTTCCATACATAGTTTTTGCCTTGAATTAGCACTGGTTTCAACAAGACCCTTGTTATAAGCCCAAAGCGAAAGTATTGGAAAGTTCTTGCCTTCTTGTTTTAATCTTTCACCAAGTCCTGACTTTTGCCCCCAGCCCATCTAATTGAAACTAATCTTCGTGGGCGAGGCCTGTCTCTTTCTCGTAATCCTTCTCTAAGGAAGCTCACATGGTCCCAATTAGAGCCACACCGGCTTCTTTTATTCAGTTCCTCGTCTTTTTCTGCCAGCTTCATTTTTTTGAACATTTCCATTATTAACTCCATGCTTGCAAGTTCCTGACTGTCACGGGGGCCTGAAGATGTTATCGATGCTTGCCTTTGTATAAAGTTACCATGAAAGCATTGTAAGGATTACACTTTGCAAAAGGGCGATAGAGGGCATGATAGCTAGAATTGTGGCAAGCATTATCAGGCGATTTTTATTTTTATCAGAAATAATTGAGAAGCCCAAGCAAGTGTTTACTTTGGATTATATATACCATTTTGGCTGTGTCAACCGAGAGACAATGTGGGACATTCACTAAGAATCGTAGTTGCGCTTCGCTGCACTTCGCCAGGCGTAATTTCGCCAGCGCTCCGCAAATTCACTAAAATCCAAAGTTGCGCTCAGGGGTAGTATAAGGTTGAGAAGTTGCGCTAAAGTTAATTCGCCAAGCGAAGTTACGCTAGCGGTGGTTAATTTGCATACGGCGCCAAATTCAATTTCCAATGGAAGTATTCGTAGCAGAACTACACAAGCCTGGGAAAACTTTAAAACAGCAAATAAAATTTTTATTTTGCCCTAGACATGTGCCCACTGTGTAGTTAAGTTGCCATGAGTTAGGAAATGTAGAGGGGAAGGAGGGGAGCCCCAAAAAAATTATCGATCGTTTTCAGCTTATCACCCATAATAAAGAAAAAACGCCAAAAAATGTTAACTTTTTTTGAAGCAATCCCTATCTACTGTATTGCGCTTCGCCTGGTCTGAGGTGGCGAAGGAAGTCTAGCGTAAAAGGTAGTGTTCAGAACAATGCGCGCGTAAGGGTGCGAAGTAATACTAGCGAAGTTGCGCCAGCGTCCGATAACTGCTCAAAAAGACTCAACGTCAAATTATAATGCTTTTCCTGGATTCTATTAGGATGTTCATCAACTTTATTCCTGGTTATAAAAAAGATTAATTTCCAATAACACTGTATGTTTACTACGTTACCTGTTTTTAGAATGACACTGCTGATTTCACTTATACTGTAAATATATAAGCATATTCGTAGGGAGCGTCAGCTAGACTAGTGTAAAGGTCAGCTATTGAAATCCTGAAAAGTGGAAATTCTGCTTCTGGAGTTTAGTGGGTAGATAGCATTTCACCAACTGGCAGTCTGAGGGAAAAGTCTGAGTTCAGCAGATGCCAGAAGAACACTACCTGCCTAAATGCATAATGCCAACAGCAGCTTGGTGGGGAGGAATAACACTGTGAGTCTGTTTTACATGCTTGTGGCTAAGGGCACTGGTTGCATTGAAAGTAAATCTTTCGGGAAATAGCTTGGGGAAGGCTCTTTCCTGTTTCAGCACAATATCATCTCATGCTCAAAGTGAAGTCTGGATGGAATGGGTTTGCATAGATGGGGTGGAAGAAATTGACTGGTGTGTACAGAGCCCTGACCTCAACCCAACTGAAACTTTCAATACAAGCCATGACTGATCCCCAATGTCAGTGGCAAATCCAACCCAATGCTCTGAATGGAAGTATTCACCCAATATCTAGTGGAAATACGGGAACCAACTTCATTGTATTACCCTTCATTGAGATGTTGGACAAGCTTTATATTGTTTTATCTGCTGAATTGGAGATCCCTCACATGTATACAGGTCCGGACTTAGAATTAAAATAAGCCCTGGAATTTCGGGAACACACAGGCCCAATCAGCCCACACAGAGGCCCAAACAGCCCCCCACCAGCCCACTAAATACTGACTTTCTATGGCACCTTATAGCAGCCCCTCTGGCATTTGCCAGAACCCACAGATTGCCAGTCCGGGTCTGCATGTATAACAATGTTTTGGATTAAGTAGTAGATTTGTGGAGTTGTGTTGCACTGGGGTGACATTACTAAACTAAACTGACTACTCAGTGTCACACTTATATACTTACCCTGCTCATAAATGTTTATTTTGTTTCCGTTTGGTGCACATATAATAATGCTGGTATTAATCCATTATGATCTTTCAATGTTACATTCCCTTTAAAAAAAAAAACATTTTTGTAAATGTAATTTTAAATAGGACATTTTGCACTTAACTATTGCATGAATTGTACCAAAGGTACTTGCCTACTCCCCCAGCCTAGTATTTCCTGGTTTCATGTCCAGTATCCTCAGAGGTGTAGAGGGTTCATATCATTCCAGAAAATGACAAGAAAATTGTCTGAATGTTCATCCTTGGGGAAGGTCAAAAACCTGAAATATTTTGACGTATGTCAAATAAAATAGAGAGAACATCTGGTGAGAGGATAATGCAAAGAACTGTGCTTAGGAAAGGTCAAAGAAGAGGCAGAGGGAAAGGTAGTTGTGCGGTATTAAGGATGTCTAGGCCACCCAATTGGGGATGCAGCATATACACTGTGGGGAAAGGATGTTTTATGAGCAATTCGAGAAGGTGAGGGATATATAATTCCTGCGAGGTGAAGTTTAATTGCTGTGAAAATATTCACATTGGTACAACTAATCATCTCATTTTTCTTAGTGCAGGCATTTATGTAAATGAGAATATCTCAAAGGAAATATGTCCTAATAATAGTGAATAATAATTGTTATAATTATGTTCATAATAGCAGCACCTGAAATCAATGTGCATTACATTGTGTGTAAGTATGTTTAGGTATGCTGATGCTTATATTACTTCTATGCATTAGCCATGAAGATCAGGCCCGGATTTACAAACTTGCCGCCCCTAGGCCGGCTCTACTCATCGCCCCCGCTCCCCTGCCGGTGCCGTCCCCTTCGTTTCCCCCTGTCCAGCACTGTCGGCTCCACTTCCGCTTCCCCCTGTCCAACGATGTCCCTCCCCTTCCAGGTGCCGTCCTCTTCACCCTCAGTGTGTGCGCGCGCGCGCACATCTTAACACTTGGGAACAGCACTGGAGACTGATGTGAGTCTCCAGTGCTAGTTACTGATGCAGCTCGGCCGCCACTGAAATTGTGCCGCCCTAGGCCCGGGCCTATGTGGCCTTGCATCAAATCCGGGCCTGATGAAGATGTTTGACCCTCCCCCCATGTGACAACAAACCAAGGGGCAGATTTACTAACTGGCGAAAATTTGCCAGCGTCCATTTTGCACCCAGCGAAACACTTCACCAGGCAAAAATTCGCTCAGACTACGCCAATTCACTAAAATGCTGAGTTTCATCATGTGCGCAGAACGATGGCGGCTTTTTGCTAGCGTTACTTCGGCAATGCGAGCATTTTATAGTGAACAAGCGATAGCGTTCATTTCTGCCTTGCGAAAGAATCCAATTTGCAAATACATATTAGAAAAAATTGCCCTTTTGCATCTTTTCCCTGGAGCCATTTTGCAATGTGTGGTGTGTCACTTACTGATCTCCTGACGGAAGGAAGGTTCTAATTGTAACAGGAAGAGGTGTGGGAGTAAAGACTAAGCTCTGTATATTCATTGGATGATACAGTTTAACATTTATGTTTGCCTCTTGTTGTGTGTAAGCACAGTGGGACAAATTCACTAAAGCGCAAAGCGCCTATCGTTAGCGCAAATTCGCCAGCGTGATGTCATTACGTTACTTCGTCAATTTACTAACGGGTACTGGCGTAAATTCGCTAGCGAAGTGGACCTACTGAAGTGCTACTGCTCACCCTTACACAGGTGAAGTTGCGATATGGCGAAGGGACGTAACTACGCTAATTCACTAACTTGTGCATTTTACTGAACGTTACCTCTTGCGCCAGACTTGCCTTCGCCACCTCAGACCAGGCAAGTGCAATAGAGTAGATAGGGATCGCTTAAAAAAAAGTTTAAATTTTTTCTAAGTCCCAAAAAACGCTAGCGTCTTTTCCTTTTTTAAGGGTGATAGGCTGAAAAAGATCGTAATTTTTTTTGGGGGTACTCTCCTTCCCCCCTACATTTCCTAACATATGGCACCTAAACTATACAGTGGGCACATGTGTAGGGCAAAATAACAACTCTATTTTATTTTATGAAGCTTTCCCAGGCTTGTGTAGTGTAATGTATTTGCTGCTATATATCCATCCATTGTACTTTAACTTGGCGCCGTAATGCAAATTAGGCATCACTATTGTAACTTCGATTTCCATGACGAATTAACGCTAGTGCAACTTCGCTAACGTTCTACTCCCTGAGCGCAACTTCGGATTTAAGTGAATTAGCGACGGCCTGGCAAAGTGCGGCGAAGTGTGGTGAAACCTGCGCTAGCGCAACTCCGCAGGTTAGTGAATTTGCCCCAGTGTCTCATATGAGCTAGAGGGTGGAATTTATTATTTAAAATGGCAGTTTTCTATATGGGATTATCAAATGGCACAAATTGATAAACCCACCCACCAACCTGATAAACTGTGGCGAATGGTTGTGTGGGTAATTTGCCCCTGAGGAAGTATTCCAGGATACGAAACGCGTTGGGCTATGAGCGATACTAAAGCTCTGTAAAGTTTTTATTTATTTATTTATTTCCAATAAAATCATCCATTCATTCCCTACGACTCAATGTGCATGAATGTGATAATAGCTAAAAAGAAGAAGCAGAGACAAACTTCATAATCTGAAGCGTCTGACAAAAGCTAAGAGCCGACTTCCGGGAGTAACACGCCGTAGATCCGGTGCCTGCTGCTGAAATTCATCTCCCAGCAACATTCGCTAAGAACGGTGGACCCGACTGGCTAATCCATCCGCGAGGACTGCAACATCGGACCGCTATCCACAGAGGACTAAACACGCTTTGAATACTTGTTGTCCGTTAAGCGGAAAACTTTTTTTATCCTCTCCCGTACGCCAGCCGTTCTGCACTATTGTAAGATCTTCCCCGCTAGGCACACAACAGAGAAGACGGACTTCGACCAGACACTGAAGCGTTTACGGATTCTAACCGTTTAACACTTGCCTTACTCCATGTGAGTAGTTCTGAGCGCACATTACCTTTGGTATATAAAGGTTAACACACTATTGAGGCTTTCTTTATTTTTAGGTGGTTGCCATTCTGTGACATAGCGCACCAAATCCAGTTTTACGTCTAATTACAAGTGTACAAGTGGGTCCATATTTTCGGTGCAGCTGATATCCCCCCCTCCCCCTTTCCAGCTACAACCCCCTGTACCTAATTTTCATAAATACAGAACTACATATGGGTGTGCTTTTGTAAACCTTAGAGGTCTTGTGCTTGTGTCCAGGGTCTCTGCTAATGGCTGCAATGTTTTATGTGATTATGTATTTTTACAAGGGCCTGTGATGTTTGAGGATATAGTTTCCCCGTTAATAAAGTGTTTTAAATAGATAAATATTCTAAGGGGCAGATTTATCAAGGGTCGAATTTCGAAGTAGAAATAACTTCGAAATTCGACCATCGAATAGAATCCTCCAACATTTGAAGTCGGAGGATTTCATACATCGTACAATCGTATTCCGATCGTACAATAGTACTCCGATCGTACTTCGGATCAAACGATTTTATCGTGCGATCGTACGATTTTCCCAAAAAATCCTTCGACTTAGCAAAACACACAGGAGGTCCCCCATAGGCTAAACAGCATTTCGGGAGGGTTTAAGTTGGCGAAGTATTGAAGTCGAAGTTTTTTTAAAGAGACAGTACTTCGATTATCGAATGGTCGAATAGTCGAACGATTTTTACTTTGAATCAAAGTAAATTCGAAGATGTAGTATCCTATTCGATGGACGAAGTATCCAAAAAATTACTTTGAATTTCGAATTTTTTTACTTTGAAAATTCCCTCGAATTCAGTTCGACCCTTGATAAATCTGCCCCCTAATCAGGGGTGCTTCGCCAATGAGGCCAGTTGAGGCTGTCGTCTCAGGCGGCAGTGCCCCACTGGGTACTAGGGGCAGCAAAAATGCTGCTCCTGGTACTTTAAGAGCAAATTTCCGGGGGAGGGGGGCAGCAGCAACTGTTGCTGCCTCAGGCGGTGGAGGGGCCAGGATCGCCCCTGCCCCTGATGTTCTACAAAAAAAATTGTACACAGGTAAATGTAGGAAATTGACTTAGTAGCATATTGATCAATGGGACAGAGGACAAAGAAAAGCAAAAATTTGATTTTATTTAAAGTGAAGGATCTTAGTGCTGGAAAAAGCTTTCGCTCCTGGATTTCTGCATAATAAAACATGTTTCCACTTTGGTTTTTTGCAATTTGGGCTTTTTAAAATATATTCCTGGTTAGGTACCTGCTAAGTGAGGAAATTGCATTTGCCAACCCAACAGGGACAGTCCCTACGTTTAACAGAAAAAACAAAACCGAAAACAACCCATTCTCCTTCGTGTACAGTAAATTATATTGCCAAGCACCATCTGTTCAGTCATTTAATTCATGCTCAATAGTGTCTTCTGTAGTTCTTCTAATAGTCATTACTTCTTTCTCTGTCAGCGTTTACTGGGCAAGATGCAATTTTCCAATAAACACTACCACTTCCAAAAATCAGCTCTTCTGAACGTCATCCAGGATCCGAAGGCTTTGGATTAGGCTGAAGCAATAGGAATCAAATTAGAAAAAAGCAAAGCTCTCCATGCGTTTCAATGTTTTTCCAAAGCTAAAATAAGGAGGCGCATTGCTGTTTGTTTCTGCTCGTGTTGGCTTTTAAAATGCAAGAGGGTGAGATTTGGGCTGCTGTCCCCTTCACAGCTTGCTTGTATACACAGCGCCCTGACCTTTGCCTCTCGCTGGGAGCAGCTGTACTGCAATTGTATTACGTTGCTGGAGTTCCGACTGTGTAATGGCTTGCAAAACATTTAGCAAGTGGTGACCTATCGGAGAGCTCCTTACAAGAAGCTCTTAACTTGCAGAAAATGTCAGGCAGCTGTTAATGCAGAATACTTATGATGTAGTCTTGGCTCAGACTTCCAACTTTCTCTGGGTATTCTGCATTGACCCACATTTCGATAAGTTCCTTTCAATTCTCACATATTTGTGGAAACCTGAAATAAACCTTAGTAGTGGCTAGTAATCTGAATCATAAAATACTGTACCTCAATAATATGTTGGGTCACAGACAATCTAATTTCCAATAATCCTGTTAAAATACATGATTTCTGCATTTACTATCTATATTTTATCTGTAATTTATTCACCTATGATGATCTAACTAACGTTTTACATGTATTTATATAAACAACATATGAAGCACAAACATATTCCATAGCTCTGTGCAATAGAAGGGAGTACACATAAAACATATACATAATATATATTACATACTAATATACATAACTGATAACTAACATAAGAGTCAGTTGTCAGTCAAAATATATATCTCAATAAGTATCTGCTGAAGGGAATGGGTTCAAGGTGGAAGCATGTGGGATTTCTGCATCCACATAAAGTAGTAACTTACATTACTTTGCACTAAGACTACTAGCAGATTTATCAAGGGTCACATTAAAAATTCGAAGGAAAAAAATTCAAATTGCAAGCTATTTTTGTGTACTTCTACTAGGATACAGTGCAAACTCGATTCGAATTTGAAAACAAATTTAATATTCAAATATCAACATTTATCATGTACTGTCTCTTAAAAACTTCAACTTTGACCATTCGCCATCTAAAACCTGCAGAATTACTGTTTTAGCCTATGGGGGACCTCTTAGAACCCATTTGGAGTCAATTGGTGGACTTTGAAAAATCAAAGGTTTTTTTAAAAAATACTTCGAATCAAATTCGACTGAATACGAGCTTACTTGGATTCGAACAATCTAATACAGCCTATTCACCCGCAAAAAAAAAACTTTGATTTTTTCAATAAATTTCTTTTGGTCTTTTTTATTTGATTTTCGAAGTTATGGGAGTTCAAAAAAAAACTCCCATTACTTCGAAATTCGACCCTTGATAAATCTGCCCCTAACTGTAGCCAACAGTCCAACCTTTTCTTTCTTAAAATTGCTGTGCCTCATATAAATGCACTTTAAAAAAAAAATCAGGAGCAGTCACTTGTGTAGCTATCCAAGCAGCAACTGATATAGAGGCCAAAAAGTCCACTATATAGGTTCTGTGAGAGAGTTTGGGGCAGATTCACTAAGCTCCAAATTTGCGCTAGCGTCTGCTTCGCTCACATCGCAACACTTTGCCAGGCGTAAATTCACCCAGACAACGCTAATTCACTAACATGCGACAAACGCTGGCGAAGTTGTGCTAGTGTTAATTCGGCAAACAAAGCAAAGTTGCGCTAGCGTTGGCTAATTTGAATATGGCGGGAAGTGAAAGTTGAATTCACATTTATGTTGCAACAAATACATTACATTACACAAGCCCAGGGAACCTTAAAAAAATAAAATAGAGTTGTTATTATGCCCTACACATGAGCCCAGTTTATAGTTTATGTGCCCTATGTTATATGTAGGGGGGAACCCGGGTACCCAAAAATGGTTTTACGGACTTTTGCAGCCTATCACCCTGAAAAAGTGAAAAGATGCCGGGGTTTTTTTGGGACTTGGAAAATGTTTTAAAAAAAAATTGAGGAAGTCCTATACACTCCATTGCAGTTCGCCTGGTCTGAGTTGGCGAAGGCAAGTCTGGCGGAACAGCTAACATTCAGTAAAATCCGCATCTTAGTGAATTTACGCAGTTACGTCCATTCGCCAAAACAAAAATTCCCCTAGAGTGCGAAGTTGCGCTAGTGTCTATCTCCTTCGCTAGCGAAGTTATGCCTGAGCCTGTTAGTAAATAGTCGAAGTACCGAAATGACGTCACAAATTTTCGCCAGCGTTAGTCACTTTGCCCTTTAGTAAATTTGCCCCATAGAGAGAGAGAGAGAGATGTGTTGGCATAGCTTAGAAACAGGACGGGCACACAAGAAGAGAACTGCCAGTCAATGGGAGAGACTTTATGGTAAGTGATATTTAAAGAGCAAAAGAGAACAGGAAATCATGGGAGAAAAAATATAGAAATGGGATGAAGAAGGAAGGACAACATAAGGATGGAATAGGTAAGAACTGGGTAAACAAGCCCTTACATCCTACTCAAGCCCCACAACTATGTTGCCAAACGGGAAGCGGGAGATGGCAGCCCACGATCTGACTTGACAATAACTAGGGATGCACCGAATCCACTTTTTTGGATTCGGCCGAACCCCCGAATCCTGCTGAAAAAGGCCCAATCCAGGATTCGGTGCATCCCTAACAATAACCTTACTTACTACTATACTACATTTGATGCTGAATGCTGGAAATGACATACTGTAATCCTGACCAAAACACAAGCAATCGGCATGTATGTATTGACCCATTGGCCACAATTATTTCAGTCCCTCTTGCATCCACAAACACATTGGCATTATGGGGGAAAAAGTCTGTTTTATGTGTAAAAAAAAAAGGCATGTTGAATTGTGTCCAAAATGACACTGCCCACGCACTTGCATAAGTAAATGACTCTTTGGGGCTGAATTGCTGTTTTAGTCTATGGGGGACCTCCTTTGGAGTATTTGGTGGACTGAAAATCTAAGTTTTTTTTGGAAAATACTTTGTATCGAATTCGATCAAATATGATCCGAATTCGAATCGAACATTCACCCGAAGTTAAAAAATTTGTTTTCTTTAATACATTTCGGTTGGTCTTTTTTGATTCGAATTTCGAGGTGATGGTTGTTTAAAAAAAAACTCCCATCCCCTCCAAATTCAATAATAAATGATAAATCTGCCCCTTTATATAGAGTTGTTGTGCTTACAAACATGCATAGAAAGTACAAAATGGAATCGGCATACTCTTTTTTTTATTACTTAGAGCAGTTACTATGAAAAGAAAGAAATAAAATGTAGGGATTCTAAAAGGATTGTTTTTGATATCACAGTATAAAAGGTTCTACTGAATAAGGAAAGTCACCCTACAATACAAGGAGATCTATTGTTCATCTGCTCTTACCCGCTGTGCAGACAATAAACATGTTGTGGTTCTCTTGAGATGAAACATATCTGTTATCTGCTGTAGCAGAATAAAGGGGTTAGGTGAAGGTAAAAATCATTTTCCCTTCCAAGCGATGAAAACCTCTCCATTCATTTGAGATTTTGTGCCCAGATTTATATCTTTATCTAATTGTGTTTTCCTTTTTCCTAGTGCGAGGAATGGATTAACCCATTCAGAAGGTATTGAACAGATGTGTGAAGGGAGGTCACCTGGGTGGCCACCTGTCTCAGCGGCGCATAACAAGCTCCTTTCACAGGGGAGTTACACTAAAATGGATAGCATGAAATGATGGTAAACAAATAACCAATAAATAAATACCAGTGGGCCATACTACAAACTTCATCAAATATTATTACCAGCGCTATAAAGATATCTAAATGGGGATTTCCACCATATGGTAAATGCAAGGAAGGTTTATTAACGGCTCACCAGTTACTTTTATTGGTTCGGGTGCCTCAAGCCCCGAACCCTGCGCTTGAAAGGTAAAGCAGTCTCCACTTGGATAGTGTGGTTCAAAAATACATGGAAGATAAATTTCTTACCAGATAGATGTTTTGACCTGGCCCAAGTACATTGCCAAGAAAATCACGGCATCCACAGTGGTCAATTTATGCAACAGCGCACTCTGGACCTCATATACAAACCGCTGAAGTCAAGATTCCAGTTAAAAAGGTATAAAATACATATTTTTTTATTATTTTTTTATTATTCACAGGTCTCTGAGGAAGTGCGTAGACACGAAACGCGTCAGACCTTCGACGCTTGTTCACATATCGGATGTTCAAATACAATTTTTACCTTTTTAACTGGAATCTTGACTTCAGCGGTTTTCTAAGAAGTCCGGAGTGCGCTGTCGTATAAATTGACCATACTACAAACTTCCCCAACGAAATACAACTTGACTAGTTATTGACTATCACAACCTGTCACTTATTTGTCATGTAGATGAATCTTTACTTTCTCTTTTTTGGTCTTCATTTTTTTTTTTTTATATAGTTTTTTTTTTTTTTTTCCTCTTCTACATCAAATGGTGGTCACTGACCCCAGCAGACCCCAAAAACTATTGCTCTGCGAGCCTACAATCAAGGGGGTTTCTGCCATTACCGTTATTAAACCACAATTGCACTCTCTATGCACTAGCGATGTGTGTCCCCTTGGACTCCCGCTGGCTATGTAAAGATAAGTGCTTTATTGCTAGGATCGCTCCTGCTTATAATTTTATCATTCTTACTTATTATATTCAGTCCCTCTACTATACATATTTCAGTCTCTCATGCAAACCACTTCCCAGTTGCTAAGGAATACAAGACTCTAGCAACCAGATATCTCTCCATAGTGCAATTGCACTAAAAGAATAGAATGGGTGAGGGAGGGACGGAGGGCAGCACCACAAAAACATCAGGGCCACACAGTATTCAGAACAGATCTGGACTGCAGAATCTGCTGTATGGTAGCCCACCCTGTTCTTTCTTCCTCTTTATTTCAAGCATTTGCTGTGAGTGGGTGGCTAAGCAGAAGCAGATAGGTGATTGTTGAAGAGGGTCTGTGCCAGCCAACCCCCACTAAAGATCTTTTTTTGTTTTAGTCCAACCCTTTTAAGTTACGCCAATGGGTGAGTCTCAAAATGAATGTGTAAAATGTACTTAACATATTTTGAATTCAAATATAAAAAATTATCATTTCTTTCTTTAATATACAGGTATGGGATGCGTAATCTGGAAACCCGTTATCCAGAAAGCTCCGAAACGGAATGGCTCCCATTGACCCCAATTTATCCAAATATTTCACATTTTTTAAAACGATTTTCTTTTTTCTGTGTAATAATAAAACTTATAAGATATAATTTATCCTTATTGGAAGCAAAACCAGCCTATTTGGGTTTATTTAATGTTTATATGATTTTCTAGTAGGCAATGAATGCAGATCCAAATTACGGAAAGATCTGTTATCCGGAAAGCCCCAGGTCCCGAGCATTCTGGATAAAAGGTCCCATACCCGTACGAAAAAAAAATGGAAACTATATTGTTTTGATGCATTTTAGGACAATTTGGAACCTCACTCCACAGCAAACAGAATATTTGCATAAATGCATTGATTTTGTTTCATTTCCCATTAAAAACCTACGTGAATGAAATTGAGTTTTCTAGTAAGGCTCATGAAACCTTATCTGATGGAGCTTAAACATTTATAGGAAGTATTTAATATTAAAAAAAAAGTAGCAGCAGTGCCTTGTGAAATCTGATCCTACTTTGCTACTCAACATTCCTGAATTTATGCAGATGTATCCCTCGAGAGCATTATGGCTGTCAATGAGCAGAGACCTACCGTAATCAGAATACATAGGAAATACAATATGTATTGAAAATGATTCATTTTGTGTACATTGTTTGCTTCACATAAACGATTTACTGAGATATTTCCATTTATATTCAAGTTTATCAGCAGTGTTGGACAAGTTGATTACAAAACCTTAATACTTAATGGAGAACTAAACCCTGAAAATGAATATGGCTAAAAATGCCATATTTTATATACTGAACTTATTGCACCAGCCTAAAGTTTAATCTTCTCAATAGCAGCAATGATCCAGGACTTCAAACTTGTCACAGGGGGTCACCATCTTGGAAAGTGTCTGTGACACTCACATGCTCAGTGGTCTCTGAGCAGCTGTTGAGAAGCTAAGCTTAGGGCTCTTCACTAATTATCGAGCAGAAAATGAGGTACAAGCTGATGCTACAGGACTGATTATTAAATTCTAATGCTACATGCACTGGTTTGTGTGCTGCCACGTAGTAATTAACTGTATTAGTGATGGGCAAATTTCTCCCGTTTTGTTTCGCAGAAAAATTTGCGAAAAATGTATGAAACTCAAAAATTGATGCCCTCGTGTTAAAATTAATGGGCGTTCGAATAATGTTGACGCACGTCCAGAATTTTTTGACACTGTCGAATTTTCATGGGAGTTTTACTAATTTATTCGCTGCCAGAAATTCACCTCAAATTTGTGCCAGGTGAATTTATTCGCCCATCACTAATCTGTATTAGTTACTTATCAGCCTTATATTGTGACATTTCTATTCTATGTGTACTGTATATTGTGAGTGGGTCGCTAAGCTCAGTAAGTGACAGCAGCACAGAGCATGTGCAGTGAATCAGCAGAAAAGAAGATGGGGAGCTACTGGGGCATCTTTAGAGACACAGATCTTTACTGCTAAAGGGCTGTGGTTGCCTTGGGCTGGTACAGAAGCTCAAAACATAATGTACAACATTTCTAGCTACTTCTTTAGTTGGGTTTTAGTTCTCCTTTAGTCATAAAACAATGCAAAACATGTAATTCATAAAAAACATTTTTGTGAAAGCCGCAATCCCTGGCCAAGACTCAGCTTGATAGAAACACAAAAAAGACATGAAAAATAGGTGAAAATGCAAATGCCCAATGTATTAAAAACTATCCTAGTTGTTTAGAACATTTCTTTACTGATCAAATTACCTCTTTTTTTTTTCATTAGCCAATGGCAAGACTTCTGGTAGCTCCAGATACTACTGGTAAGCTCCAGTGGCTGGTAGCACTTCACATAGGGAAGGGGTATAAGGAAGGCCTTTTCTGTGTAATACAGACATTTCACATTTCATTGCAATGACCCAGGCAAACATTTATTCAGCAGTTCCAACACAAGGGATGGCAAAGTACAAATATATAAATATAATATAGCACAACTGATCAAATTCAGCAACATACACAAATGTTCACAGTATTCTTCTCCAATACCCTATTCTGTGGAAGAACACTAGCAAAGTGCCATTAGCTGTTCCAGAAACACTACACTCCGTAGGATCTTACTAACCTACTCCCTGAACACTTAGGGTTCGATTCACTAAATTCGAGTGAAGGATTCGAAGTAAAAAAACTTTGAATTTCGAAGTATTTTTTGGGCTACTTCGACCATCGAATGGGCTACTTCGACCTTCGACTACGACTACGACTTCAAATCGAAGGATTCGAACTAAAAATCGTTTGACTATTCGACCATTCGATAGTCGAAGTACTGTCTCTTTAAGAAAAAATTCGACCCCCTAGTTCGGCAGCTAAAAGCTACCGAAGTCAATGTTAGCCTATGGGGACCTTCCCCATAGGCTTTCCTAAGTTTTTTTGATCGAAGGATATTCCTTCGATCGTTGGATTAAAATCCTTCGAATCGTTCGATTCGAATGATTTTATCGTTCGATCGAAGGAATAATCCTTCGATCGTATGATCGCAGAATTTGCGCTAAATCCTTCGACTTCGATATTCGAAGTCGAAGGATTTCAATTCCTAGTCGAATATCGAGGGTTAATTAACCCTCGATATTCGACCCTTAATGAATCAGCCCCTTAGTCCCCAATTAGCTTTGTACAGTTACTAAAGAAGAACAAGCACTGCATTACTTTTTATCCAATATAATTCCTAAGGGGTAACTTTCTGTAAATGTACTCCATAGTAATATTTACTGAAAGTGTGTCTTCTGTGTTTTCCACCGCCAAAAGTCAATCATAAAAAATACGGACAGGTGAGTAAAAGAACTGCAGACTTTATTTTAGGCTAAAGCTGGCCATAGACGCAAAGATCCGATCGTACGAACCCTCGATTCATACGATTTTCGGACCGTGTTTGGAGAGTCCCGACATTTTTCGTCCCATGGAGATTGGTCTTTTGGACGATTGGCCAGGTTAAAAGATTTCTATTAATATCTCCGCAGGTATTGCCAATCTGACGATATTGCTGTGAGCTTCCCAGTAGAATTTTTCGGGCATACTTTTGCACGATTGCTGTGACGAATAGGACATCGACTGGTTTGTTCTCTTTGCTGCTTTATTTTATCTGAATGGTTAGTGGCATGTTCGGGGGATGGCACCGATCGTTTGTCCAATATTCTGCTCGTCTATGGCCAGTTAAAGAGTGGGTAAACACACAATCTGTCCATGGAGTCTGTGAGTGCCTGCTGTTTCTTCTATGGTTGAATAATTCCACCTTAAGCTGTAGCTCTGGGGCATGTGCACCCAGACTCCACGTCTAAACTCTTTGCTAATGAGCCCTAAGTCAATGCCTCAAGTTGCTTTTTATAATTAAAATAATAATCCTCACCATTCATAACCACATAGGAAATATATGATGAGATAAATCAAGGACATGTATTGCTTTACTACAGATTTTGTCAAGCAATAAACTTGTCAAAAATCTTGCATTGTTTGATCACCTCTTGTCGAATTAAAGGGTTACTAAGACCTTGTCACCTGCTTTTCCTAGGGGCTAAGGGCTCTTACCTTACAAGTGTTTTTTACTGTTGTTGATGAGTCAAATTCATGAAAGTATTGTAAAAACACAACTACGATTTACTGTATGGGTACAGTGTCAGACTGGAGTGTCAAGGGCCCACTAAGGCTGTCACTTCAAAACCCATGGGACACCCACACTTCTTGCAGATACCTTGCTGCCATGATGGGACGGTCGGGGGAAGTCCAGGATTATATCAGGGAGCAGACCTGGGCCGGTAGGGCCCATAAGACCTGGGGCTCATCTTGTTTTTTTCCAGGGGATAAACAATTGGACCAAACTACAACAGCACCAGTCCTTTGCCTTTGTCAAACTTAACTTAAATGACGCCTGAGGAATATCTTAGTGAATATTGCCAAAGAAACTAATTGGATGAACAGTGAAACACATCCAGTCCATTTCACTCCTTCATATACTATACCACTCTATAATAAATTCATTAATGGTTGGGGCTGCTTAAAGGTTGCTTGGTGATTGTTAAATTCAACTAAGGTTGTCTTCTGTGTTTTAAGTGTCATAAATTAGACAAAATTATTGCAGGTCCTGAAATCTCCATCTCTGAGTGCAAAAAATACGTCTGGTTCTTTTATGCTGCTTATTGAATGAATGACACAAATGATGCAATCTCACCAAAGCTGAGTCATAAATTGCATCCATTAACATGGGTATTCTGAAGAAATGCAATAATGTTGGCTCTAAAGTCTAACAATTTAACATTCTACTAAATACTGTATCAAATAAGCAGAACAGAAAAGCAGATGTTAGTATGTGTGTGATAGTCCTTTCATAATAGTTTTACTTTAATACTTTTTTGGAGAGTAAGAGGAAAATGAAAATGTTTGGTTTCTAGGATACCTGCAGTTTATACTATAAGCCATTAACCATCAAACAGAGTTAATACATTTTAAGCCTAAAGGGTTTTTTTTTTCGTAAGAGAATTTGAACTAAATATTTTTTTTTTCTAATTAAATAAGTCTAAGGTGCACATTAATGGATCCTGCTGTTTGCTTGACAGAAAGGCCGGTGGAATGGGAGGAATAATGATTTTTATTTTTCTTTTTCATTAAATAGAATTATAGGCAGTCACTCAGGGCCACTGCAAGCTTAATTGAAAGAAAACCATTTCTACTTAATTTACTTTGAGAGTGATAAAGCAGTATGCAGGCTAGGAAATTAAATAAGAAAGCATGATGTGAGGAAAAAGGTTGTCCCTTGAAAATAATGGCTGAAATAATGATCTCTAGGTGTAATAAATGACTGAAATAAACATTACTTTTTGCAGCCTTGAAACTAAAGGAAGCTGAGAGGATTTGTATGTGAGCAAAACTCTATTAAATGGATGATCACACAGCTAAGCTCTCAGTCCATTGAAGAAGCTACAGAACAAAATATGTGGGGCTGGGACTATTGCCAGTAAAATGAAAAAGCCTGTCCAGTCATTACGTGTTGCATTTGTTGTATAGGCCCAGAAAATGTATTTCAGAATGACACAACAAATATGGCACCCCATGATCCCACCATAACTTTCTTTTTCCAGCAAAAAGGAATACAAACTGATATAATGCAAAGAAAAATAATGAAATAAAAATTCTTGTTGGAGAGCTTCCACTCATTTATGCACCGAAGCACAGCTGAAGGAGAAGGGGGAATCTTATATCTAATTGGACAGTAGATTTGTCAGGTTCTGCTTTAAATGGTGGATTTTTACATTTTAGCTATTCACATAAATTTATCTTCTCTGCAACTGATGGTGACTTACAGATTTTGAGTTTATTGAGTTCGGAAGGCTCTCACACATCAGGGGTCATTTAGTTACACAAGTATAATGTTTTCCCATAATTCTTGTAACATTGCACAACAAGGGGGAGATGTGCCTACTGAAATTGCAGCGAATGCATTAGAATTTGTGCACTTGGAAACACTGTAACTGCCTCCACTTAGCTCCAGGGTTCCCTTGCATCAATGGATGCACTAGTGCATAATTCATAGTAGTAGGCAGGGCAAAAGCAGTGGTACTTATCAGAACTAAAATCCTTCACATTAGCTATTCTAGTATCTAAAGGCTTCCTAAAGAATGAGCTGAACAGTCCAACATTCTGAATTCAGTTACAGAACATGGGACACGCCTGACAATGTAGTAGAGATCATATATAAATAAAGTAAAAGAAATTTATGGAGAACAGAGTGTTGGTGTGTAGTGTGTATAAACATAAATAGTTCTGTGAATATTACAGTTCAGCCAGCAGGCAGCGCCTACCATTAAGGTCTGCCTGGAGGGAATTTACCAAGGAGTGAAGATGCAGGGAATTTATTTTCCTCTTTACCCTAAGAACATCGAACAGGCAGAACTAAAGACCATTGTGGCCAGACCAGGTGGGAGCCTGTATCCTTCAGGGCTAGTGAAGGGATAGTAGTCACGAGTTACCTCTCCCTAGGAGTAAGAGACAGGTAGGGTAGCCAACAAGGAAAGTCTATTGTCCCAACGAGGAGTGAGTATTTTGGATAGAGCCCCAGGCAATTGTTCGCCAGTCAGGGAATTGAAGCATTCAGGAGTAGGAGGAAACCTACGAGGGCTATAGTGAGACAGCTCTGAAGAAGCTTGGGCATTGTATGCTGGACACAAAAGGAAAAAGGGGGAACATTTTTTAGGAGAGGAGGCCCCCTAAGCGGCTAATAGCACTCTGCTACTGCTCTTCCATATGACAGTGGTCCTGGAGACTTTGTAAGAGGAATACTGAGTGTGTGAGGATTGGAGAGTATCACCTGTAGTAGTGTTTATTATGTAACTAATATTCTTAAGTCAGTAACAAGAGCCCTGGCCTAGCCGGTAAAACACCTACCAAGGCCGGGGTCAGTATTATAAATTTACCGGTAATTTGTAATACCCTTAAAAAAAGCCCTTGGCCTGCCCCTCCTTTTTTTCAGTCTTCTGGACACCGCCTCACGTTGCTCCGCCCATTTTGTGTCACAGTGTTTGGCACCACCCCTTTTTACATCCCAGCCCGTCCCCTTTTTTGCCAGCCCCCTTTTTTTCAGAAAAGGTGGCAACCCTATGTGTTCTAATGTCAGCCACAGGGAGACCTGTTATAGGTGCATCTTAGCTCCATGACCACAAAGACATAAAAATGGAGGGGGAAATGCAGAACGCAGATACAAAGTACCTTATTTTGGCACTTTGCCTCCTTAAAATTTGCTCCGGAATAAAAGGCAGTCTGTACCTTTGCACCCCTTTTCAACTCAGAACTACCATAAGAACGCCAGCATTTGTACCCTTGTTCAGAGTAAATGATAGTATAAAGATGGGGGGCTAGTCTACGCCATCAGTGCCAATTACATCAATATTTGTCTCCCCAAATATGACCTGCCAGGTCTATTTGCAACGATATACCACCATTATTACTCCGGCCCTTGTTTCCTAGTAAGTGATGGTATAATATTGATGGGGTGGTTTACTCCAGCAATGCTAATTAAATCAATATCTTATGTTTAGTGTTTCCCCAAATAAGACCTAGCAGGTCTGTTTACAATGATATATAATTTACTCAAGGTGAATTTTTTTCTTACGAGCCAACAGGAGCTTTACATTTTAAAATAATCTAAACATGCCGACATATATAAAAAATGTGGTGGAGAATATTCTGCTGATGCTATGGTTGCACACAGGAAAAAGTGGAATATTCAGAAAGGAGTAAAGCAATGCGAGCATAACGAGTAGCCATGCCTGTGTATTTTTATATTCTAAATATCTATAAATTCATTTTGAGTTGCTGAAAGCCAGATACACTATTTTATTGGCCTAAGGCTTAACAGTGGCTGCTGCCAGGTACAATACCATAATAAAATAAATGATCTCCAGTGCTATCAGATTGCAGGCACAGATACAGCACGCTGATATGTTGATACAAGCGCAGGAAGGGATTTTATGGCTGCTGGTTTGAAGTACTGGAGCAGTATAAACTTCACAGACTTTTGAACTGAAAATTATGAGTATGTTTACGGTCACAGCTAAGAGCAAAGAGGGCAGGCAGAGATGTGTTACATATATCAAGTCAGCTTTCTGCTAAGTTTAAAGCATATTGGGGGCAAAATTCATACAATGGCATACAAATAACAACAAAGAAAGCTGTGAAAAATATAGTGATTAATAACATCGCAAAAGGGACAGCCAGACATATGTATTAAAGTGCACATTTTCTCTTTGTCTAACTCTGTCATCTGTCATCGCATATCTACTCGTAAGTTATAACCTTAAATACGCCATTGTAGGAGGGAAGTTCTGAATTGATGGTGGCATAACTGATAGCAAGACAAGAGAGGCTATACTGATAAGACATTGGCCAGATCACAGCTTTAGGAGCCCTGTCTATTGAATTATAAATAAAATCTGTCCAGAGGAAGGCAACAAGGATAATTCAAAGTCTAAATTACAAGGTATATCAGGCAAGACTGCATGACCAGCATTATTTAATAGCATACAAAATGGACCAGTTGATTTGTTTGCCATCAATAGAACTTCTATGAAAATGCTTAAGGGTAATGCATTATGAAGGGCTAATTTGCATCTTCAAGTGCAGTGTGCAAATTTCCTGTTGAATCGCCATATTATTTTCCCACAGTGCAGCATCTTTTCCACCATCTCCAGGGGGCAATGCGCTTGACACTATTGTGCTGCACCTGCTATAATTGCTTGCAGCTTGCCAAAATGAATGCAGTTATGTATGCATTTCCTTGCAAATCGGACGCAATTAAGAAAAAGTCTGTTCGCCGTCATTTGCAGTAGTTTGAGTGTCTGCTCCCGATTCTTTTGGTGCAAGTGTATAAGTCTAATCAAAAGGTGGCGGTAGCTCCAGGGTTCCCTTACGCAGGCCCGGACTGGCAATCTGTGGGTTCTGGCAAATGCCAGAGGGGCTGCTATAAGGTCCCATAGAAAGTCAGTATTTAGTGGGCTGGTGGGGGCTGTTTGGGCCTCTATGTGGGCTGATTGGGCTTCTGTGTACCTGAAATGCCAGGGCCTATTTTAATTCTCAATCCGGACCTGCCCTTACGCCAATAGGCACAGCAGTGTTCAATTTGGAAGGAAGGTGGGAAGGACTGAGCGGCGCAATGCGCAAGTATATAGAAGTGCAAGGAGCACAATTTGATACAAGAACCTTTAATAAAAGATGTTTTACACTCAACTGACAATACCATTGTGAATGTAAATGAGCCCTTATATGTATATACAGTACATACATACAGTATATTATAGTTCTATGTATTATCTTATTTGTAAGTATAGTATATATACATATATTATATCTCTAAAAACATTTGAAGGTGTCATCTGACGAATGGGTGACGACAAACACCCATATAAACAGCTCATATAAATGTAATGCAAGCTATTTGACTAACTGCTAATGTCTGTATGAATAAACTAAAAGTCATTAACTTTTATAAACAAGGAAAATGTTATGCATGCCATGTTTGCTACTGCCATGGAATAAAGTACTTTTGTCCTCCTGGTATGCCAGATCATAGAGTCGCTTCAGTTTCCCTGAATTGCCCTGTGTAGCTCAAGAAATAATAAACTCAGTTATTTTTTTATAATTAAAATAATAGGTTTGGTTCACACAAGCCCTTTTCATTAATCACATGTTTAACAAAGAGGGTATACTGCCCCTTTCATTTAAATGCAATTACTTTGCAATCAGTAAGATCTAGCACCTTGCATTTAGGAGAAGAGCCTCTAAATGTGCGGAAACATAAGAAAAGAGAGTAAACATGATAGAGAATTATAGAGAATATAAGTATCCTTGGTATGTTTGGGAGCCTGAGATCTGATAAGTTAATAAGGAGATATCACTCAGCATCCCTTATTCCAATAGAATTAGTAAGCATTTGGTCAGATCAGAGATATGCAGTGTATGAACATTGCAGATACTTCCATTCTGTTCAATGGTTGCCAGCAAACATGAAACAGAAGTTCCTATTTAAAAATGTAGTCATCCCTACACGAGGGCTGTTTCCCAATATGAGGTCTGGGTGTTGGTTATAATAAGCATGTGAGACATTGGGAAAAGTCCATGATTCATATAACATAATTATTTACAGGTATGGGACCTGTTATCTAGAATGCTTGGGACCTCGGGCTTTCTGGATAATGGAGCTTTACGCTATTTGGATCTTCATACCTTAAGTCTACTAGAAAATCATTTAAACATTAAATCAACCCAATAGGCTGGTTTTGCTTCAAATAAGGATTAATTATATTTTAGTTGGGATCAAATACAAGGTACTGTTTTATTATTACAGAGAAAAAGGAAATAATTTAAAAAAAATTGGATTATTTATATAAAAAGGAGTCTATGTGGGACATTCACTAAGATTCGTTGTTGCGCCAGCGTCCGCTTCGCCACGCTTCGCCGCACTTTGCCATGCGTATTTTCGCCAGCGCTACGCAAATTCACTAAAATGCGAAGTTGCGCTCAGGTGAAGCGTAAGTTTGCGTAGTTGCGCTAGCGTTAATTCGCAAAGCAAAGTTACGCTAGCGATGCTTAATTTGCATACGGCGCCAAATTGAAGTTACAATGGAGGTATATGTAGCAGCACTACACAAGCCTGGGAAACCTTCAAAACAGCAAATAAAATTTTATTTTGCCCTACACATGTGCCCACTGTCTAGTTAATTTGCCATGAGTTAGGAAATGTAGGGGGGAAGGAGAGTAGCCCCAAAAAAATGTTCAATCTTTTTCAGCCAATCACCCATAAAACATGGAAAAACGCCAGCGTTTTTTGGGACTTAGAAAAATGTTTAACTTTTTTTGAAGCAATCCCTATCTACTCTATTGCACTTTACCTGGTCTGAGGTGGCGAAGGAAGTCTGGCGTAAAAGGTAGCATTTAGAATAATTTGCGCGTTAGTGAATTTGCGTAGTTACGTCAGTTGCGCAAATTCACCAGGTGTAAGGGTGCGAAGTAACACTAGCGAATTTACACCAGCGTCTGTTAGTGAATCGGCGAATTAACGAAAATGCGTTACGCTGGCGCATTCACACTAGCGTTAGGCGCTTCGTCGTTTAGTGAATTTGCCCCTATGGGAGATGGACTTTTCATAATTCGGAACTTTCTGGATAATGGGTTTCTGGATAACGGATCCCATACCTGTACTATTTTACGGTACATCCCTATAAATGTCAAAGACAGGCAGCTAATTTTTCTCTCATTTTTACCTATTTTGCTATTTCTTTCCAAACAAATGTCATTTGAGCTCCAGTTTTTATAATTTGCCCATATTATTTTAGCAGCATATGTAATGATCTACGCAGGCGCATTTTATATTGTTGTTTTTTTTACAAAACTAAAAAACATAAGACATGTCATATGGTTTCTTTCATATGGTATCATTCTTTCATGCATACTTGTGCAAATAACAGTATGGGGGGGGGGAGATGACAAAGAAAATTAGAACATACTTCTCCAGATAGAAAAGTACTTTGGTGCCCTCTGCTGGTTATAAAATAAAATGCTTTTAAATTAAAAATGGTCCAATTCAGCGTCTTTATTCCAATGTTCATCACTGTTCTGGCTACACCACTAGAATTTGGGTTACACAGAACTCTCTTTCTCAGATGGGCCCTCACTGTAACTTTGAGTCCTCACAGCTACACACACTCACAATAATTTGGGAGCCAGTGGTTCTTGAACAAGGCAATAACTTTTTATTGATGGAATTTAAAAGTTAATTGTCAAGCAGAGTTATTAATTACAGACTGAACTATAACTGACTCTTGGGCTTCATGCAATGCTGCCTCTAAGCTGAACACTTTCATGAGCAAACAAATGTTGAAGCCGAGGCACAAAAGAACTTGTGGTGCCCACATAGAAAACACACAATTTAGCACTTATTTGTTTCAACCTTTTTGTGCCCAAATATTTTTTAAACGTGTCCAGAAAAAAAATTTTTTGTTCATAAGGCTTTAAACAAATTAGTTGGTTCTAGCCACTTATATGATGATGATTGCGAACTGGTTTTACATAAAAGCCTGCGGGTCAACAAATGGATAGTGTACAAGGGGCACATAAGGTATTCTATTGTTCCAATCATTTGGGCATACAATCAGATCAGCAGAAGGTAAAAAAAAAAACCAATATCAATCCTGCCCTGGGTTGCCTGTGTTGGTCTCCCAACTCCTGGCACAATGTCTATCCAGGACACAGTCGCACAAAGCAGGAGCTCCCATGTAGCAGGCTATCAAAAAAACCTGTCCTCACACTGGAGACACACGCTGAAGTGTTCCAATACTTTCCCTCAGGCCAAACACTCACCAAGGACACACACAGAGCTGGTACAGGCATCCACAGCCTCTCAAAGAAATCTTTGCTCTTCAAGCCTGGCTCTAGCGCTCATCCGGAGTGTGACCACACCAAAGCCTCTTTCAAAGGAATCCATCACCCAGCAGCTCCATAACATCGCTCCACTGCCTCTGAGCTCCAAACATCTCTTTGGTCAAGCTACCATAGGATTCTTGGGGTCCTGGTATCCCTGAGCCCACCGAGGGCCACACCACCCTCAGGGCTTTTCCATGCTCCAGCCATATCCAACCCCACCTGGGGTGGAAGGGAAAAGACTTTTCACACTTTGCACATGGCAGCTCAGTTTTATAAAGAAGTTGCACAATAGTGACACCTTCTGGCCAATTCTGTAATCTGCCATGGCACACTTCACTTCAGACAAAGGACTCACTCCCTTCCCATATCTAATTTAGTCCCAACACTGAGCTGGCCACAACATGGGATTTCCAACCATGAGGGTCCCTACAATATATTTAACAAATATTTAACAACAAAATATAAACAATAGCAAAGGCAGAGTGTAGTAAATCACTAATGGGCATATTCACTAAGATGCGAAGTTGCGCCAGGCGCAACTTCGCCGCACTTCGCCAGGCGTAGTTTTGCCAGCGCTCCGCAAATTCACTAAAATCCAAAGTTGCGCACAGGGGTAGCGTAAGGTTGCGAAGCTGCGCTAGCGTTGATTCGCTATATATAGCAAAGTTACGCTAGCGAAGGCTAATTTGCATACGGCGCGAAATTCAAATTTCAATGGAAGAACACGTATCAGCACTACAAATGCCTAGAAAACCTTCAAATCAGCAAATAAATATTTTATTTTGCCCTACACGTGTGCCCACTGTCTAGGTAAGTTGCCACGAGTCAGGAAATCTAGGGGGGAGGAAGGGGAGCCCCAAAAATATTTTCGATCTTTTTCAGCCTATCACCCATCATGTAGAAAACACGCCAGCGTTTTTTGGGACTTAGAAAAAAATGGACTTTTTTTTAAACAATCCCTATCTACTCTATTGCGCTTCGCCAGGTCTGAGGTGGCGAAGGAAGTCTAGCGTAAAAGGTAGCGTTCAGTACACTGCGCAAGTTAGTGAATTTGCTTAGTTACATCGCTAGCAAAAATTCGCCTGGCGTAAGGATGCGAAGTAACACTAGCGAAACTACGCCAGCGTTCGTTAGTGAATTTGCGCAGTAACGAAAATGCCAAACGCTAGAAAATTAACGCTAGTTAGCGCTTAGTGAATTTGCGCCCAAATGTCTGAATGTAAGGTATAATAATATTTCAGTAAGACTGGGAGTATCTGGGTTCATGTCCTAGTTCATAATGTAGTCACGGTTCTTACAGAACCTCCAGTATGTAAACTGTGTTATTGAATCTGTCTTGGAGATTGAGTGAAATGAGCTTTGTGGTTTTGGCTTAATCCTTGATAGACCGCATCAGATATTATACATCATTTGGAACCAACCTTCTTTTCCATCAGCAAGTCTTAAGATCTCATAGACAAATGGTATTTTCTCACCTCTATAGCTTTCATTTGTGGCAAAAACTAAGAGCTCTAGGTCCATTAGTTTAAAATTGAGTTATGAAAATGCTACCCCTTTCCAGGCCTTAAAGGCCTTCTGGCACCAATACTGAGAACATTATTATTTATGTTTATATCACGAGCAGGAGATACCTGTGGAGTTACTTGAGTGATGGCTGATGGCAAACCTGGAACAGGCTCAGATCAGCCATCAAAGCGTCTCTCCTTGACCCATAACAATATTTAAAGTAAGGTGACTTTTTTAAACTAACATTAATCCTTGGTTGTGACCTTAATAGAATTTAATGGGCAGATTTATAATTGTTTGTAAATTGTTTGTAATGAGAGTTAGTCTTCGATAAATGTGCTAATTCATGAAGTCGTTAATTACTTTTCTGTGAACTGTGATTAAAAGGTGACTGCTAGGGATTGCAGAAAAACAAATAAATGGAGGGCACGCTCATTTAAACCAACAAATTAGAATAAGGTGCATAGAGCCCCAAAAACACAGAATGAGGTAGTTCAAAAGTACTGCTATGGATTGCTGAAGGATTTTTTTTATTTCTTTTCAGAGCCAATTAGTCATGGGCGAATTTATTCGCCAGGTGCGAACCCGCCGTGAAATTTTTTTTGGACGGCGGCACATTTTCGCTGGCGAATGTGCAGCGGCATCCAAACAAACTGTCGTCAAAAACAAGATGACGAAAATTTTGCTGGAAATTCGAAAATTTTTCGGCAAATCGAAACGCCCCTAATTCGCCCATCACTAGAGCCAGTGCATTTAAAGGAGGACTGAAGCTAAATTAAAGAAGTAGCTAGATATGTTGTACATTATGTGTTGGGTCATCTGTACCAGCCCAAAGCAACCACAGCCCTTTAGCAGTAAAGATCTGTGTCTCCAAAGATGCCCAAGTAGCTCCCCATCTACTTTTTTGCTGATTCACTGCACATGCTCTTACTGAGCTTAGGGACAGATTTAAAATATACAGTACACATATAATATAAATGTCACAATATAAGGCTGATTACTAATTAATACAGATAATTACTACATGGCATCACAGAAACCAGTGCAATTAGCATCAGAATTTAATAATCAGCCCTGTACCATCAGCTTATATTACAGGACAACCTAATTTTCTGCTTGTAAATATGCGACAACCCCTAAGCTTCGCTTCTCAACAGCTGCTCAGAGTCCACTGAGCATGTGAGTGGTGGGTTTAGGCTGGTGCAATAAGTTTAGTATATAAAATATGGCATTTCTTTTTAGGATTAAGTTATCCTATAAGAGATTTCAAAATTGGATGGAAATAAAAAGAATGGCAAATTGGCAATGTACGCAACTAATATCCATGCTGTACGGTTTCACTGCAACCCGTTTCATCTTCCAACATTGAGACCACCCAAAGGAAAACAATGCACCAAACAAAATATAGTTACAGAATGAACTACACCGTGGTTGGATTATTTCATATATAGGTGCATTTTATAGCCATACTTTTTAATGAATTCTGTATCACAGTTAGCCTTTATGTTGTAAATATTGAAAATAATCTGATTTGATGTAACACTTTAAAGCGGCTTAAACCAAAATGAGAAATACAGTTGTAGTGCTCAAATCCCAGTGAAATATAATCAAAATCAAATAATCTACAGACCTATAACTAGCAAACCCCATCTTTGATACTAGATATGGACACAAGAAGTCAGAGGAGGCACTATAACGCTCATTGCATTAGCGATGCAGCCCCCTTTGACTTGCTCCGACGCTAAATTTTTAAGCATGGAGCGGGAAGAGGGGGGTGGCTTCAAGGCTGCTGCTGGCCTGCCATGCAATTAAACCTAATTTAAACTGTTTTGCTTATCTTTGAGTCATTACAATATCAAACAAAAACTAAGGCACTTTTTTGTTCAAAGTTACAATATTTGTAAAGGGTATTTGAGAAGAAACGTGAGAATGTGTGACCATCTCAAAAAAGCATGAACAGCAATAGCACAGGGAACCGTCCCTTACAATAAGGGCCACCAGGAATACAACTGACAGATGCCAAAACAACGTTAATTAATATTAATGGGCCAACACTTGGAAATTTTCAAAAGCAGTCATTCCAAGTTCTGTGGTTCTGCTTGTTCGTTTACCCATTAATTACATTAGCACTTAACTCCTTCTGTCAGTTGTGTCGCTAATGAAGACGCGAGGTTCTGCAGAAAGCGGCGTGATTGAACTGAAAGGAACAATATACAGAGTTATTTTAACTACATATTGTGTTTGGTTTTGGAATTATAAATCATAAAGAAATCACAGTGGTTCAGCATTGAAATTACTTTAATCACTTAATTCATCTAACTCTTGGTCTTGTAGGAAATTATGACGCTTTCCTTGTAAAATTGATTAAGTTGCTAATTAAGCTGTTTATAATTTGTTTCCCTGGTTGCCAATGATAATTAACATGCAAATTAGCTGTGGGAGGGGAGGCACACGGGTCCCAAGTTCATTACCAAGTTAATTACTGTTTGCATACTAAATAAATAGTGACATTTAACTTAATAAGCAAAAAGATAATTATATTGAAGGAATGGTGGGAAATGAATTTCACAGTCTTATTTTTCATTTATAGTTTTTACCGAAAACAATTGTTAATTCGTTTATGAATATGCAGCATTTGGGGTTAAAATATTTGTTAGGGAGGGGATTAAATAAATAAAGTACATTAATTTCTTTTCTTTCTACTCTCTCTCTCTCTCTCTCTCTCTCTCTCTCTCTCTCTCTCTCTCTCTCTCTCTCTCTCTCTATATATATATATATATATATATATATATATATATCATGTGTTTCAATTGAACTTTTCAAAATAACTCTCACAAGACAACCTATTTAATGCTTGCTCAATGGAAAACAGGCATGTCATTTTAGGCATACAGGTATGGGACCTGGTTTTCAGATAAGAGGTCTTTCCATAGTTTGGATCACCATACTTTAAGGCGGTTGTTTACTTAACTCCGAATGCAAAAATCACGAAAAATGTGTGATTTTTTTTATAAAATCGGACTTTTAAAAAAAATCACAAATTTTTTGGAATTTATTAAACCCCGAGGATGGGAAAAGTCAGAATCTGAAAATCCGGCATCTCAGACCTGTCGAGGTTGTATATAAGTCAATGGGAGAAGTCCCAGTGATTTTTTGATGTGCTTTTTGGCACTACCCCGAATTTTTCTGAGTTTCGTGCAAAGTTCGGAGTTAAAAATCTGCAGATTTGGTCAGAGTTTTTTTCAGAAAATATTGAGATAAATTCAGACTTTGATAAATAACCCCCTAAGTCTACTAAAAAATGCTTTAAACATTAATTAAACTCAATAAGACTGTTTTGCCTCCAATAAGGATTTGATATATTTTATTTGGGATCAAATACAAGGTATAATAGTGTGGTTTGTGCCAATGCCAAAAATATATATGTATATAAATAGGTACTACTCCAAAACAATTAACAATTCAAAAACAAACATTGAAGTTAATCATGGAGGATATACTCACAATTCACCCCAGTCCCAGGGTGTAAGTCATTATTGTTGGAGGTACTCACACCTTTTTTATCAAATATAAGATACTGCCTTAATATTACAGAGAAAAAGGAAAACATTTTTTACATAAAAATATGAATTATTTGATTAAAACGGAATCGATGGGAGATGGCCTTCCTGTAATTCGGAGCTTTCTGGATAGCAGGTTTTCAGATAACAGATTCCATACCTATACATCCAAAATTAGGCCTGCTATATGTTTTATAAGCATAATGATATCTTGCAGAATAAGGTGAAATGAGAGTTGCAGTTTTAACACTTTTTGTTTGTGTATGTCCCATCGTCCCATCCTTATCAAAAAAGTCTAAACTTTTCCAATCTTCCTACTTGGAAACAGTTTTTTTTCTCTGCGCATATATAATATGCATTTTGGGAACCCACAAAGGTATTCAGTGACCTATCTGCCATCAGAAGAAAGAGTGTGCCTTTTACAGTTTGCATCAATGCACTGGGTATGTAATAAAAAGTCTCAATGGAAAAGGTGTTCTTTTGCAGCAAAAAATAGTACATGCCAGCCTCAAGCCACGCACAATATACATTTGCAACTAAAGAACTGTCTAATAAACAATATACCATTGCAAAATGTGAATTTTCATTCTTAATTTTGCAAATGTTCCTTCTGATTATGAGTTTATACATTATAAGTATGAGGCATGTGCCCCTATATCTCTACTGGTGAACTTTCAGGCCTGGAGTGATATATTACTTTTGGCCTATATCACTGATATGCATGTGTTTGAATTTGTATTTGTGTATGATGATTCCTTCAGGCTAGATTATTCTGCTTGACTAAAGTAATGTGTTACATTGATATTCATATAAGTACGTTTAATTACATTGCAAACATTATGTACGAGAGCAACACAAGCATGCAAAAAGTCCTTGGGGTGCCAAATAGGGGCCATAATTGATTAATGGTAGCCCCTATATGTATGTTTAGCCTATAGGAGGCTCTGTTTGGAGGTACAGGTATGGGGCCTGTTAGCCAGAATGCTCAGTACCTGGGGGTTTCCATATAACGTATCTTTCTGTAATTTGGATCTTCATAGCTTAAGTCTACTAGAAAATCATATAAATCATATCATCATAAATCATATATCTTTGTTGGGATCAAGTACAATGTACTGTTTTATTATAACAGAGAAAAAGGAAATAATTTTAAAAAATGTGGATTATTTAAATAAAATGAGCCATTCTGTAATTTGGCGCTTTCTGGATAACAGATTTTTGGATAACGGATCCCATACCTGTACATGTGGTTTTGAATCAATCAGCACAATTATGATGCGAACTACACTGACTTCCATGCAGCGGTATGATCAAAACAGCTTTATTTCACATACACATTTCCCACATTTCCTGCTGCCTGGAAGTCCTTGGAGTGTGCTCTGTAATTGTGCTGATCAATTGGTGCCTCCCCTTGCTGCAGGTCCTGGACACTGCACCTAAATCACAGAATGGGAGTGGTGAGTGGTCTGTATTCTTAAGATATGGATATGGATCACCATACTTTAAGGGGGTTATTTACTAAACTCTGAATGCAAAAATCACAAAAAAAATTGTTGTTGTTTTTTTTTATAAAAACGGACTTTTGAAAAAATCAAAAATTTTTCGGAATTTATTAAACCCGGAGGATAGAAAAAGTCAGAATATAAAAATCTGGCATCTCAGACCTGTCGAGGTTGCATATAAGTCAATGGGAGAAGTCCCAATGATTTTTTGATGTGCTCTGGGTTTTTGGAAATACGCCAACGTTTTCTGAGTTTCGGGCAAAGTTTGGAGTGAAAAATCTGAAAGAATCGTGAAAATTGTATTTTTCTCGATTTTTTGGGATTTTTTCCCATTAACAAAATTTTCGGGAAAGTGTATTAATAGATCCCAAAATTATTATAATTGTGCTGATCAATTGGTGCCTCCCCTTGCTGCAGGTCCTGGACACTGCACCTAAATCACCGAATGGGAGTGGTGAATGGTCTGTATTCTAAAGATATACTGAATGATTGTCTCAAGTAAAGGGTTTGGGGCATGGGCAGTCGAACCTGCCTCTTAACTGGGTTAGCTCTTCAAAGTAACAGAGGTGTTAATGATTAGATTCACTGTCAACTTGTGCATGACTGTGAATGTACCTTATTTATAGTAGGAAATAAGACTATGCAATTTTTATGCAATGTAAACCTTTTTTTTAAGACAGAAGTTGCAAAATAAGTATTTGCTTTAAGGACCACTGGGAGCAGCATCCAATCCAACATCCAATGAGTTGATGAGCAACATGCTGCTGACGAGCCACTGGTTGGGCATCACTGCTCTATTGGAATGAACTTTTTTCTCTATAGTTGTGTTGAGATAAAGATTTTTCAAGCAAGTCAGTATAAATGCAATGAAATAATATAATTTTTACATTGAAGGAGTGCCTTTAATCTTTTTATGATAGATAGAAATATAGATAGATGTAAGGATACAGGGTATAGATACAGGGTCAGACTGGCCCGGCCCTCATGGGCCCCGCTGGGCCAAACCCCCTCTCCCGATCTCCTGGCCCTACAAATATAACATTTTCGGTGTCGTTCACGCATGCATGCGGCGCAGCTCCTTTAGCACATGGCATCACAGTAGCGGGTCTGGAGGAGGGTCCTGGACAGCAGCCCTGGACAGGAGTCGCAGTGGGCCCTGGGCCCCTCAGTCTGACCCTGGATAGATAGATATTAGACAGATCCTCTTCCAGCTATTAATTTGTAAGAATTTGTGCATATTTGTGTGTGTAATATTTGTTTTTCTGCCTCAGAATTTGAAATCTATTTAATATTTACTGACGTGATAGTAATTGCATACAAGCAACAACTTCACTGGACATCAGGTGGGACAGGAGTCTGACAGGAGTCACGCACATTAACAAAACAAATTAAGAAAGTGAATACTTCTTACTGTAACATAATCCTTTCATTCCACAGCTTGTGACATCAGCCAGTGTTTTGCTATAATCCCATCTGCATTGTTAGACTCCAAGGCAACAGTTGGTGCAGAGGTAAAGAACTGTACCTTTGTAAAGGGAATTTACTGTCAGTCTATTCTTGAATTAAATAGTAAAATGCATGGGTATTTAATAGTTACACAATCGTACATTCTTTGCTATTTTTTGGATGTATACAAACTTCAATTCAAAGTTAACAAAAAATGTACCAATGGAAAACACAGGATGGCTGGTATTCAGCATAAAGCTGGTTGGATGTGATGGTCACAAAGCTTGAATATGTGAGCAGCCTTCGATTCAAAATTTTCTGGAAAAAAATACTGGCTTTCCTATTTATTTATCTTTTTTCCCTATTTAAGTGGACCTGTCACCCAGGCATTAAAAGCTGTATAATAAAACTCCTTTTCAAATTAAACATCAAATCCAAATAATTTTGTTATTAAAGAATTCATAGCTGTTGTAAACTCATTTAAAAATATCAGCTGTCAATCAAATATTCCTCTATTCCTTAGTCCAAGAGGTGGGGCAAGCAATTACTTTCACTTTCCATTCAGCACTTCCTAGATGTCACTGCTCCCCCCCACATTCCCCCAATTCTCTTAACCATTTAATTGTGTAGCCAGGGCATGGGGATGGACATCAGGTCCCCCATTCTGGTGCACAAACAAGATTCTAAGATGATCTAAGGCTTGTCTTAATAACAGTGTCCACAAAATGGCTCCTGCCTGCTTGCTATAATTATGAGTTCCCAGACTGATGGAAACAAGATTCAAATAACTTATACAGTGGAATTAAAGTTCATTTTGCTTGACTAACAGGATAAAATAAGATTTGGAATATTTGTTTTGGGTGAAGGGTCCCCTTTAATAACATTGGGATCAACCATCATTTCTACAAGCCAGGCTGGTAAAATACCGGCCAGGTGGTAACCCTACTCACGATAATTTGACGGATTTGTCAGGTCGCACTAAAATCTGTAGTTAAGGAGAGAAAAATCTTAACGTCTATGGTGACCTTTACTTAGAATGCAAAAATTTTTATATCAAAAAAGATATATGTCCCAAGGCTTCTTAAAGTAAAAACAAGTCATTTATTGATAATCACATTTAAAAGGTTTTCGGTACATACTAACCCCACATGGCCCACCTTACGCGTTTCGCACCCTCCGGCGCTTAGTCATAGGTGAGTCTGACACACCTATGACTAAGCCTGAGGGTGCGAAATGCGTAAGGTGAGCCATGTGGGGTTAGTATGTGCCGAAAACCTTTTAAAGAATAAACATTTGAATTTTGCATTTAATTAGCAATTAAGCTTGTTTACGGCCTGCCTGAAAGTGGCCTTTTGTCTTTCTTTATTTTTCTATGCAGAATTACAACTATAGAGTCTTTAGACTTTTTATTGAGCTGCACCCAAGGGCCTGTACCTAGCGTAGCAGCTTTAGGGGGGCAGCCCTCAGGTACCTATATAATTGAATTAATGTGTTTAAGAAAAATGAGGAAATCCCGTGGCAGAGCAGGGGGCGGGGCGGTCTGCTGCACTGGAAGCCGGAAGTGACATCATATGCAGTCATGTATACATCACTTTCGTAAGTTGGGGGTTGCTGTTAGGTCCGGTGTCTGGGGTGGCACTGGACCTAAATACATTCTGATGCAAATGGTAAAATGCACGAAATACGTGTATCACAAAACTTATATTAAATAGCCTAAAATACGCACAAAGAAACAAGCATTCACATTACTAGTAATGAGTGACCTTTATTACAATCCCTAATATGCTTTGATAAGCATTCTGCATCCATGCATAAAGAAGGAGCTCTTTGCCCGTAGAACTGACAATTTAATCATTACTTTACTTTAACTGATTGATGTAACCTAGGGAATGCTTATTCTTAATGATTAATGCATTCTTTTTACACATTTCCTGACATCCTCTAATTTTTTGTCAATTTACATTTTGATGGCCACTTCAATTCCATCGTGCTAATTAATCATGTTAATCAAAAATACATTTAAAAACATAATTAAGGCAATAATTACATAATGTATAACAGTGTCAAAGAAAATGCAGGAGGAAAGCACTTTCTCATATTAGTAGCCATGTGCATCAAATATAAGACAGTTACTTACATCAGTTTGTAAGATAAATCAAATGTGACTGCCTAACATGCAGCAAGGTTAAGAAATATGGATATGCCTTTTGTGAATTCATATTTTTATACGTTTGGATTGTATTTCTAGTTATTGACAATAAATCAGCACAAATTGGTATGAAGGTTTAAATATACATGGATTTTGTACAGGTATAGGACCTGTTCTCCAGAATGCTGGGGGGCTTCTGGATAAGGGATCTTTTTGTAATTAGGATCTTCAAGTCTAGTAGACAATCGTGTAAATTATTAATTAATTATATCTTAGTTTGGATCAAGTACAAGGTACTGTTTTATTATTACAGAGAAAAAGGAATTTTTTTTAAAGGAATTGTTCAGTATAAAAATAAAAAGTGGGCAAAAGGATAGGCTGTGCAAGATAAAAAATGTTTCTAATATAGTTAGCTAGGCAAAAATGTATTGTATAAAGGCTGAAGGTGTTTTTTTTACAGTGAAGATATGGAATTCTCTCCCTGAATCAGTTATACAGACAGGCCCGGATTTGTGGCAAGACCATGCGGCCTCAGGGCGATGTGCTATGAAATCTGGTCCTGTGTACAGGCTGATACATTAGAAGCGTTAAAAAGGGGTTGGATGGATTTTTAACAAGTGAGGGAATACAGGGTTATGGAAGATAGCTCATAGTGCAAGTTGATCCAGGTACTGGTCCAAATTGGTGAGGCTTCAAATGGGGTCTTTTGCCTTCCTATGGATCAACTAGCAGTTAGACAGGTTAAAATAGAGTCAAAAGGCTGAACTTGATGGACGTGTTTCTTTTTTCAACCTAATTTACAATGTTACCTGGATTGTAGCGCCACTAATACTAGAGGTGAAAGTCAGTTGAAAATGTGGGTGGACAAATTGCCTCTGATTCTCTCCTCTTGATTCTCAGAGGCATCAGAGTCAATTTGTCCCACCAAATGTTCAACTAGCCAACTAGCAGATGTAGTCATCGATCTGAACAGGCAAAACACGTCAGCAAGGACGTCAATACGCAATTTTATTGGAGCAAGGACTTCAGGACGCATCTACACGGATAACACAAACACCCATAATAGGCACAATACACATCAGTAAACGTTGAAACAGATGCTATTCGGGACTGCGTTGTAAAATATAAGATGTGCTAATACAAAGGAAATTTTGTAAGTACAATTGTTTTTTATTGAAATGGCTTTTAACTGATGGTACTTGCACTTGCTATGTTTTATTGTCCATAAGAAAAAGTCGAACTGAATTAGTGGAGAGTACTTGATGAGCTTTTCAATTACAATTAGTCTGTGAGTATAATGTGAGACTGGATTTGGAAGTTTGGTGATACATGGAGACTTAACACTGGAAGTCTCTGGGCTATGAGTAAGATATCGGCACTTATTCTGTGTGTGGCGGAAAACACTTGGGTGAAATTGAAGTTACACTATTTATATTTTTTCTCTTGTTTCTCACATAGTTCTATGTTTCTCAATCAAAAGCACATCATTTTAGACATAAAACAGCAAGACATGCAAGTAAACAAACATGTTCAGAAGGAGGAGGTCAAACAGAAAAAAGAATTAATCAAAACAAACATATGACCATGTAGTGGACATCCAGGTTTTACTGGTTGAATTAGCAGCCATGCGGGAAATAAATGCAAACAACTGCTTCCAAATGGGTTCTGTTTCCTACACAAAGGGGGTTTGTTATCAAAATCCGAAAAATACTCAGTATTTTCTGAAAATTTCTCCAACCAAATCAGTGCAGACTTCCCCCCCTATTTATCAATAAATGTTCACAAATTTTTCTTGTGCAGAAAAATTCAAGAAAAAATCGTACTTTTTTTTGGATTTAGGGATAGAAACCTGTGATTTTTTCCGAAAGCGGTTGAAACCCAACGCAACTCTAATTGTTAACGGGACATCTGCCATTGACTTTTACATGTATTTTTTTCATTGGACTTTTAACACAATCGGACATTAATAAATCCTGAAGAAATCCAGTTTTTTTTCTCCAAAGAAATTGTATTTCCCCTTTAAAAATTTGGAGATTAATAAACAACCCCCTAAGTGTTAGCAGACTAGGTAAACTGTGCTTTAATAACCAAATGGTTGCATGCCCATCAGAATTAGGTGACCAGTTTGTATGGTCAACTTTGCTGATTCACTTTTCTTCTGTCTGTGGGTTTTTACATCTGATGTTGTTATTCTGGTTTGACCTTGGCCTGTCCTGACTCTGCTATTTGCTGAGTGGCCCGACTTATTACCTGGACATTGATCAAATTGTTGCATTCATTGTTCTACCTGCAGCTGGCTGAAAAAAAAGCCAATCAGTGATTGGTTGCTATGGGTTTCTGCCCATGGGCATTGTTGACCACTTCTGTTTTCTACTAGAAAATGCCTCATGTACTATCACGCCAAAAATAAACAAACACAAGTCACAATCACATCCCTTAAGTTGGTCATACATGGGCCACTAAAAGTTGCCATCTCGGCCCCTCCAGCAGCTTATTGTCACATGTATGGGGCCCTCAGCATGGCCTGTCTGAGCAATATCTGGGCAAAAATCACCCCGATTTGTTACGAGAAAGTAAGAAAACTCTGTTGGGCGAGGAGCCAATCTGTGCATAGATGAAATTGTTATACAACAGATGGATGGGACAATTTGAGCAAATCTTTAAGTATATGGCAAGCTTTAAAGGAAAACTATACCTCTAAATAATGTAGGTCTCTATACAAATACACCTCATATATAAAACCCTGCTTCATGTAAATAAACCATTTTCATAATAATAAACTTTTTTAGTTCTATGTGCCATTGGGTAATCATAAATAGAAAATTGCCATTTTAAAAAATAAGGGCCGCCCCCTGAGATCCTATGATTCACGTGCACACAAACCAAAAAAACTATACTTGTTAGGTCACATGAGCCAATTAACAGACAGAGTTCTGTCTTTGGCTTGCACACTTCCTGCTACAGTTAGAGCGGCAGTATTTCTGGCCAGGTGATCTCTGAGGCAGCACAGAGACCCTCACAAAATGGTGGTTCAAGGCAAGAGACGTAAAAGGGCAATATTTACTGATAACTATATTCCAGTTTGACAAGTTTTCCTTTAAGTTAGTTGAAGTAATTAAAAATAGTACACAGTAAAAGATACATATTACAAATGCCAGATCGGTATTGTCATCAGAGACCCATTTTTTACATTGGGACCCCATACTGCTGCAATTAGCACTTATGTTATATTTGCAAAATGTAAACTGATGTCAAAATACCATTAATGCAGATCTGTATTTATAAACGTTTAAAGCCACAGTTTGATAAATCTGACTACAGCCTGACTGGGGGAGATGCCTATGGCCCTCTAGCTTTGTACTTAACTGCAACGCAAATTATATTCCTTTTAATGCCTACAATTACTCTGTATAGCTAAGGGATTCATTATCCGGAAACCTGTTATCCAAATTACAGAAAGGTTGTCTCCCATAGGCTAAATTATAATCAAGTAATCCAATTTTTTTTAAAAAAATGATTACTTTCTTCTCTGTAATAATAAAACAGTAGCTTGTACTTGATTCAAACTAAGATATAATTAATCCTTATTGGAAGCAAAACCAGCCTATTGGGTTTATTTCATGTTTACATGATTTTCTAGTAGACTTAACGTATGAAGATCCAAATTATGGAAAGATCAATTGCTAGAAAAAGTATTAAATCCCTTGAAGAAGTGCACTATACTAATTCTAATTCTAAATATAACTACTGTATATTACATTAAAGAAATCTGAGACTTGTATTTAAAATAAAAACAACTAATATATACATGATATTTTAATATTTGTACTCAATCAGTTCCATGTCTCCTGTCCCAGTGTATGTGAATAAGAAGAAAACAAAAGACAGTGCGATACATCCCCACCCTTTCTCCCTATAGAATTCTCTTTCAAAAGAGATCACAATTAGGGGGAAGAGACTCACACAACAGCTTGGCCTACTGTTTACGGTCACCAAGGCGACAACATAAGGGAGGGACTGAAACCTGCAACTGCTGCCTGGGACTTCCAGGATCAAACACACACACACAAAATACTACATTTCAAGCTATACTGATATACCCTGAGGACAGAAATCCACCAGCAAGACAAAGTTGCATTCATGACCTTCTTGAAAGGCTGTCAGCTTCATGTGAGTAGTGTGGGAAGCTTAAGTTATATGAGCAGTGAGGGGAAACCCTGCTTGCAACGCAATAGTAGCATGTCCTGGGAGGCCATTGTTGCTCACATGATGGTATCCTGCTCAAACTTTCTTGTATTCGATTTGGAGAGTGCACTTTTGTTTTGTGTTTTTGTTCTGTTTGTGGGTGTGACTAACTTGTGAGCAAAAGAACCCAGAGATAACTGAGACAAAGGATAAGGGGGAGGAGGCAACTGATGAAAACAAAGGTTCCCGTGCGCGAAGGGTAAAAAGCCCAAGCAGCTAACGGTCTAAACATAAAAGGATGAGGCTGTGTATTCTGGCAGACATAATGGAAATGGATACAGCACTGTTGATGAAACTATTTTGTATAGGTTTATAGTTCAAAGAATTTATAACATTTAGTGGGTTATTTATTAAAGTCTGAATGTTAAAAACTCGAAAAAATTCTATTTTTTTTTTACGATAAAATCACAATTTTTAGTAAAAAAAAAAACTTGAATAATTTGGTATTTATTAAAGCCCAATGCTGCGAAAAGTCTGAATTCGAAAATCCGCCATCTCAGACCTGCAGAGTTTGTATATAAGTCAATGGGAGAGGTCCCTATCCTATTCGGAAGTTTCTGTGGTCCGATTTTTACTTTTCGGGAAGAAGCCTGAAAAAAAATCGATCAATTTTGCAAAATTTATAAAAACGCATGATTCGGGTTTTCGCTCAATTTTATTGCTTTTTAAATAATAAATAAGGTCCAATCATGGATTCTAGTATGGTCGGACTTACTGTAAATGGTTAAAAAGTCACATGAAGCATTTCAGTCCTTTGTTGCTATTATACAACAGTGTAATCCTCTCCCAGTCTGTACAAAAACAATTCTTATCCTTTATGTTTTTTTTATTGGTTGTTGATGCTTTTTATGTTTACATGTGGGCGTGCTGGTGTTATTTAGATAGATGTGTATTAATTTCCACATTTCGCCACCAGCTAATAAATTTGCGAAGATTACGCAAAATTGACTTGCGTCAAAATAATTTTGCCCCCATTGACTTCGATGTTTCGATGTTTAATTTAAACATCAATTTAAATCAAGGATCGGAGTGCTGCTGCAGCAATTATTTTCGTTATATATACAGGTATGGGACCTGTTATCCAGCATGCTCGGGACCTGGGGTTTTCCGGATAAGGGGTCTTTCCTTAATTTGTATTTCCATATCTTAATTACACTAATTAATAATGTTAACATTAAATAAACCTAATAAGATTGTTTTTATTCAAATAAGGATTAATGATAGCATAACTGGGATCAAGTACAAGTTACTGTTTAATTATTACAGAGAAAAAGGATTTTTTTTAAAAAAATGTGAATTATTTGATTAAAATGGAGTCTATGGGAGATGGCCTTCTGGTAATTTGGAGCTTTCTGGACAACGGGTTTCCAGATAACAGACCTCATACCTGTATATGCAAGTGACTGAATAATTAAAGGTATTCTTGCTATTATTCCAGGTGAGTGACCTGTACTTAATTGCTTGCAGCAGACTAAATATAGGCATAATTTTCTCTATCAATTGCATTGCAGTGCGTTTTATAGCAAGAAAATGTTTCCTCTTGTAAACAGTGTCGGACTGGCCCACCGGGATACCAGGAAAACTCCCGGTGGGCCCAGGTGTCAGTGGGCCCTCATGCTGCTAAACATTTGGCCTATTTCATAGTCATTCCCTATTTCTATGAAAAAAGAGGCTAAATAGATGGAATAATGGATTATGGTATGTAAAGAAAAGACTAGAAGAATAGAGGTTGAGTGAACGAGGAAGAATAATAGTACTGAGAGTGGACCCCTGGTCTAAGGTTTTTGGGTGGGCCCCTGGTGTCCCAGTCCGACACTGCTTGTAAAACAACGAAAACGATGTCTAGCTACTGCAAGTTTAGTAAATATACGTTTACTATTGCTGTAAAATGTACTATTGGCTATGTCCCTTACTTTCCCTTTTGAAAATATAGTACAGTATGGTCGAGGTACTGGCTTTTTTGTGTGCAGGGCATTTCCCTTTTGTATGTGAATTTATTTATACATATGAATGGGCCTTGCTTTGTTGCTTTCTGGAACCAGTACATTCTCTATACACTTTAAAAGATGAGAAAAGACACTTTACTTTTGCCTGTTTAGAATGCCGCCACTATGATGAGCACGTTATTTGCTTGGTCTCTTACGTGTAAATGCAAATATGCTTTTACAAAATGCTTGGTCGTTTCTATTCTATAGTATTTGGATGGATGACAGGCAGAAAGGGTTGTTTGCTCTGCTTCTGTTCTCCGCATGAGGGTTCAAAACGGTGGTCAAAACGCCAGAGGCTAGTGTTGCACAGGGCCGATTCTCTAAAGGGCATATATATTATGCTGTGTAAAACAAACTCACTAAAAAGAAAAGGTGTAAAAATCTGAGTAAATACAGTAAATGGTGAGTTAATCAAGGAGTTTGTAATTTTACTCCATGTGAACGCCAGATTTGACGTCGTTATTTTACATTGTTTCCGGCGGAAGTCACTCCAATAAAAAGGCATAAAAACATTTTTTTACACAGTGTAGTCTGGCAATGTGAGGTGTATTATCCCGTAGTTTTTTTTACACAGCATGATAAATAAGTCCCTAAAACAGTGATCCCTAACAAGTGGCTTACCAACCCCTTGGATGTTGCTCCCAGTGGCCTCAAAGCAGGTGCTTAATTTTGAATTCCAGGCTTGGAGAAAAGTTTTGGTTACATAAAAACCTGGTGTTCTACCAAACGGAGACTCACGTTGGTTGACATTACATATAGGGGCTACCAAATGGCCAATCACAGCACTTATTTGGCTCCCCCAAGAACATTTTTCATGCTTGTGTTTCTCCCCAACTCCTTTTGGGGAATGTTGCTCACAGGTTATAAACGTTGGGGACCCCTGCTCTAAAACATCTACCTTTGTAATACAAAAAATTAAATATTTTATATTATATTCAAGAGAGCATTTTGTATGAGCATATCCTACATGAACATTTCAGTAAGGGAATGACTAATTATTGATCTCTGCAGCAACATCATTGGGCATTTACCATAAACATATATTGTAGCTGTGTATACGTTTTACATGGCCCCCTATAGTTTCTGCCCCCCCCCAGCAGTTTCAGTTTATGTTTCTTCTATAGTTTCACCCTAAATTTTAGTAAAATGTTTGGTGAGTTTGTATCATAGAAGCTGTGTTTAAAAATATACGTCCATTAAGTTTAACTTTTTGTCCTAGCAAAACCTCTCTACCTGCTAGTTGGTTGAGTAGCACACACAAGGGGCATGGCCAAACATTTTGGTACTGCGAGTTTGTGTTCATGAGGGCCCCATATAAATAACTTTAATACTTTTCTGATGGATACCCTGCATACAATTATCCTAGTATTGCAGACAATCCCTGGCCCTACTGTGTACAGAAATCCTTCACAGAACTGTACAGCTCACATCAAGGTCAGAAGGGGAAAAACATTTGATCTCTTCAGGATCATTTTCAGAGGGTGAAACCTGCAGCAAGACTCCCAAGTGCAATAGGACTACAGTAAATACCTGTAATAAGACTCTGTTTCAGTATATAATACCTCAGTTTAGAAGGTGTAGACTTTAACCCCACTAAACAGTGTCAGGAGGGTCACAATAACTGGTGGAAAGGAGATGCCTACCCACCTAGAGTTGGAAAGTCTGTAGGTTTTCATGGAAATAAAGGAGTTATTCTTACTGGCCTTGCTCAGTCATTTTTAGACTATTGGGGGAATGTAATAAAAGTCGGTAATGGAAAAAATATTCACAATGCGGAAAGTTATGCCTTTGTGCAAACAAATTTGCGTTTGCGTTGCGTTGAATTTAATATTTAATTTAATAATTTAATACCTGGAAACTGTTTAGCGACCACTTCCGACAGGGGAAGAAGGTTTTGCGAATTTTATCATTTGTGCCAGTGCGCAGTGAACGTGATAATATTTCTTACTGAAAAAGTTGTGTTTGCTCCAAAACATAACGTCACCTTCAAGCACTTCTTAAAAGTGGGCAATGCGCAATTAAAATGCGCAATGCACAATTAAAAGGGAGAGTATTACATTGCGAAATGTGATTTTTTTTTTCTTGTTTGTGCAATTTGTTTTGCTCTTTGCAGCTTTTATTACATTGCCCCATATGTGTTCCAACGAGGTCCCAATGTGACCATGAGTAAATGCTACATGCTCTAGCAGAGGGACCCCATTTAAAAAATATATTCATACAGTAAATAAAACTGCTTTTGAGCCATTGCCAGTCTTCAGATTTTGAAGTGGGTATGTTACAACTTGCAAAATAAATGTTTGGCACCAGTGTTTCACATGGAATTATACTGAACACTATATTGCAGTACAATACAATTATGAAGTTTAACAGTTACAGCACCTGATCATTTTCTTTACAGTTGTTATAACGCAGATCACGCAGAAACCTTCTTAACAGGGTAACTAGCAAGGTTCTACACATATTACTCATGATCCCTAAGTTCTGTAACTTGGTTATTATCAGACCATAATGACTACCCTTACGAGAACAATAATTAAGACAATAACTCCAACCTTTAAAATACTTCAAAGAACCCCTGGCTCTCCAGTGTATACTATACCAGTGCATCACTATTGTAATGATGAAGTCAAAGAATGTAGTGTAATACAGTAGAACAGTAAATAAGTAATAGAAGTAAAATCCGGGAATATGTAAAATCAGGGAAATGACCCAAAAATTAAATAAAGCAAAGAATATCAATAATAGTTGTTATATTCAGGGGCTACAAGAAATCGAGTGTCCATTGATAAATACGTATGTACAGTATATTCATGAACTGAAGTAAGGGCTAAACCTCCAATCTTCTATAATACTATAGATAATTAGTGATGGGCGAATTTATTCGCCAGGCACGAATTTGCGCGATTCGCCGTCAGCAAATAAATTTGCGAAAATTCGTGGAAAAAATTCGCCGGCGTCAAAATTTTTTTTTCGAAAAAACGGACGCTGGCGCCAAAAACGGCGCCGGCGTCGAAAAACGGACGCCGGCGTCAAAAACGAGGCGCCGGCGCCGTTTAGCGAATTTTTCGCAGTTTTGCGAATTTTTCGGCGAAGCGAATCTGCACAAATTCGCCCATCACTATAGATAATCTAAACAAAGTTGATAAAAAGGCAATATTAATTTACAACCATACCAAAGAGATATTGGTTAAAATCTGATTAAAAACAACATGTGATGCATGTGGGGGAAGGGATCCCTCTCCTTGAAATGCTTAACCCCACCACCGGATTTATGCCAATCAGATGGGAGGAAAATGCATATTACATAAAAATTGCATAAGCCAGCTGCTATTTGGTATATTTAACACTGTGCAATAAAGGCAGATCTGCCTAAACAATATATATAATGTCCACACCGGTCACATACATGGGTTTCACCATCACTCTGCTTTTTGACCTAATATAATGCACAGCCTTTTTGCATTTTGGCAGCATTTTTTCTAACAAATAACAAAACAAACAAGATATATGCTGTTGTGTACTTTACTGTATGTGTGTGGACATTATATATATTGTTTAGGCAGATCTGCCTTTATATCTGCCATATAAAAATCAGGGAAATGTGTTAAAGTAACATATTCTTCAAGTACTGAAAGGATATAAGCACAGGAGAGTCTGTTTACTTTAATATACAATATTTACTGTGTTAATAACAAGGGTTAAACATTGCAGTGTTAATGTTACACTATGGGGGGCAAGTGCAATACTCTCTGTCAGTCACATACACAACCTAAAGCAATAAGTGATTGGTGCAGGACTGTATAAGGGGCAGACTAATTAGAATTGATCATTTACAGGCAGAAACATGGCAAAATATACATCTGGTTAGTATTTTAAACCTCTTTTTTTTTTACAAATAATAACATTCATAGAGGGGGGAAGACTAGATGTGAAAAATAATGTAGTAATCATAGCGTAAAACAAAACTGATATATCTATATATATATACTGTATATGTATTCCAAATAACCAACAGTAGACGCACCAGTTTTATCAGCAATAAGTGTGGAGCTTGTACTGGGTTTGTCAAGTCATTTATGGTCAAGCAGTGTCATAACCATAGAGGAAGCAGATCCCATAGTTGCTGGGGACCAAGGGGGCCTGGACCAAGGGGTCAGCTTCCCCTCAAGCCACTTTCCCCATGGCAAAATTACAGACCCGATGAGCCGCTGACTGCATGGGCAGGCAAAAGCATTCATGTGTGAGGAGGGGGGCGGGTTTGCTAGCAGTGCGCGCTGAGCCCCTTTGAAATATTTTTTGCTCAGGGTGGGCCTGGTTGGGATTAGTTGCGCTGCTGTATGTCTCCAGGTGGCTATAAAGGTTTTTATTCATTCAGGTCACGATATACAGTATCTAGCTTTAATAAGTGTAACTATACTCAGTGGGCCCAGTTGCTTTAGACTAATCACCACTGAAAACTGCATATGTATGAAGGTGTACAAATTCCATCCAATGGACAGCACTCCTTTTTCCATAAAACCGTCTTTATTTTTCTTAGGACAGCAACATGCAACGTTTCGAGTGGCACTCCACTCTTTATCAAGCATAAATCACAATGTTAACACCTGGACTTAAATACCCTGGGGCACAGTGCCCCCTGGTGTCATCACACATTATAGCAAACATATGTCGACATCATAATTGTTACAAAAAATATATATTTCTCTTCAATAATGGTTACAAAATATCAATAAACATGTATACATAATTTCCTGTTCTATTACAGATTCATTTATTTTAGTTGAAAATAGACCAACTTATCTGTAGCATGTCCAATATAGATTGCAACCCAACCAGGGTAAGGAAATTTAAAATGTCCACATAACGACCTATAAAAATAAATATAAAATCAACTTCAAGTTAAAATCATTTCAATAAAAATGGATAAAGGTCATAATCATGGTTCAGACCGTTAGGGGCTAGTGTACCCAACCTTCTGATCCACTGGGCCTCCCTTTGTAATAATTCTTTATCACGGTCTCCCCCACGTCTCTTTCTTGAGACTGTATCCAATATTTGAAATCGCAGTTGACTTATAGTGTGACCACTTTCATTAAAGTGCTTAGCTAATGGCTGGTTCAACCCATTTCTAATTGCGGATTTATGTTCAGTTAGCCTATCACGTATACACCGAATGGTTTTACCCACGTAAATTTTCCCACAGGGGCACTTAATACCGTACACCACATACGTGGATGCACAGGTAAAGAAACCCCTAATGGGAATACGTGTACCTCTCAATGGATGGTAGATCCATTCTCCCTTTAGGACATTATTACAATGGCTGCAACCACAACATGGGAACGTCCCATTTTTTCTTGGTGCCAGTAAGGTCTGTGTATGTTTTATAGAGGGGGTAAAAGATGAAATGATTGTACTTGAGGAAAAATTTAAAAAAAGTGAAATTGGTCTACCGAAAGAAAATATTTCTAAAGATGAAAGATTGGCACTGTCATCTTTGCGAAATCGTAAAGATATTGTAATTAAACCAGCAGACAAGGGGGGAGCGGTGGTTGTCATGGATAAAAATTTTTATGTTGATACAATATTAGAGATGCTTAATGATACTAGCACATACCAAAGGTTAACCACCAACCCCCTCTGCAGTATCCAGAAGGCGATTAAAGAATGTGTGGAGCAGGCCAGACAGCTGGAGATCATTGATAATAAATTGGCAATATATTTGATACAAACAAATCCAATCACACCCGTGTTGTACATACTCCCTAAGATTCATAAAAGTTTGGACAAACCCCCAGGTAGGCCAATTGTGGCTGGGGTTAATTCTGTGTTTTGTCCTCTTGCTAAATTTTTGGATAGAGTACTTAGGGAGTATGTATTTAACACAAGGTCATATATTAGAGATACTGGGGATTTTTTAAATAAAATTGACCTGATCAATGATCTTCCTGTTGACGCCATCTTGGTCACTTTGGATGTCGAGAGCCTCTACACCTCCATCCCACATGATGGGGGTGTGGAGGCGATCAGACATCATCTGGATAGAGATGATACACTTGATGGGGCTCAAAAAAAGTTTCTGCTTACTTTGTTACAGATAGTACTTGGTAGGAATTATTTCATGTTCCAGGATGATTTCTTCCTGCAGATTAGGGGTACGGCTATGGGTTCGAATGTCGCCCCGTCCTATGCGAACTTATTTATGGACGTCTTTGAAAATTATTTTGTTTATACCAACCAAAAATTTCAGCAGCATTGTAAATGCTGGTATCGCTACATAGACGATATTTTCACTATATGGACGGGGCGACATTCGGACCTTATAGATTTTATAGAGGAACTAAATGGATGTACTCCTACAATTAAATTTACTACACACAGTGATCAAGTCAGTATCCCCTTTTTAGATGTGATGGTTAAAACTACTCCACAGGGATGCCTGGACACAGACCTATATGTAAAACAAACAGACAAGAACACGCTGTTAAGATATGATTCCTTTCATCCCCCACATGTGAAAAAATCCCTTCCTAAATCTCAGATACTACGTGTAAAAAGAATAGTTAAAAATGAAGAACAGCAATTGGAGAGGGTAGTGGAGATGAAAGAAAGGTTTAAAGCTAGAGGATATCCCACCAAAGTTATAGAAAAAGGATGCGGTGATCAGGAAAGTAGAGAATTACCAAATAATCCTGGTGAGCGACCTGCAATAAGGGTCATAGGAAAAAGAGAAAAAAGCAACAGGAGTAGACAGAACTTTAAAAGGATTCCATTTGTTAATCAGTACTAGGGATGTAGCGAACGTCGGAAAAAAAGTTTGCGAACATATTCGCGAACTTGCGCAAAAATGCGAGCGGTTCGCGAACGGTTCGCGAACCCCATAGACTTCAATGGGAAGGCGAACTTTAACATCTAAAAAAGACATTTCTGGCCAGAAAAATGATTTTAAAGTTGTTTAAAGGGTGCAACGACCTGGACAGTGGCATGCCAGAGGGGGATCAAGGGCAAAAATTTATCTGAAAAATCTGCCTGTGTGTGCTTGGAAGAGATAGTGTAGGGGGAGAGCTGTTAGTGATTTCAGGGACAGATGATAGTAAGTTTGCTGGCTAGTAATCTGCTTGATACTGCTCTGTATTGGAACAAAAAAATAAATAAAAGCAGTCCTTACAAGGACTACTGTTATTGCAGCAGTCAGCAGATGAGATCAGAAGCAGGACAGCTGCCCACTGCAGCTACATACAGAGCACTGCAGTAGAAGGTAGATTACTAGCCAGCAAAGCTACCTAAGCTTAAATGTCCCTCAAACCCCTGCAGACTTCTGTCCCTCCAATAACAGAGCAGTATCAAAACGATTACTAGCCAGCAAACTTTCAACTGTCCCTGAAATCACTAACAGGCAGCAGCTCTCTCCCTACACTATCTCTTCAGCACACACAGGCAGAGTGAAAAAACGCTGCAGGGCTTCGGTTTTTATAGGGAAGGGGAGTGGTCCAGGGGAGAGCTTCCTGATTGGCTGCCATGTACCTGCTGGTCTGGGGTGAGAGGGCAAAAAAAAGCGCCAACAATGGCGAACCCAAAATGGCGAACGTCGCGCGACGTTCGCGAACTTCCGGCGAGCGCGAACACCCGATGTTCGCGCGAACAAGTTCGCCGGCGAACAGTTCGCGCCATCTCTAATCAGTACAATATGTTGAGTGGAGAAATTTCAAAGATTATACGTAAGGATTGGAGTCTATTAACCAGGAATTTCCCTAATAAAGATATCTTTAAATCCCCACCAGTGATGTCTTATACAAGGGCTGAAACAATAGGAACACAATTGGTTAAAGCAGATTTGGGCCCTTCTATAAAACATACACAGACCTTACTGGCACCAAGAAAAAATGGGACGTTCCCATGTTGTGGTTGCAGCCATTGTAATAATGTCCTAAAGGGAGAATGGATCTACCATCCATTGAGAGGTACACGTATTCCCATTAGGGGTTTCTTTACCTGTGCATCCACGTATGTGGTGTACGGTATTAAGTGCCCCTGTGGGAAAATTTACGTGGGTAAAACCATTCGGTGTATACGTGATAGGCTAACTGAACATAAATCCGCAATTAGAAATGGGTTGAACCAGCCATTAGCTAAGCACTTTAATGAAAGTGGTCACACTATAAGTCAACTGCGATTTCAAATATTGGATACAGTCTCAAGAAAGAGACGTGGGGGAGACCGTGATAAAGAATTATTACAAAGGGAGGCCCAGTGGATCAGAAGGTTGGGTACACTAGCCCCTAACGGTCTGAACCATGATTATGACCTTTATCCATTTTTATTGAAATGATTTTAACTTGAAGTTGATTTTATATTTATTTTTATAGGTCGTTATGTGGACATTTTAAATTTCCTTACCCTGGTTGGGTTGCAATCTATATTGGACATGCTACAGATAAGTTGGTCTATTTTCAACTAAAATAAATGAATCTGTAATAGAACAGGAAATTATGTATACATGTTTATTGATATTTTGTAACCATTATTGAAGAGAAATATATATTTTTTGTAACAATTATGATGTCGACATATGTTTGCTATAATGTGTGATGACACCAGGGGGCACTGTGCCCCAGGGTATTTAAGTCCAGGTGTTAACATTGTGATTTATGCTTGATAAAGAGTGGAGTGCCACTCGAAACGTTGCATGTTGCTGTCCTAAGAAAAATAAAGACGGTTTTATGGAAAAAGGAGTGCTGTCCATTGGATGGAATTTGTATACTCTGGAGCAGCCAATGTGAATGGGCTACTGGACGCGCACCCAATATCGAAAATTTGGGCAGAAATGTGAGTGCGGTCTGATTTGATTTGTTTTCTATGTATGAAGGTGGTCATCAGCTGACCTGGACTGAGATGGAGCTACCTGATTTGACTGTTGCTGTTGGCCATCCATTGATAAATAAGGTAGTCTGAGATGTGGTCTGAATTTTAATCACCCAATAGTCTTTTGTTATCTACCAATGATACTATGATACTATGTTTGAGTCATTGGTATAACTTTATACTAAGAACATGTATTAGTGGTGCTGATGATATTTGTTATATATCAGGATGTTGGTACATTGCATCCTATGCATATGTGAACAGTAATAAAAAAGTGTCATGATTTGCGCAAATTAAAAAGAACAGTAATAGGTTTTTCCATCTACCGCTGATTTATATTGTTCTGTTTTGCAGGAATCCGTTCAGCTGTTTTGTTGAAAAAGGGGATGAAGGGAATGAGCCATTATTAAAGATGTCTAATCAAGATGTCCCTGGAAGATTGTGCAAAGAAGCTCACCAGCATCTTGGAAAAGATGAGCCATTGTTAGCTGCAGCGTTTTTTATGGCTGCTTTTAGCTGCAGTGCACCTAATGCAATTCAAAGGGTGAAGTCACTTGAAAAAGAACAGTATCAAGAAGTAATTACCACCATGGAACGTTGGTGCTTGGGTGAGTGCAATATACCTAAAATAAATTGTGATGGTATGGCCATTGTGTCACTTAACCCTGGAATTGCAGCAGTGTTCCTTTCTACGCTGTGTCCAAGTAATGTTGCGGCTTCTCTCTTCAAACTAAGTACTTTCCTTAAAAATGGACGCTATGATGAGATAGTGAGTAAGTCTAGCGCCTTGTTGAATACTCAGCCCCACTACACAATTGAACTTTTGTTGACCAGAGGACTGGCGCAAATTTTATCTCAGATCAACTCTAGAAGTGGTATGATAGATTACATCCAAGCCTTTGCAAATAACAAGGAGAAAACAAGACAATTTATTGGTACCAGGCAAAAAGAATATCTTGGACAAATTATTGATGCATTTCACAACCACATTTCTACATATGAAAATGATCATGATGGAGATTACTCAGACTCCATGCTTCATGACTGCTACTGCCTTTTGGCCACATTGACTCCTGATGACCTCAAAGTTTGCAAAACACAAGCAGCATATTTGTTTGACAATTGCAAATTTGAAGAATGTATAGCTGTGTATTCTAGAGCCATTGAGGCATTGTCATTGGAAACTAAGATAAAAGAAGAAAAAATTTCCTATCTTCTAGTAGATCGAGCAGCAGCTTATTACTCTTTAGGCTGTCGAACTAAAGAAATGACACAGGACTTAGCAGAAGCCTTCAAGATCAGCCCAATTAATGCCAAAAAAAGATTTGCAGAAATATTTTCTGATGCGGATATTAAAAGGGTGGTTGACCGCTCGAAGGGCTACCTAGAAATGGAGTTTGGGAATTTCAGAGAAGCAGTACGTTCTCGGCTTGAGCTGAGATCTGATACAGGTACAGAACTCCTTTTCCCAATTATACAAACTCTTGAATTTTTAAATCAATGTTCCACAGAGAGTAGACGTGAGATGAATGTCCGCCTTGCAGATTGCAGACTTCTTGCAGGAGATTTTCGAACCTGCCTGGACATTTGTAACCATCTACTTAGCTCCGAGAAAAAGACTTACCAAAACACATTGTTTGTTCTTCGAGGCTTCTGCCACTTTCACAGTAATGAACATCAGCAAGCACTTAGAGACTTTCAGCAGATTATAGAAGATGAATCCCCCCACCCAAACAGCTGCGTGAAAGCTCTTTGCGGGAGAGGATTGGTCCGCATGATAAGTGGTAGCTCATACCTAACTGCACTGGATTACATCACTGCCTGTAAACTAAAACTTGATGAGACGTTACTTGCTCTTAAGACTTATGTGCCTTGGAACCAAAGAGGCCTTCTGTTCAAGGTTCTACAAGAAGAGGGACAAAAGATGCTTCATAAGAAGCCACAGAGAGCAAATGAAAATGGTATTTCACAGAGAAAAAAACCTTCTGATCAGGACAACTCTTCAGCTAAAGAAGGGTAAACTATATGTTTTATAAAAACAAATCTAATTAAATTAGGCAAACTGTGGTCCACAATATGTATGTATAGTATGGCATGCTATACCGGTGGAAGTGTTCAATCTGTGTCTTGCTCAATGTGTTTTGTGTTTGTACTATAATCTGGGTAATTACAAACTTAAAGCTCAATTATGATTCCATGGTCCATATCACATATACAGGTCAGTGATTGTCTGGGGAATAATTTACTCACATTTGTAAAATATAAGAAAATTAGAATTCAGGAGTTCTTTAATATTTCTATATATATGTAAAAAAAATGACATAAAGAACATCAATAAACACTCAAAACTAAGCACAGATTTTAAGTTTATATACAGTATAATTCACAGTTCATTCTTGTGCATTCTAGAAGCATCATATTCATTTAACCCACGTAGTAAAGATATTGGTGTATACTTGCCATACTGTAACCATTTCTTTCACAGTGATGTTGCAGGGGTTCATCAGTTGGCCACACTTCTCATGTTGCTTGATCCTTCCGATGATGTATCTCGAATCCTGTGCACGGATGCTTTGTACCAACTGGATCGAATTGAGGAAGCGCACAAGATGCTATCTCTTGCCCTCAGTAACAGTTTGCAGAGATCCCCCATCCTTTCCAGGCTTGCCCTCCTACAGTTCAAGAAAGGCTTTATTTATGATGGAAATCAGGTATTACTTTGACCAGTAGTAGCAATATTGTGCTTTACATATATGTTTTCTATTGAAATCATTGAATAATATATCTTTACATACCTTATATACTCGAGTATAAGCCACCCCGAGTATAAGCGAGGTACCTAATTTTACCTCCAAAAACTGGGAAAACGTATTGACTCGAGTATAAGCCTAGGGTGAAAAATGCAGCAGCTTCTGGTAAGTTTCAATCAAAAAATTGAGGGTTTCTGCTCCCATTGGAGGTGCCAGCATCTCGTTTTTGGATGCCGGCGACCATTCTTGGATGCCGGCGAGTATTCTTGGAGACTATTCTTGGATGCTGGCGACTATTATAGGATGCCGACAACTATTCTTAGGCGCCGGCGACTATTCTTAGATGTCAGCGACTATTCTTAGACGCCGGCGACTGTTTTTGCGCTTGACCCGAGTATAAGCCGAGGTAGAGTTTTTCAGCATATTTTGGGGGCTGAAAAACTCGGCTTATACTCGAGTATATACGTTTAACCATCCTAGTACATTACCCTCCTAGTTCAAGTTAATAAAATGGTTCTTGACCAAATATTTTTTTTATAATTATGGCTATTCCATTGATATACCTATTTGTCAGATCAACTATGTTGAATACCTTTCTAATAACCCTGCCAGTTAAAAATACCTTTAGAATGAAGTCTTTCTTATCTATAAACCTGACACAGGCATTAACAGGAGATAAGCTAATTTTCTCTGTTTTTAATGAATCACCAATAGGGATCAGCTTAATTTGGAAGAGGCCAAATCACATGGTTGGCCAAACTCGATTCACTCAAATTGGGCTATGATGCACTCATTTTCTCACATTAGTTCTTTTTATATATGGCCATCTTAACATAATTACATAATTACTGTACATGACAAAGAAATGTAGCAGCTGCTGAGCCATGTAGTCATTTAGTTTTGGCCTACAGTCAGGGTCCATTCTAGAGTAGGGCTTAGATAGAGGATAGACTGGGTAGCATTACAGGAGCACCACTGTATGAAACACTGTTGATAAAAGCATAAGCACATATTTTGTTTATGGACATGTCTGAATTGTATTAATTTTCCCCTACACTGGGCCTCAGCCTACCTACCCTAGGTCCAGGGTGGCATAAAAGTCTTCTTGGTCATCTTCCTGGGTTTAACATGACCTAGAGCATGACCTGGAGTTGGCGTAGCATGGCTATTTATACATATGTTTATACATCTTTTATACGTTAACCTGACGATTGGAACTCATCAAAATCTAGAAGCAGAACAACAAGCACAGATAATTTGCTCATTATTATTCACAGCTGCCTTCAATATCACTTTCATTAATCAGTGTGTACAATATGTGCGATTTGGTGGTTTCAGGGAATATTTTTACCTGCTGCAAATGTTGATGTGCTAAAAAAAAAATAAGTTCCTAGCTTTCATAGAACTGCAAAGATTCACGCGCTGTGGGGCTAGCCTCCCTTGGTGGGCATTCGGCAATGTATAGTGTGCAATTGGAGAGTACTTGATTGTTGTTCTGATTCTGTCTGAATTAACAGCAAAATTATAGTATAGTAAAATTATAGTATAGTATTTATAGTATTATTATTATATATTTCTAAGTTTGTAGTGAGCTACGGTTGGCAGCAGTTGTGTGGGACTGGAAAGGGGCATAAACTAGAATAATCTCTGCCATAAATCATACCTCCCAACATTTTTGAAATAGAAAGAGGGGCAAAAAGATTTGGCACTCCCTAATTACCATGTTCATTTTACAATATTTGGCTGGTTATGAAAGTTTAAACACATTTCATTTGCTAATGAAAGTGAATTGCCCTTTAAGCTGCAAGTCACAGTTTTCCCAAGAGACCTGCTTTTCTCAAATTGTTGCAATTGTTTCTTTGCTTATCTTAAATTGTAACAAATGTATCTAAGTGCACCAACCATGTATTCTGGGTTATCTGCCAAAAGCCAATTAAGTTGTTGAAAACATTGTATCTTTTTATGGCCGTTCAGTGCAGGAGATCAAAGAGAAAGTCAGGACATTTCAGTGACAATCCGGGACTGCAGGTTGAGCTGTCAAAATCCTGTGAAAAATGGGACAGTTGGGAGGTATGATAAATGATAGTGAATATCTTTCTCAGAATACCATGAGAGGTGGTAAATCTCGATGGCACCATTTATAACTAAGGTTGAAACGATCAGTAATACCTTATTTTGGGTACCTCATGCAGTAGTAGGTTAAAAATTATTACGCCTGGGCTGATAAATTACAAGGGTTTGTGCAGGTCTATAATTACATTTACATTATCCAGTGGCAGAAGAGTATTTAGAATATGTTATAAGTCACATGGCTCAAAAACAGACAATTAACAATGGAAACAGGAGACCCAGTGGGGCCAAATGTATTTATTATTACACACATATATACATGCAGACTATCATTTTCCATGACATTCCTTATCAGAGCATACTTAGTGGTTCCCATTACCAATATTGAATGTAGGAAAGAGTAATGTGACCAGACCATAACCCACCCTAACCACACCTATGTATCTAGCCACACCACACCAATGTATGTATCTGCATCTGCCCCCATCTCTTAAAGGAAAACTATTTCCCTCAAACAATGTAGGTCTTTATAAAGAGATTTTGCACAAAACAGTTCTTATATAAAACCCTGCTTCATGTAAATAAAACATTTTCATAATAATATACTTTTTTAGTAGTATGTGCCATTGGGTAATCATAAATAAAAATTGCCATTTTAAAAAAATAAGGGCCGCCCCCTGGGATTGTACGATTCACAGTGAACACAAACATACCAACAAACTATACATGTTAGCCAATCAATTAATAGACAGAGTTCTGTCTTTTGTTTCCTCACTTCTTCCTGTTACAGTTAGAGCTGCAGTATTTCTGGTCAGGTGATCTCTGAGGCAGCACACAGACCATCGCAAAATGGTGGTTCAAGGCAAGAGATGTAAAAGGGCAAGATTTACTTAAATATGCAGCATGTTCCGGTTTGATAAGATTCTTTAATCTGCCACTTCATTTGATATAAACTATCTGTTGCTCAAGTATTCATTTTGGGGGTATAGTTTTCCTTTAAGTCATTAGAGGGGATGGGGTGAACGTGAGTATAAAAGTGAGTACTGAACATCACTGGTGGGGCTGGGACAGTTATGAGAAGACATGGTCAGGGGTGATGATGAATGTGGCCCTCCACCTGTCCATGACCTGCTCTAAGGGCAATTGGTCAATCTGAAATCTCCTTCTCTCCCCCACTCTGTCCACATGCAAGCCCTGCTGTTCTTGCCTACCCCTAGTTTCGGTCCTCATGGGTAATACAATTACACAGATGAAGTCATTTAAAGACATATAACACCTTCTATTTTCTCTGTGGCCTCTTGGTAAATGTATGCAAGTGTCTATGACATGCAACAAATATCAGCAAAAACGCAACTGATTGTTTGTGAACCTGTATGTATAATCTTATTGTATCATGTTGATTAAGTAGTACAGGACTGAAATGTGATTGTAACATTGTTCCAAGGGATTTGTATGTACCAGTGAGGCACTAGGTGGCGCCAGTGTAATATGCTAGAGAAGTGAACGTTTTATGTGATAAAGTAAAGTGCATCTCTCTAACATTTGCTACTTTATAATGCTATGGTTTCCACAGGCATAGTTCAAATAGTTTACTATTTTTTCTCTTATTCTTCGTAAATTTTCTACTATAAAACAGAACTTCCATATACACCCAATCAGGAAACAATTGGTTGTACAGTTTACAGATGGAATGAAAAAACTAAAACAGCATGTGGGTATGGGCCAGAGAGGGGCAGGGTTGTGATGTTTCGGGGGTGTGGCTGTGCTGTTTTGGGGGCGTAGGTGTGACATTTTGGCGGCAGGGTCAGGAACTTTTAATGCCGGTTTGGCCAGGAAGGGACTGCAGTACTTGGATTAGGTGAGAAGGGGAGCTGAGAAGGGTGGACCAGGGGCAGATCTGAGATGGGCCAGGGGCGGAACAATAGGGATTACATATTTACTGGCTAATACATTGGCGGTGTATTTGTAATACCGGCCTTGGCTGGTGTTCTACCGGCTAGGCCAGTAAAATACCGGCCAGGTGGCAATCCCTTTTGAATTCAGTTTTCAGTAAAGGAACAGTACTGCCAAAACAAAATTTCTTGCTGATTCAGAACTCAGGACACACTCTGGTGCTTTTCAGGCAACAGCAGTGCTGCTCTGTTTTGTGTCTGTGTTTCATTCAGTATAAATGTCTCACAAGACACATTAATTAGTTATGTTCACTGTATTGCTTTGCAGTGTAGAGCCCTAGGTTCAGTTTCAGCAAGAAAACTGCAAGGGGATTGTATGTTCTTCCCCCTGTCTGTGTGGGTTTCCTCTCACACACCGAAAACATAGTCAATTTAATTGGCTCCTGATATAAAAGACCATAGTGTGTTTGAATGTGATAGGGATTTTTATTAAAAAATATGTGTTTGAATGTGATAGGGACCATTGGTTGCAAGCTCCTCTGGGGCAAGGACTGATGTAAATGATGTACAGGTATAGGATCTATTATATAGAAAGCTCAGGACCTGGGGCTTTCCATAATTTGGATCTTTATGGCTACTGAAAAATAATGTAAACATTAAACCCAATAGGCTGATTTTGCTTCCAATAAGGATTAATTATGCATTAGTTTGGATCAAATACAAGTTACGCTTTTATTATTATAGAGAAAAAGGAATTCATTTTTAAAAATTTGGATTATTTGATAATGGAGTCTATAGGAGATGGTCTTTCCGTAATTTGGAACTTTCAGGATAATGGGTTTCCGGATAATGGATCCCATACCTGTATAATGTAAGCTTTGCGAAATAAGTTAGTGCTATATAAATAAAGCATAATATTATATTGTTGCCTTGGGAAAAGGAAAGCGAACCTAGATGCAACCAAGCCAACAAAATGTTAAAATATTATGAAATAAAATCCTTTATTCTGACATATATAAAAGTGGTTGGGGTTAGTGCTGACAGCACGCAACAAAATATATGAAAGCAAAGAGAGAAATCCCATAATGCCTTGTTGTTGTTGAATGAAACAATTGTGTGTGTGTTTGGATGGTTGAAGTCATTCCCATGTAGGACGTTTCTAGCTTTTCCTTTGGGGAATTCATAGCATCCTGTTTTCTTTGTTACAGCTGGAGCAGGTATCTCTTGTCTTCTGATGCTTCCAGCACTATGAAATTCCATCTGCTGGACGGGTCTCCTTCATCCTGTTTCTCTATTCATTCTGTGTCATCTCTGGGACTGATCTGGAGTGATGTTTGCCGTCTCATAATTGCTTTGGGAAATTCACTCCTCGAAATAAATGAATTAAAATGTAATAGTGCACTTTAGTTATTCAGTAGAGAAACAGAAGAAACAACTCAATGTTTCCTTATGTAACGAGGCCTTTGTTGCAAAATGTAACAAACTACACTTTTATTTTTTTTCACGAAGCAAGTTTCAGCTCCTGAACTGCTATTGGAGCAAACATTTTAAAAAGAAAATGGAGATTTTTCTGTGGCAGAAAGATTCAGTTTTACTGCATTACCAAATTTTTGTGTTTGGTCACAAACGATGTACACTACACCAGCCAACAATTTCATTTGATTTACAATTTTATAAATTTCCTCAAATGTATGAAATTGAAAATATTTATGGTTAATTTTAAACTAATGTATGGTCCTTACAGCCCACAATGTCAACGTGCTGCTACTTCTCCAGCAGCTGTCTGTAGGCCACTTATGTACTCGCATTTGTACAGCAGTGCCCCCTCAGGTATATAAATAATTACAGCTTTAGGACGAGTTATATTCGGGTGTTGGTGAACGTTTTTTTTTTTTGTCCTGGTTGGCATGTATATTTAGATGAGCTAGGCCAGATGAGACTGATACATTTGCAGCCTTTCATTGTATCCCAAAAAGTAACACACAGGATAAGGCAGTGACTAATAAGGCGTAATGTGAAAACCACTATGTAAAACCACTATGTAAATAAAAAAAATAAATTACCGACTGGCGTGTGCATAACCCTGCATCAAAGTCTTAGGCACAAGAATGATTTTGATGTTTTTGAGCACATGAGACAATGAGACTGCTCCTAAAAGTATAATGTACCTGAGACTTAAAGGAGAACTAAACTCTCCCAATAATAAAAACCCCTACCCACTACCCTACATAGTCCCCCCTCCCTGCTTCCCTTCCGCATAAGTGATTACCTCTCAAAGTGCCCCTAATTCATTACTCACATATAGGTGCAGAATAAGAGCAGCAGAGCGCCATTTTTTGACTCTTCAGTATTCTTTGGGAAGTGAACGCCGTATTGGCGCATGCGCAGTTGGAGCAGTCTTCCAGTTAGAAGCAACTACGTATGCGACAAAAGTGCAGTAAATTGCCGAAGGGAAAAAAGAAGACCCGAAGAATACTGAAGAGCCGCAGGGAGGGTTTAGTTCTCCTTTAAGGAGTCGTTTTTAGCTAGCTTCTCTTTTCAGCTTTGTAATTGCTCATATATACACAGATGTGAATTGCATAGTTCTACTTGCGCCCAAGTGAAGTATAAATAACTATTTGACGAAATAACTGCAATTTGCTATGGAGATTTTTATTTCATCTCATAAAATGCTTTTCCCCCTTTTAGAAAAATAACAATGATTTTATAGTAGACATTTACGGCTCCCACTGTGCAGTTACTATAAATATACTGTATTTATGATCGTGAACAGAAAAATACAGTCGTTACAAAAACGCAGCTGTCCATATTTCTCATTGGTGTTTATACACCGCAGCCAATCATTGGTCTTAATATTGTGAACAATATTTGTATTGTATTCAAAGCTGAGTGCAAACACCACAAACAGCAATTCATTTTCTGTGAACAAACTCTCTTTTGTGCTATCCATTTACAGATACATATTACCTCCATAAGGCTACCTACCTACTAAAGAGAACTAAGGTATTTTACATAATCCATGTATATCAGGATCTACCTTCTTAACAAAATATATAAACATCTCTAAAGTTAAGTGAGAATACAGACTAGGAAGATGCTGGTTGGGACCTTATAGGTGACAAAGACTTCCACCCTTGCCTAAAAGGGATAGTGACACATAACATAATTGAATTCTTCATCAAAATATGTCTATATGTCCTTTAGACCATTTTCCTCAATGTGACCTCTTTCTATGTAAATTGGACATAGGTGCAGACTCTGACACATTCTTATAGTCCCTTGGGGCTTGTCAATCAGAGCTGCAAGGCCAGAAGTTAAATGCTTGAATGACAGGAAGAATCTGGCAGCAGTTAAATGGTGTTGTCGGCTTATACTACGTGGCCACACAGGGTCAGGGTTTTCAGCCTCCTTATCACATTGTTGATGATTCCTTTCGTGTTCAGGTATGTGACTGTTCAATAACAATCCTCTGCTCCTCCACCGCACAGCAAAACTCCTCTTCTGCACCCCTCTGTGCTGCTCATTTTTTAATGGTGCTTTTAACTTATTACTTGATTATGTGTGACCCTTGCCTGCCTGCCTTCCCTGCACAAACAGAATGATCTGTGCCAGGACTGCTTGCAAGATTAAATTTTAACCCCCAGAGCTGGAGTAGATCGTTAGTGCAGGAAAAGTCAAGCAGGCAGGAAAGGGAAACGCATATATATAACCTAGGAAGAGGGAATGAGTTAAAAGCACCATCTGAAATAAAAACAAACCTGAGGAGGCTTTTATTTTTTGCAGGAGTGGATGTGAGATAAGAGAGGCTGAAAGCAGTAGTACTCGCCCCCTACAGGAAGTAAAAACCCATGTCTCACTGAGACACATTCAGTTACTTTGAGAAGGAAAAACAGCAGCCTGACAGAAAGCATGTCTCTCCTAAAGTCACATGACATGGGGCAGCTGGGAAATTGACAAAATGTCTAGGCCTATGTCAGATTTCAAAATTGAATATAAAAAAAATCTGTTTGCTATTTTAAGAAATGGATTTCAGTGCAGAATTCTGCTGGAGTAGCACTATTAACTGATGTGTTTTGAAAAAAACATGTTTTCCCATGATAGGATCCCTTTAAGTACCACAGCTTCTTAGCCCCTGTTTTTAAATGACATCAATCCCAAAATGGTAAATGTAATACATTTCTGCTAGCAATAAGCATATGAAAGTTTAATTTTTTGTTGTCTCTTTGCCTCAGCTAATAAAGAAAGTCATACAGATAGGAGATACATCCTGCCTTCTTCCTATCATGGATATCTTTAAAGAAGAAGACCGCAAACTGATGCAGAACCACTGCCACGCCAAAGCACTTTCGATTTTACAAAGCCAGCAAGGGGATTCATACATCAAGGAGGCAATCGCCTACCTCTCATTTGCTATCATTGCATCAGGTAAAGCTTTTACTATTTCTGTATAAATTACGGAAAGAAAACTACTTTTATAAGGTGGCATTCAGTTCTCTTTTTCTAATCGTATACAAACCTGCAACTTGGAAGTTCAGTGTTCAAAGATAACATATACTACAACAACTGGCTGTTTGCTGGTTAAAGTCAAGAAGATGATATAAGTGATATAATATAAGATCAAGAAGATGATATAAGTGATATAATATAAGATCAAGAAGATGATATAAGTGATATAATATAAGATCAAGAAGATGATATAAGTGATATAATATAAGATCAAGAAGATGATATAAGTGATATAATATAAGATCAAGAAGATGATATAAGATGATATCAGTGGCTATGGAAGAAGACACTGGCGCAAGTGCTAGAACATTAAGTGGTGCAAAATCTCACGTCTCAATGCCAATTTTAAAAGCACTTATATTCAGTGTTTTCTGCGATTTTCACTTCATCCCAGGTTAAAAATACAGCTTAAGGTGGGCAATGCAGCTCTGGTGGACATAAGGGGCCCTTGTGTTTAGGCACCCCCCAGTGATTGTATTTACTTACCTGACACCCGGGCCGGTGCTTTGTCTCAGAATATCACTCTCTACATCGTACTAAAATTTAATTTAAAGGTGAACAACCCCTTTAATTATGTGCCTACAGTAGTTACTGATATTATCTGAAAGATCTTTATTTTACTAATCTAGAATGTGTTTTGAGAAGAGGGAACTTTGCATCATATAACCCAGGATATAATCAGCCTTATTGAAGTTTGCTGTTAACACCATTTTTAAATAACGCTAGAATTCTTTGCATGATATTGTACAATGCTTTCATTAAAACAAAAAGCAGCAACCACCACAACCTTTGCTTTTTGGGTAAGTATCCCGACACATCTGAATACCAAGCTATGTAACGTCATGTTAAATTTTAACCTAAATAGCAGGGAAGTATATAATTCCAAGGGAGCATTTGTCACTAAAAGTTGTAGTTCTGTTCCCCTGATGGTGTTTGATAAAACTATGATAAAATAGTCTCTAGGATTCACAAATAATTATCTTGACAGCTCAATTATCTCAATTATCTTGAGACGCACAGTATTTCCCCATTTCATGCAGGTGGCCTAGAAAGTATGCTACAATGTTACTGGGTCTGTTTGACATTTCTTTAAAAGCACATTTTATTTTTATGGGCTTCATTGACATTAAGCAAAATAATCAGTTATCCCAATCAAGTGTAATTGTTTTTTTTTTCCTCTTAGGAGGCCATGCCAAAGATTCACTGCTTGCCAGAGCCAGATGCTATGGGCAGCTGGGGCAAAAAAAAACAGCAATTTTTGATTTTAATGCGATCCTTAAGGACGAACCTTACAATGCAGAGGCCCTTAGTGGAAAAGGATTCATGCATTTCACTCTTAACCAACAGAAGGTATTTTTTTATTACTTTTCCTTAGTGCTACCATAATGTTGAAAATGTATTTTTGAATTAGTGTAATGTGACTGTAAGGGATACAAGTGTACCAACCTACCAATGGGTTGCAAACTGCCTTGAACTTTAAAGTTTTTATGGTTTCTTTAGTTCATTCCAACCCCTGTGCAAAGGTATGTAAAGAGCTGGTTTGCCTAGTGCACCTCGCCCCCTCCCACCCCTGTGTTTCTTTGCTTTAACATCACAAGTGTGCACAATCCTTTGCATGCTGACATCATACGTGTGTGCACTCCTTTGCATGCTGACATCACACTGGGGCGCCAGAGAGAGCACATACGATGTTCAATGTGGGGAAGAGGGCCCGGACTAGGGATAAGAGAATGGAAGAGGTATGTGTCCGTTGCCCCTTCACCTTTGCACCCTAGGCACATGGCTCTTCTACCTACCCCTAGTTCCGGCCCTGGTATTTAATTCCTGAACCAGAGAAATGAACAAGGTCCAGCAATGGTATTAAACTTCAATTCTCTTAATTTGAGGCAAGTTACACTACCAATGGGCTGGTGTTGGTTACTGAATCAGTAGCGGACTTTGCACCTTTTTTTTACATTAACTCATCTTTACATTTTCACCTTCATCTAAATTAGTGGTGATATGCTGTGGCAGACACCCGAATTTTCTTCACTCAGGGCAGTGATCTGTGGGAGTTAAAAACAATCCCATATCCATACTAAACAAGTATGTTCAATGGGAAACCCCATTTAATAGAATTTTCTCACGCAAACTTCTGATGCAGAAACATGGGCACCAGCTCCAGCAGGCAACCAGTGAAGGCATGAATCATTGTCCTGAATCACGAGTCCTTTCATTGTGTTCAGAACCTGTTACTCTCTTTGTGTATAAAATGAAAAGCATGGGTTCTACAACTATTTACATTTAATGCCCAATTTCACAGGTTTTTTAGTTTTTTTAACATCATAATATAGTAAGTTTGGTTGAAAAAGACACATGTCCATCAAGTTCAACCTTTATGTCTATTCAACCTGCCTAATTGCTAGTTGATCCAGAGGAAGGCAAAAAAAAAAAACATCTGAAGCCTCTCCAGTTTGCCTCAGAGGGGAAAAAATTTTTTCCTGACTCCAAGATGGCAATCGGACCAGTCCCTGTATCAACTTGTACTATGAGCTATCTCCCATAACCCTGTATTCCCTTACCCTGTTATTTTAAAAAAAACAGGCTTCAAAATGAAAAAAGTGTTGTTGTCACTGTAACTGGATTTGTCCATCTATGTCACAAAGCAATCAAAGTTCCCTCTCAACAGACTCAGTAAGATGCTTTTATTTCATGCTTAAATAGTTGATAGAGAAGCACATTTATATGCTCAGACAACTTAACAGAAGTAGGATAAAAGCAAACGAAAATTACTAAGCCCTTATGTGTGAGTATTTTTGGCTTTTTATTGGAACAAGAACTCCTAATGGAGTGTACAAGCGATTCTTCATCTTGTTAGCTCTTGGAAGAGCTCACTCATCCATTTATGTGTCCTAATGGCAGCTTTGATATTTCTTTTATGTAGGGCTAATATACAGTATGTGGTTTAAAAGCCCATTTTTCATAAAACAGAAAACAAAGATTAGAAATATTTAATTATGGAAGAGCATTTTGCTCTGTTCAAACTCTAGTCGACCCCTGTTTCAACTGCTAACTGGGATAGTGGATTATTTCAAAATCCTATAAACATTCTGTGACTTCTATCTGCTCTCACTGAGATTACATTGGATCTTGTAAATCTCAGAGTCATCAATAAGTATCCCCTGAATTGAACATAATCACCAATATTTATTCATTCAAGGTTTTTTTTGTCAATTTCAGTTAAATGTGGTCATTTTTCCCAATCACTAGCATATTTATGAAAAAGACAAAAAATCTATATTCAGAAAAACTCAATTGTGTCTATACGTGGACACAATCTGCAATGAAAATTCTATTGTTCATTGGGTTTTCTATTCTAATTATCATATCAATTTGAAAATACACAGCCCTTGACTTTAATAGAAGCTCTTCATCTTTGAGCTGTTAAGTTTTTCATTTGAATATTCTGATTATTTTCAATGAACAAATCTTGAAAACTCTAGTTCAAAAAACTTGAATGCATAAAAAACTACATTTATTTTCCTGAATTTTAATACATTTTAATAAATTTGTCTCCAAATTTGTGTGCATTTTTCTACGGTATTAATTTCAATGCATCACATTTACTTAACACACAAATATTTTTCCAGAAGGATCCAGTTGAGTTTGTTGAGTTGTCCGTTTTTGTATGTTGCTATTTGAATACCTGTGTCCTTAAGAACAAAACAAAACAAATTTTCTTCTCTTTAAGTGGTAATTTGAATTGTAGCCCGATAACATTGAGACAGCATCCAGAGAAAGAAAAACCCAATTAGAGATGTTTAGTCTAGAATATTTTCGACAAAACAACTTGATGAGGAAGAAAATACAATTAGAGATGTTTATTCTAGAACATCTTCAGTAATAAGTATTCATTAAGGTGTATCATTCAGGACAAAAGTTACTAGTGACAATTTAATGATAGCCTAATGATTGTCTTTTTAAGTAACATAGAAATAGGCTAAAACATTGTCACTGCTGGAAATAAATTCATTTTATCTATCCGGTTGCCTCAGAATGCTTGAAATTGTTTAGAAATAATACAACTAGGGATTTATTATATTCCTAATATTATGGAAAAGCTGAAAACATTTTTCAATTCTTTAGTCTAATTACATTTGCAGTTTTAAGAAAGAACATTTTAGTATGCATTTTCTTTACTCTAACTATTTAGTTGATACCAAATAAATATATATACTTTAATATTTTTTTTTTATTATTTACATCTGAACAATGCCACTGCTGTGTTGCTGCGTGCCCTGAGATTATATTAAGACTTAATGAAGCAAATACAAAAAGGCTATGACCTCAAGGTCTATAGAATTCTCAGCTTTGCATGTTATTTTGCTGAAATTAATGATCAAGTTATTTAGGGCCAGATCTAGGTGAAATGCCATCTACAGTGCATAGAACTGTTCAAGCCCTGTTGCAAACATTCAATTGCAAATTTTGCATGAAAAGCATAATTGGTGACTCTAGTCCAGTGATCCCCAACCAGTCGCTCGTGAGCAACATGATGTTGCATTCAGTGGCCGCAAAGCAGGTGCTTCCTTTTGAATTCCAGGCTTGGAGGCTAGTGATGGGCGAATTTATTCACCGGCGCTGTTTCGCAAATTTTTCGCTGTTTTGTGGATTTCGATGGAAATTCGTAAATTTTTCGGCAAAGCGAAACGCCCCAAATTCGCCCATCACTATTGGAGGCAAGTTTTGGTTTCATAAAAACCAGGTGCACTGCCAAACAGAGCCTCAATTTAGGTTGACAATCCACATAGGGGCTACCAAATGGCCAATCACAGCACTTATTTGGCACCCCAAGAATATTTTTCATGCTAGATTTGCTCCCCAACTCCTTTTACTTCTGAATGTTGCTCATGGGTTCAAAAGGTTGGGGATCCCTTCTCTAGTCGGTATCTGAAAGGTTTGTGAGTTCTCTTTTTCTTTTACTTTCCATCTCAAGAAAGAACCTTGAGCAATGGCACCCACCACTTGCTGTGAGCTGCTTCCCTTGGTATCATGGGAATCACGCTGGTGATTTTGTAATGTTATAATTTGAGAGCATTTCATGTTGCCTAGGACCTACCATTACTATCATATGAAATGCGTGATTGGTGACTCTGGTCAGTAAGTGAAAGGTGTGTGAGTTGTCTATTTATTTTACTTTCCATCTTGAGATAGAATCTTGCCACCTACGATTACTTGTAACAACAATAAAACCACCCACTACTTGCTGTGGGCTGCTTCCTTTGGTATCATGGGAATCATGTCTGTGTCCTTGTAATGTTATCATTTGAGAGCATCACATGTTGCCTAGTCCCCCAGTTTGTCTCCAAACACTCCACTAATCTCAATAAGAAGCAACCTGAAGCACATAGCAGACATTTTAAATGAGTATCCAACAATGAGTGTAATAACAAATAACCAATGTGATATTAAAGTAAGGGCATATGTTATGGTTTTTATAAACCAATACATTTTAACTGAGTTACAGAGAAGTATACAAGAATTTAATTTCATAAATGCAGAAAAAGTCATGTCTAAGTTGACCAAAACTAGATTGAAAGAAATAAGACTAGTAGTGTAGTAATAAATAAATCTGTCCAGTTTGCTTCACAAAAAAATCCATAAAACTCTGAAAAATATTGCGAAACGCATTGGTCAATGGGCATCAAAATAGTTTTGACACGAGCGTCAATTTAAAAGTGCAACTCTTTTGTCCAAATGCATTGAAGTCAAAGGACGTCAAAATCACAATTGTGATGGGCGACAAGTGATGGGCAACAATTTTTTTTGTTGCAGCAATATTTTCCACAGTCATTTTTCACAGCAGTTTTGAGAACATTCGCAGTCGCCAAAGTGTGGAAATACACCACGAATGCATGCCTGGCAAATAAATTCGCTCATCACTACTGTAGTCTTGTTGTGAAGGTGGTTCCTCCAATGGCTTTCTCTTATAAACACAGAGCAGTGACTTTACGCAGGAACACATTTACATGTAGATTAAACTAGATTGTACTGTAATTGTGTCCTTGACACCAAGGAATGCAACATCATCCATTACCCATAAAATTACCTATTCTTGATAAGGCAAACCAGTACATGAATGAATGGTATCACGCCAAAGCATTTTGTTAAAAAAAAATACCAAGCAGACATTTGAGCCATTTACTACTAGGAAATAAGCTGACAAATCACCATGAAACTTTACTTACCAGAATTAACAATAGCTCATTAACTGTTATTTTTGCTATGGTCTGTTCTCTCAGAGGTTAATTAAATGTAGGATATTAATGACCAGAACATAATGTCCCTATGGCACACTAATTTTGTTTTTTTGTTGTTGCTCTTTAATATCCCAAAGGAAGCAGTGCATGACATATGCTTGGCAATCAAAGCAGATGCAAGTTATGCTATCCGGGAGATCCATTCTCTGAAGCCAGAAGCACAACTCGTAATCACTGAATGGGTGTATAACCATTGCAGGACATTGCTGGCAGAACTTCTAACTGCCAATAATAATTTTCAAAGTGATCCAACTTTCAATGAACTGGAGGTGCTTGCAGAAGCTCTTATTAAAACTGACAACAAGGCAGCACATTTTCATATATTGTATACAGACATTCTTATTGCAAAAGGTATGGCTCTTCATTTATATAAATATGTTATATGGGTTCTAAGACTTTTCAACTGTGAAATTAAGTACATATATATTGTAGATGTGTGCTTATAGTTAAAAAAAAAAACATTAAAGAACTATTAGATATTAGAGGTGATTACGGGGCAGAATTGAAAGTGCTAAAAACAGATACAAGCTGCCCAATATGTGGGTGTCTACAGGTTCATGTAATTAAGCTACAAAATTGAGATCAAGGGCCTGTGTTTCCCCAGTACTCAGTGCAGTCTGAAATCTGCAGTTCTGAATTCATGAATGGCGTGCCATTTCCCACCCCTAACTTGCATGTCATTTAGAATCTTCTGGTATTGGGTTAGTGCTAACTAGGGTTGCCAACTGGCCAGTATTTTACTGGCCTCGCTGGTAAATATGATGGTTGATCCCAATGTTATTAATATGGAAAAAAGATAAATATATAAGAAGGCCGATATTTTTTTCCAGAAAAGGTGGCAACCTTAGTGCCAATAGACACAGGGGATTTTACTCCAGAATGGAGATGAAAGACCTGTGCTCTCCTAATGAATACAGCTCTGAATTAGGCTGTACTGTATTCACATGCAGAAAGCTGGGGAAGGCACAAAGGTGTGCGCCTTCCCTCCCCATAACTTGACAGTTTGTAATCTGCCACAAAAACCCACAGATTCCCTTTCCCTATACCAAGAAAATGTGTGGGGTACTCAAGAATGTCAAGAATTGCATCTTGCTTCACAGTGAAAAGCCGCAGGAAGGGCCAAAACATAATCCAACATGTTGGGGTATGAGAACTAGTCTATAGAAGAGGTTAGATTAAGTCATTGTTGGTATCTTTAGGTATTAGTGGCATGGAGACTGTGGAATTCAAGACCACTTGAAATTATGGGCATTTTTCCAAACTCAATAAGCATACTACAAAAGTATTCAAACTATTTTTTATATTTATTCAGAGAAATATGATGAGGCTTTCAATTATCTACGAAAATCCTTCAACGGTAATGCAATTGATGAAACAGTCAGAGCAAGATACGGGGTTCTCCATGTCAAGTATCGAAACCTACTCGTGGCTGCTCAGGAGCTTTGTACATTAGCGGGCAAACAACCAGAAGAAGTGGAAATCCTGGTGAAATTTATGGATAAAAGGGAGAGGCAAAGCTTATTTCAGGTAATATAAAGCTGTGCGACATTTGTATTTCAGCCATGGGTAACATTTTATTTTTTGCTTGTCATTTCATAAATGTACAAGCAATTGCCGTTAGTAGCAAAGATATGTTTTGCTGTATTAACAAAGTCCGTTGTAGAGCACGTTGCTGAATGTCTCCATATATAGAAGGTTTAGCAGTGGTATGCCCCAATATAGCAATCATTTCTAATGTTTGGAGTTTAACAGCCTTTGTCGGCAACACTACTATAAAACAACATTATTATAAAAGTCATAAATTCATAAATGAAAAAAAATCTTTGTATAAATAAGAATCAAAATTTGCCCATGTAATATTTAGTAGTAACTTTTTCCCAGGCCAGAACTAGGGGTAGACAGAGTAAGCAGTTGCCTAATGCATTTAGGTGGTTGCAATAGGTGAAAAAATTGCACTGCTATTACTGCTCCATGCTTCTGCATTTTGGACAGAGGAGAGTGGTGGTGGAAGCAGCAGTAGCAAATGATCAAAAGGGTAAGGGGGTGTGCATCTGGAAGCGCAGTGGTGACAGTGGTGAAGAACTAGGTGGGGAATGAAGTGGGTTTTTGGTTGGCCAATGATTTGCGCACCTGAATCTCTCATCCTGGATCTGACTTTTTTTCAGCAAGATCTTTTTATTAAATAAACTGCGCATTGGCACAAACTTGCTGATTTGTTATTTTTCAGCCATCTTTAGGTAGAAGTGCAAATTTATCCACTGATCTCCAGTGTTTGGGTTACCTGACTGATCACCCCTCTGCAAGTCAGGCCATATTATGATTTTACTTTTAGGTACACTTGAATATTTTGTGATGTAAGAGCAATAGGTGATGCATGACATGAGTGTCACCTAGTAAGACCAAAAGTAATTAAACTGCCTAACCAAATATCTGTATGCATGGCCACTTTGAGTCCAGCTAAGTTGCAGAGTATTCCTAAACACTAAGAGCAATAATGTTAGAAGAAACATATGGCAACAAAGCATCAAGAATTGTCTCTAATCATTTAAGTCTAATGACTTGGGGCAGCTGGGAAATTGACAATATGTCTAGCCCCATGTCAGATTTCAAAATTGAATATAAAAAAATCTGTTTGCTCTTTTGAGAAATGGATTTCAGTGCAGAATTCTGCTGGAGCAGCACTATTAACTGAAAAAAAAATTCCCCATGACAGTATCCCTTTAATAGGGTTTATGGCAAAAAAAACTTAAGCCCAAATCTTTGATTCCCCAGTCAGTTTCCTTTCCTTTATATTTCCTCAGTTCCATTTTTCTCATGTCATGTTTCTGCTGCATGGACATATGTCAAAGATAGCTCTACTATATGCATCTGGATACAGGTATTTCCATGGGTACAGAGGATTAATATAATTAATTTGTTTGCGTTTGTTGTGACACGACAGATTTTCCCACAAAATTTTCCAATTTTTTCAAAAGAAGCAAAGTATGTTTAAATGTAATTGTCATCATTGCTGGGGACCTCTGGGGAACTGAGAATAACCAGTTTACATGTGATATAATGAAGTCTCTGCAAATACTGTATCTAAGATTTAGATTTGTTCATTAGCTTTATAGTTTTTCATCTTTTTTGTTATCTCACAAGCTAAATATGCGGTTAATTGCTTTGCAGTTTTTCTATTCAGTTCTCACAAGTCAGGAGTGAGTCCACATGAGAATTTTTATGAACGTCTATACACATGACTACTATGTGATCTATCATTTTGTCCTCCGCTGAGTAATAAATGCATCTTCTTAAGGCTTTCCGGTTTTTGCTGATCACATGCATTTAGAAGCAGATAAACATATAAAATATTCTCACAGGAGGCCGTTATTATTCATCACATTTGTTTGCCTTTATTCTCACCTATTTTCCCAAACTTGTTCTGTATTATGCAAAGTCCAAAAAGAGAATACATTGGTATTAGCTGGAAACAATTTATCCATAGATGGGGAAATGTAGTAGAAATCGAATCAGGCCTTCAGTATTTATTTTGACATATAGTCCACATAAATTAGATGCACCTTGGCCAGGTGGATAGTTGGAACTATTTCCCTGGCTTGTACATCACTAAAAGGAGCTTCACCTAATAGAAGGCCTATTTCATAAGGAGAGTCTTATGTGCCTTGCATATCCTAGCATCCATGCACATGATTTCCAAGGCAGCCACTTGGAATTTGCTACATATATTTCAAGGATTCTACAAACTAGATTTCTTGGGGTGATTTAGCAACGTTCAAATTTGAAGTTTTGACATAATTTGAATTTTTTGGGACAAAAAAACTCATAAATTCGAATTATACTTGAATGTTTGGTACTAATTAAGCACAAAAAAATTGAATGTTATACTTTGGCATCTAAAAGCTTGTGAGGTTGTGTAGAAGTCAACGGGAGTTGTCCCAGGCAGAATTCAAGCTATTTTTTTAATTAGAGATTTTCCAGGTTTTTTTTTCTTTTGAGATTGTAAACCCACAAATTCAAGTTTTTCACAATTGTATTCAATTGAGGTTTTTAAATTCAGACTTTATAGATAGACATGTGAGGGTTTTTTTTAAAATTATGAATTTATTTGAAGTAGAAAGAAACTCTAAAACTTCACAAATTAGATTTTTGATAAATAAGCCCATTAGGTTCTGCACTTTTTTCTTCAGTTCTGTCCTTAGATACTTTTTGCAAACCCTCATCACAAATGACTTTGGGATATCCCCAGTTGTCCTGTACTTGACAGATAGAGCCATATGGAGAAAGGGAAATATTCTTAGCAGAAAATCTTTTTCTTAGAGGCCCATACTGCCAAAGTGGCAGGACTCCTGGTAGTGATTTAAATTTCAGGTTTCACAGTGAGTATACACTCCAATGGGTGAAAGAAATTGTTGCGCATCAAAAACATTTTTCTCCCATAGACTTAAGTGCATTTGGTAAAGTATTTCGACAATTCGCAAATTTTCAGCGAAGAGAAACTGTCAGATTCGCCCATCAATAGTGCTGGGTGTTTTTTTGCCGCTCAAGCCTATAGCTAGTCGGTTTAGTCATGGTGAATTATTTTCTGTATCCATTGGCAAGCTGTTGTACAAAAACTGAGGAGAAAGGTGAAGACATAGCAGGAGAGGGAAGAGTTTGTTCTGCCTCCAGAGAGGAACAACTTAACCCCAGGAGATTTCTTTGGTTTGTTTTTGCTAACAATCTATGGTATTTTATTTCAAAAGACCTGCCCCTAAGTCATTTGATATTACTGACACCTTAAATATAAAATGTATGATCTAGATCATAAGAGCATCAAGAATTTATATTCATTCTGCAAAATATTTACATACATTTAATCAGAAAAATAAGACCCAACCTGCTATTTGATTCAGAATGTGTGCATTGTTATTCTCTAGCCTCTTGATGACGTATTTGGAGTTTATTAGGCTGCAATCTTGTATTACTCTCTTTAAATGAATTTTCTCCTTGCTTCATGTTCGGGTCATCTAAACACATTTTATTCATCCTTAGGGCTTTGAAAAAAAAAAGCCTCCTTCTAGTTAAATTAGATTTTTTGGAAAAGCCAACCAGCTTGATTGTTGTTTATTGTTGCAGGTGTTTCTCACACTAGGGGGCACATTTACTTAGGATCGAATATCGAGGGTTAATTAACCCTCGATATTCAACTGTCGAAGTTAAATCCTTCGAATATCGAAGTCGAAGGATTTAGCGATATACGTTCGATTGAATGATCGAAGGAATAACGATTTGAAGGATTTTAATGCATCGATCGAATGATTTTCCTTCGATCACAAATTTGTTAGAAAGCCTATGGGGACCTTCCCATAGGCTAACATTGCACCTCGAAAAGGTTTTAGGTGGCGAAGTAGGGGGTTGACGTTTTTAAAGAGACAGTACTTCGACTATCGAATGGTCGAATAGTCGATCGATTTTTAGTTCGAATCGTTCGAGTCGAAGTCGTAGTCAAAGGTCGAAGTAGCCAATTCGATGGTCGAAGTAGCCAAAAAAATACTTCGAAATTCGAAGTATTTTTTATTCTATTCCTTCACTCGAGCTAAGTAAATGTGCCCCTAGCAGTCCAGAAATAAAAAAAAGTCTTTCCACTATTTCAGTGGATGACTTACATTAATAAAAACATAGTCTTCTAAGAAATGTATCTAGCCCTGCTCTAAACTTAAATCGCTTTAAATAAAATGTAAATTAGGCATTTTTTTAAATTCAGAATGGAACAGATGAAAAGTATATTTTATTTTGTTTGCATATAGTATTCTGAATCAAGATGCAAAAATATTCATTTGGGTTGAGCATGGCGTTTGCCCTTTTTTAACACAGACTTTTATAGTTTTCATTCATGTTCATATTTGGCAAATTTTAATGATAATATAAATGTCATTCTTCTGTGCCTCTGGACTTGTGTGCAGATTTGTAATCATTAACTGTATTGAATGCATTTCTTTCATAAAGGCATTTTATATAAAGAAATTAAATAGCCTTTACATTTTTTTAAATACTTTTTCCTTATTTCACTTATCATATCATATGGGTAAAGTAAGGTTTGCTACTGAAAAATGTCTATTATTTCCCATAATACTGTAAAGCTTTTATCTTACATGATTTGGCATATATTATTCCCTCTAGCGCAGCTCCCTTCTACCCATAAACTCATTTAAAGAATATGTCACATGTTTCTAAGATTGGGAATATACATGTGAGAATTTTGCAGTCAGTCTGTGAAAATATGTGAAAATACAATTGTGTGAAACAGGAAAAAAATGTAGAACACAAAACATTTGATCCCTTGACATTTTCATAAGTTACAGACAGAGCATTGTTAACGAGCCTGCAAATAGTTTTGAGATCATTTGGCTTCCAACGGCTGCAAGGTTCAAGATCTCTTTAAAAATTTAAGGAAAGGGTATTTGTTAGTTTTCATTTAACATTCTATTTTGGATAATAGTTATCTGAACCAATTAAATTTGTCAGTTCTTAAAATGACTTTAAAATACATGCTTTTGTATGCAAGTATTATTAAAGGTGCCCAGGCATGGGCAAATGTTAGAGGGCTTATTTGCAACCACATGCACATTTGCATTTGGGCAGTAACGGAACTAGGTGGGGGTGAGCCCTGGTGCGGGGCGTGCAGCCGGGCCCACCCCCACCCTGTCCGTGTGATTTTTCTCTGCGCCTGCAGCCGACTCCAGCCGGATGCAGAGCGTGCGATCTGCCGGGGGGCCCTGCGGGGGTGCGGGCCCTGGCCCAGTTGCACCTCCTGCTCCCCCAGTAGTAACGCCCCTGCATTTGGGAACATTTCTCCACAGTTCCTTTACACATAAAACTCCATTGATTAAAGGTACTTGCAGAAAAATTCACTCTTTGCACTTCTATATATTTGCACCTGCAGTCACTGCCTTTCTGTTCTTTATCGAGAGCTGCTATGATTACTGGCGCAAAGGAACCCTGGAGCTACCTCCTGAGCAGGTGGTAGCTTAAAGGAGAAGGAAATTCCATGGGCGCAAAAACCCTCCCCACTCCCGTGTGTTGCCCCTCCTCCCCCCTGGCCTACCTGTCCCCCGGGCAAATGCCCCTAACTTGTTACTCACCCCTCTGCGCAGGTCCTGTCCACGGAGTTCACAGGCGCCATCTTCTCCCGAGCGCTCTTCTTCCTGCTTTGACCAGCGTTTTTGGTGTATGTGCAGTAGGAGCATTTACCGGTACGGATCTACTGCGCATGCGCCAAAAGTCACAACGTTTTCCGATTTCACTTCGTGACATTCGGCGCATGAGCAGTAGATCCGTACTGGTCAGGCCCAGATTTGTGGAAAGTCCATCTAGGCCCGTGCCTAGGGTGGCAGGAATTTAGGGGAGGTGGCATGCTGCCCAACCACACCCACATTGGTTCAAAAACACTGGGGATGCACTGGAGATACAATATTTTTTAAATTTCCCATGCGCCATTCCCCATTGTTCCAGTCCAGATGAAAATTTGCATGAATAAAGGGGAGGGGACAGGGGCAATGAACGGTAGTGTGCCTAGGGGCGTCCACAATGTAAATGCGGCCCTGGTACCGGTAAATGCTCCTACTGCGCATGCGCCAGAAGATGCCGATTAATTCAGGAAGAACACCGCTTGGGAGAAGATGGCGCCTGTGAACTCCGTGGACAGGACCTGCGCAGAGAGGTGAGTAACAAGTTAGGGGCATTTGCCCGGGGGGACAGGTAGGCCAGGGGGGAGGAGGGAGGGGGGGCAACACAGGGGAGGGGGGAGGGATTTTTGCGCCCAGGGGGTTGCCTTCTCCTTTAAGGGTTCTCTCAGCTCCCTGTTTTGCATTTAAATATAGGATGTATTTGCACGGTGAACACTGAAAATGATGCCTACTGATAATTTAGATAGATGGGGTTTTTTTCCCTAAATACGTGGCTAGCTTCAATTATATGGGCAGATTCACTAACCAGCGAAAATTCGGCTTGGCACCCATCGCTACACTTCACCAGGCGAAAATTCACGTAGACAACGATAATTTACTAAAATGCGAAGTTGCGTCCAGGGCAATCAAAGCAAAGATGCTCTAGCGTTCAATTATGCCTAGTGCAACTTCGTTAGAGGTCTTCGCTCAGGCTAATTTGCATATGGTGGGAAATTGTAACGTTGAATGGACATATTTGTTACAGCAAACACATTACATTACACAAGTCCAGAGTTGTTATAATGCCCTACACATGAACCTACTTACCGTATATACTCGTATATAAGCCGACCCGTGTATAAGCTGAGGTACCTAATTTTACCTACAAAAACTGGGAAAACTTATTGACTCACGTATAAGCCTAGACACAACTACAGCCCTGTCTCCCAGCAGCGCACATTCTGCCAAAGCGACCCCCCCAGCGATCAACCGGACTTCTTTGCAAAGCTGATGGTGACAGAGAATTGCCAAACGGATTACTGTGTGCATTGTCCCACTGTCCCACTACCATGTGCAGAGGGTGCTGTTTGATATTGCCATCACTGTTAATCTTTTGTATAACCAACAGAGGGCGCTGTGTGATATTGCAGTCCCGGTTATTCTTTTATACAACCAACAGATGGCACTGTGTGATATTGCAGTCCCTGTTATTCTTTCATACAACCAACAGATGGTGCTGCGTGATATTGCAGTTCCTGTTATTCTTTCATACAACCAACAGATGGCACTGTGTGATATTGCAGTCCCTGTTATTCTTTCATACAACCAACAGATGGCGCTGTGTGATATTGCAGTCTCTGTTATTCTTTCATACAACCAACAGATGGCACTGTGTGATATTGCAGTCCCTGTTATTCTTTCATACAACCAACAGATGGCGCTGTGTGATATTGCAGTCTCTGTTATTCTTTCATACAATTAACAGATGGCACTGTGTGATATTGCAGTCCCAGTTATTCTTTCATACAACCAACAGATGGCGCTGTGTGATATTGCAGTCACTGTTAATCTTTCATATAACCAACAGAGGGCATTGTGGGATATTGCAGTCTCTCCCCAAGTGAACTGTTGGTATAGGAATGATTAAAAGTGACTGCAATCTCGGTACCGCTGACCCGCGTATAAGCCGAGGTAGACTTTTTCAGCACATTTTGGATGCTGAAAAACTCGGCTTATACGCGGGTATATACGGTAATAGTTTATGTTCCGTATGTTAGGAAATGTATGGGGGAACCTGGACTTTTGCAGGCTATCACTCTGAAAAAAGGAAAAGACGCCAGAGTTTTTTGGGACTTTTTTGGGGAGATATTTCCCACTAAAAATTGAGGAAGATCTATGCACTCCAATGCACTTCGCCTGGTCTGAGCTGGCAAAGGCAGCTCAAAGAAATGAAACATGACTATGAAAAATGAATTCCATTGCTAGCTACACCTATGCTTACAGCAGACACTGGTCAAAAGAAGAGTGATTATATGTAAACACTAATGTTCAGTAAAATCCGCATCTTAGTGAATTTGCAGAGTAACGTCCATTTGCCAGAATGAAAATTCGCCTGGCGATAGAGTGCGAATAAGCGATAGCGTCTGTCTCTTTCTCTAGCAAAGTTAGGCCTGTGCCCATTAGTAAATTGGCGAAGTGCCTAAAAACGGTAACGCTGGCAAATCGTCGCCTGCGTTAGTCACTGCGCCCTTTAGTAAATCTGCCCCATAGTATGGATAATACACACAATTACACCAATGTACCAATTATTTGCTAATGTAGGTATGTCTTTTCCAGAAACCTGTTGTCCAGAAAGCTCTTAATACAGACAATATTTGTACAGTGTACTTGTGGGATCTGAGTTAACATCATACATTCACATTGCTGACAAAACAATCCTATTTCTTTTTGTGTGTTTGTTTTAGCAGACTGAAAGTATGATGATTTAAATTATGGAAAGATCCATTAGCCAAAACACATAGGGGCACATTTACTAAGCTCGAGTGAAGGATTCGAAGGAAAAAAACGTTGAATTTAGAAGTATTTTTTTGGGTACTTCGACCATCGAAAGATTTAAATTCGAGGGTCGAATTCGAGGGTTTATTAACCCTCGATATTCGACCCTTGATAAATGTGCCCCCTAAGGTACCAATCATTTTGGATAATAGATCCCATACCCAATGTTCACTGTGTGAGCTTGAGGCCTGCACACAATAAATTGTGGTGCACAACAAAAAATGTTGACATTAAAACCCCAAATTTTGTATTTATTCAGCCCTGAGCACACAGCTTGTAAAATGGGCACACAAGTTTCAAATGTCTGTACAAAGGATTTTTTTTTTTACGCACATAACCACGAAGGGAACATTCTTACTGAAAAAGTTGTTATGTTTGCTCCCAAAGATTACGACACCTTCAAGCACTTCTTAAAAGTGGGCAATTACATTGCGAAATGCAAATTTTTATTCTTATTTGCAGGCGCATTTCAGGGGCTGCTGCCGACTGAGGCCGCCCCCCCCACATGATTCGCGCTTCTAACTTGTAGCGTCGGAGTGGGTCGAGGAGGGGCTTCATCACTAGTGCGCTCGCTGCACTAGAAGAGCCAAATTGCCTTTTTAAAAAATGGAAATTCGGCTCTTCAAGTTACCAGCGGCGGCTTTTTGCCAACATTCTCACCTTGCCTCATGACGGCCCTGCTTATTTGTGCAAATTGTTTTGCTCTTTGCAACTTTTATTACATTCCCCCATTTGTGGTTTATTTGTTTACTAGGTCAGTATGCGATACAGATCTGTTTTAATCCAATGTTTGGTCTTAAGGTCAACAATTGTATAACTCTGGGGAACAGTGGAATGCTTTTTTTTCCCAGAAATTCCATATTTTCTTATTTTTCTCCTGTCTCATTTGGCTAGCTACCATATTACACAGCTGTCAACAATATCCTTAAAATATAATTATTTGTTTATTACATTTAAACAAATATTGCAACTTTACTTGATATACTGTAAGGGGGTTATTTATTAAAATCCCGACATTTTTTTATAAAATCGGACTTTTAAAAAAATCACAGATTTTTCAGAATTTATTATACCCTGAGGATGGAAAAGTCTGAATCTGAAAATCCGGCATCTCAGACCTGTCGAGGTTGCATATAAGTCAATGGGAGAAGTCCCAATGATTTTTTTGATTTGCGCTGGGTTTTGTGCAATACCGTGAAGTTTTCAGAGTTTTCAGGTGACTAATGGGTGACTGTCACTACTACTTTTAGTATATAACTTTCATGACAACTGTCATGGCCAGAACATCATCTGATTTGTTCTTTTACTACTTTGTTTAATCTGAATGGTTAGTAGCTGGTTGGAAGATTGGGAGGTCCGATCATTCAACGTTTATTTTACACAGCTTTTTACACCTTTTTTCAGCAAATTAAATTGTACAGCGTAATAATTATGCCCCCTAGATATGACAATCATCTCATATGAAAATGGCAAGATTATCATTATAATCATATAATTAAAAGTCCTGGTTCAACATGTATGCATTTACAAGATTGAATTACTAATAAACGTGGCACCAGAAACCAGTGTGTTGATAAATCCCCTTTTTGTATGCATCTATTATAGGTCCGATTTATCAATGCTTGAAATGAAAATTTTGTTAAATTACAAAGTAAAAAAAATCACATTTCTCCTGCAGAGTGATAGGTGTTTAGAATCTGAGGGGCCGATTCACCAAGGGTCGAATATCGAGGGTTAATTAACCCTCGATATTCGACTAGGAATTGAAATCCTCCGACTTCGAATATCGAAGTCGAAGGATTTAGCGCAGAAAATTAGATCGAAGGATTATTCATTCGATCGAACGATTAAATCCTTCGAATCGAACGATTCGAAGGATTTTAATCCAACGATCGAATGAATATCCTTCGATCAAAAAAACTTAGGCAAGCCTATGGGGACCTTCCCCATAGGCTAACATTGACTTTGGTAGCTTTTATCTGCCGAACTAGGGGGTCGAATTTTTTTTTTAAAGAGACAGTACTTCGACTATCGAATGGTCGAATAGTCGAACGATTTTTAGTTCGAATCCTTCGATAGTCGTAGTCGAAGGTCGAAGTAGCCCATTCGATGGTCGAAGTAGCCCAAAAAACACTTCGATATTCGAAGTTTTTTTACTTCTAATCATTCACTCGAAGTTAGTGAATCGGCCCCTAAGTGTTAAGACTTATATCAAGAAAAGCTGCAATATTTGCTTGAATTTAATAAACAAATTATGATATTTTGATGACTAAGGGGCCCATTTAGTAACAATCGGGAATTGCAATTTTTTTACACAAATCTCAAAAAAAATTGTTTTCTTATATTTCTAAAATGTTGTAAAAATTTACAATTTTTTAAGTGTAAAAACCATGAAAACCTCTAATGCATAACTTTGCCAAGTAAAATTTTTTTGAGGTTCTATAGAAGTCAATGGGAGCTGCTTTGATCTTATTGGACCGCTTTTAATCATTTTGGACTTTTAGAGGTTTTCTGATTTTTTCTTCACTAGAAATTGTCTGAGGTATTTAGAAGTTTTCAACATATTTGGTTTTTTTTACCAAATTTTTTTAATTTGCACTTTTTATAATCGGATCTTTTAATAAATTCAGTGACAATCGTGCGTTTCAGAATCTGTGAGTTTAGTTGTGGTTTCAAAAACTGTAAATAAACCTCCATGTGGCAAATTTATCAAAGTGTGAAATTAGGGCTCAGTGCAGAAAAACACCCACTTTCTACTCATTCCTATGGGATTTTTTTTTCATAGGAATGAATAAAAAGTGAGTGAGTTTTTCTGTAGTGAGCTCTAATTTTACACTTTGATAAAGCTGCCCATAAGCATATTGTCGACAGTTGTGTAATATTTTTGGTAGCCAATGGGCACATCACTGTGTGCTTCAATTGAAATCTTTGCTGTCTTCCATTTATTCAAGAATTCTCAAGAGCCATCAAGGACTTCTCAAGAAGCTTAAACGATTAAAGCATTGCAAGAAAAACTTTCTCAGGCATCTTCAACATTTCAGAACATCTATGTGATAAATATGAAATAGTGTTGTTCCAGCAGAATTTTGCTCTGAAATCCATTTTTTATCAGAGCACAAGTCACATGATTGGGGGTATCTGGGAAACTAAAGAAATATGTCTAGCCCCATGTCAGATTTCAAAGAATCTGTTTGCTCTTTTGAAAAATGGATTTCTGCTGGAGCAGCACTATTAACTGATGCATTTGGGAAAAAACATGTTTTCCCATGACAGTAAAAAAAAAAAAAGCTTCCCAAGCATCTTATCTGCAGATATTGTTTAAGTATATTTGCAATATCATCTGCATAATTGGGAGTTCTTGTACTTACTAGAAGTGTGCCGGTTTCCAATTGCTTTTCATTCAGATGCAATCAATGTATGCTGCTATTTACAATTTTAGGTATATTTTGAGATCAGGAGCATCAATACTTATCAACACAGCATTGCTCTTGATTTATTTTACATTTTAGCAGACAGACATACATTTAAATGTGATTTGTGTCTTTGAGTACAAACCCATTTCACATGCATTCTTATGCATGGCTGAAAGGTGTTGGACCATCACACACAGATTCAAAAAAAACATGAGGAACCTTGTAATATATGGAGTCAAATTGGATACACAATGTTTAAAGAGGGTGTTCTTTTGTCACATCCATGAAATGTTGGGGAATATTAATCAAGGGTCGAATTTCGAATTGGAACAACTTTAAAAATTCAAAAAGACCAACCGAAATTAAGTTGAAGTTTTTTTTGGTCGAATAGTCCGGTTTTTGATTGAATACTTCTGTATTCCATCCATATTCCATATTCAATTCGATGGTTTTAGATAGTGAATGGTCAAAGTGGAATTTTTAAAGAGACATGATAAATTTCGATATTTGTATTTTTAAATTTTTTTCAAATTCTAATCGAATTTGGACTATTCCCTAGTCGAAGTACACAAAAAATTGCTCCAAAATTCACCTCGACCTTTGATTAATCTGCCCCTTGTGTATCCAGTCTGGCAGTATGGTGCAGATTTATTAAGGTTTGAATTCATTAAGGTTTAGAATTTTCGAGTTGGATTTTTGGTCAAAGCTCACAAATTCGAGTTAGGAAAAATTCAAACTCAAATTCGAATTCAAGATTTATCATACCTTGACCCTGGGAACAACTCAAATTCAACAGATACCATCTAAAACCTGCCGAGTTCATGTAGAAGTCTAGTGACCCATTTGAAGATATTACTAGCCTTCCTAACAAGTTTTTTTAGAGAAAAAAACCCAAATTAAGTTCCTTTGAATTTGATTCAAGTTTTTGGGTCAGTAATATTCATTAAATTTTTATACGCTCGAGTTTTTCAAGTAAAAATACTATTCTAGTTTTGAGGTCATTCTAGGTCATTCAAGTTCATTTGAGGTAAAAAAAAAAAACTGTCACTCAACCTTTGATAAATATGCCCCTATAAGTCACAGTGGAAGATCCCTACAGTATGTTGGCATTGCAAACATAAGTAATATTGAGCACTAGACCAGACGTTGGGGGAGGTATAGAGCCTATGAAGATCAATTAAGTCATGGTGGTGGGTGCGTGTACTATAAGCAGGTTTAAAGTCACTGATGTATTTGCACATTAAATCAGTGTTTCCAAAATGCGATAATTCTTTTAAATTTGCTGGGGACAGACTGGACACTAGTGATGAACAAAACGTTGAAATTCAGAGAATTTTTTAACACGCGACAATTTTTATGTGCGCAACAATTTTTGTCTCTCCAAATGTATTAAAGTCAATGGGTGTTTTTTCTTATGCCGACTTTTTTTGTCCTGATGCATTAAAGTCAATGCCCATTTTTTCTTATGACGACTTTTTTCTCCTAATGCATTAAAGTCAATGGGTGTTTTCTCTTATGGAGTCTTTTTATCTCCTAATGCATTAAAGTCAATGGGCGTTTTTTCCTGTGGGCATTTTTTTATAGGGAAGGTGCCGCAGTTTTATGAAAAAATCGCACATGGCAAAATTCAGAATTTTGCTGCGAATCCATGGCTGTAGAATTAAAAAGCGCTCATCACTACTGGACATCGTACTCTTCTTACTTGCCAGTTGGTAATGCTTCTGTGCTTAGGGTTAGAGGTGCACAGGGAATTAGGTTGCTCAACATGACCATGCTTAATGTACTGTAGATAGTTATGGATACTAGTAAGCTACAATGGGGCTTTGAACCAATGTTTGAGGTGGACAGAGAACCTCAGTGGGAAGAATCAAGGCCTCAACTTCAAATTGATATTGTGTGATTAGTTCTTAACGGTAACTACAGGTTCAGATCTCCAATGCAATTTGTTTTTTAATTGGGTCATTTTGTTAATGTTAGTATAAGTACAAAAAGTATAAGATTAAAATTAGGCTTTACCTGTAACCCATTACCATCACAAACTGGTATCTATGTACATTTTTCTTTAAAGGACAAGGAAAGTTTAAAATAGAATAAGGCTAGAAATGCTGTATTTTGTATACTAAACATAAGCATGAACTTACTGCACCACAAGCCTAATCAAACAAATAATTTAAGCTTTCAAAGTTGGCTACAGGGGGCTGTCATCTTGTAACTTTGTTAAACATCTTTGCCTGACCCTGACCCTGCACATGCTCAGTGTGGTCTGGGCTGCTTAGGGATCGTCATAAACAAAGCTGGTTGAGTTCTGCATGGCTGGTAAGTAATGTGGGGGCTCCCCCTGCTGTTCATAAGTATGATTGTTTCCCTGCTCAGCTGTTAGGGACCGTCTGACAATTCCTATCCACAGCAGTAAATGAAGGGAGAATTTCACTGCATACAGTCAGGTTTCTTATAAAAACGGTACACATTTTTTAATTAAAGTATATTGGAGATAGGTTTCTTTTTCATTAAAGAAAGTAAAAATGGGATTTTATTTTTTGCCTTTCCTTGTCCTTTAAATACTGACCTCCCAGTCTTTAATTAGTGGACGTCAATCATCAATGGTTTCAACATTCATCACGTAATATATTATTAGAGTAGGAGTTTTGCCATTGTATATTCCTCCTATCTCACATTCATCTCATGGTTTCCATTTTGTCCTGCCAAAATATTCTCTAAACAGAACAGACCTAAAATCTAGAAATGTAAACACTTACATAACTAACAAATTACTGGTCTTTAAATGGTAATTACACAATTTCTAATAACCCAGTGCAACCAATTGGCAAGAGGCATTTGCTGGTCACCTGTTTCAAAGCAAACCGCTGATATGTTGCTAGGGGATACTAGACCTGGTGCAAACTTTGCAGCTTTTATGACATGAATCCCACAACAAATTCTTTGAATTTAATCACATTTGTGAAGTGTTTGTATCCTGTTTAGTTTGTTGCTCATCATGGCATAATGTTAGCAATGAATATCTTCAGGAGTGGAGTGTTATTTCTCTAAGTGTAGCCATCGCTTGTAAAGCAACGCAGCCCATCTGCCGCTTCTATTTAAAGTCTTTAATTATTTCGGAGAGTTTCTTGCCATCATTGACCTGTTCAGCTGTGTATGAATCATAAAACGCATGCTTACTGGACCAGGCCTGACTTTCACACCCATTCCCTGGAGTTCAATGAATGAGATTATTTACAAATCCCCTGTGGAATGTCTATAATCCAGATGTGGTAAACTGAACTCATGCTTCCTCTATTACAAAACAGACCACAAGAGAAATTTAGTGAGTCACTAAATACATTTTACTGAGTATGTAAAACAAACCTGTGCAATGAAATGAATGATTAATTTGTATGTCAACCCTTGAATATGATTTCAACAGGCCAAATGCCCATTAAAAGACATTTGCAAGAGCTCGGAATCCACAGACACTGATTTGCCTTGGGTCAGACTGGGCCATGGGGAGGAGCCAGCAGTGGTTAAGAGGGTGGGTGGCAGGGGCCTCACAGGAGGTGTGGGGGCCCCGGTTTAGAAGCCCCGGTGGGCATCTCACACCCCAGTCCGACCCTGTATATAACACACACAACTCAAGTGAAAAGCAGTGTCTGTGGATTCAGATCTCTTGCATATTTTTGCAAATGTCTTTTAATGGGCACTTGACCTGATGAAATCATATACTGTATATAATGTGTATGTAGGTACAATATATAAAATACGCAATACAGTAAATACAATAAATATACACAGTACACAGAGCTCATATAAGGACACAGAGCTGGAAGTTCTAAATTCTTTTTTTCAGTTCATGCAAGGTCAACATCTCTGTTCTGTGGCAAATATAACTTCCTAAACTGTAACAAGCAACTCCTTTATGGGCTGAAAATTGCTTTTGTTGTGCCATTGACTAGGCACTTGCAGGCTTGATATGTTATTCTTTTCCTTGATTTGAACTGGATAAATACCATATTGGGGGCAGATTTACTGGTGTTCATTTTTCCCAAGCAATGATTGGTACTGCTGAAAATAAAGAATCAATATAGATTTAGTAATCATTTTCAATGTTTTTTTCTCAAGAGAAAAGACACAGAAGATATCTTGCTGATTCTGACAAACAAGTGTGATGCAAATGTAAAGCTAAAGTAAAATGGAGTTGCCCACTACTCCAGTGACTATATCACTATATAACCTTTATGTGGCTCTTAATCATCACATGTGGGCCCTCAAACAGGTTGGAGGCAGGGTATAGTAGAGCTATATTTCTCAAGTGCAGAATATTTCAATATAATAGGCAGCAGTGGTTTTTGAACTTGAACAGCAAATGCTTTAGTTGCTGAGTCCACATAGGATTATTGAATTGCTATACAGGAGAACAGGATATCTGCGAGCATATCTGCATATACTCGCAGATCCTGCTCAGCTAGTCAGTATATATCACCGTAGGGTAGAGTCACTTAAATATTAAATATTTTCCCCCCAGCAAAGGTGCAGGCTAATAGAACACGCACTACGGTTGGGGATAACAGTAGGATTTTTTTTTTAAATTGTCCCCACCAGTGCTATTATACTCGCACGTGTGAGCGGTCATGTTGTGCAACACGTGTGCACATAATGAGGGTCTGACATCACGCACATGCATATAATGAGGGTCTGGAATCACACACATGCACATAATGAACACGTTGCGGCATTTGCTCATTATGCACACACGGAAGTGTCACCCCCAGCTTTCAGGATGCTTTTCAATTGGACCCTATGTGAACTACTCTAGTCCCCCGGTCTATTCACTGTACACTGCCCTACTCTGAGCAGGCGTGCACTTGGGATTCTAATTCTTCTAATTGTCATTGGTGGATCTTCACACTGCTCAGATAGCTAGCCCTACTTCTATCTACAACTCCTAAAGGGATCTATGACAGATTATACCCTAACACTTACTTGGTCTGATTAACCTAGGTTCCACTCTGGTCCCATCTGCTTGCTTAGGTGAGGACTACTGAAAATGGACCCAGAGCATGTGCGCTCCAGCATATATACACTATAGAACAGTGGCCAACTCTAGAACTACAATACTTTAAATCAGTCTCCTACACAAACACGGGGTTACAAATTAGTTCAGTAATAGAATTTGAATAAAGGTTTGAATATTTAAACAAATACTGTATGTCAGTGCATTTAGGATACAGTGCTTTTTGGATACTCCTATTAATACCACCATACAAATCGGATAGTTACAATCACTGACCCAGGGTTCAATGGTTGGATTATACAGCAGAAATAGGGAGACTTGTTAGTTGAGGACACACGGTGGTGGTTATTGTCCATAGGGAATTTTAAACTTGACCCACCCCCGAGGGTCCCATACAAAGAGCTGCCAACTTTTTCTGGAGGGGCCAAGATGGCCAATATTATCGGCCTGTGTATAGACAGTATTACAGTATTATTGTTCTGGGTAAGTTCCCCTGAAGGACCAAAATGTCAAATCAATAAACATATTTTTTATATTTTATTCACCATTTATGAAATCCCATGAGCGCTCTATTAATTTTTTGTATTTAGGGAAAAATGGGTCTTCAAGAGTGTTAAATGCACCTGGGACAAAATATATTGCCAGCCAGGATGAGGTTGTTACATCAGCACAGAGATTTATAGTGATATCTTTTAAGCAGATGCATCTCCATTTGTTACACTATTTACTGACAAGGAAGCCACCTGGGCTAATAGACCATTGTATACAGACATTTCACTGCTGTTAATATCATGCATTAAAAAAAAGAAACCACAAATACTCTACTAAATTCATTGTAAAGTAGGAATGTCTTTCCTGTAAGGGAAACCAGTGTGTAGCCTGACTACTTGTGGTTCACTTGAGGTTCCTTCCTCCTGGTAGATTCAGTAATGGGATCCAAGGAATCACTTTCAACAAGAGAAAAACAGTTGTCATATTCCTCGTGATTATGTATCATTTAGGTTATTTTAATTGGCATAGTACTAAAGGAAACATCCAGTAATTAAATAACTATAGCAACACTTCCAAATGAATATCTCTCTTCACTCCGCAGCAGCAGGAAAGAACAATGGATATTTGCATTGCATAACAGAATATCATTGTAACAAGCTGCTTATTTGCTGTGTGGGTTGATGGTTGTTTCCAATATCACTCAAAAGCATCACATTTCAATCCAAAATTAAATAGCTCTTGATAGAACTAGAGATGGACTAAGCTCAAGAGAACTATGAGAGTAAAAAAAACTGCTGTTGCTGAAACAACAAAATGAAATGTTTTCTGTGCCAGATGTTGGACAATGGAACTTTCTGCACAGCTAACCAGTGCCATTTTCTAAATTCCCCATTATGCAACAGCACAGTGTTAGGAATAGTATGAAATATTTAACCTGTGACAATGTTTGTGGAAAGGCAACTGGAGATATGTTATAGGAGAAGGAATACTATTTTACACTTAGGGGTTCCAAAAGTTAGGCACCCCCAAGTGACTACTTCTAGCGAGCACCACAGAGCAAACCTTAAGATAAACCCAATAGGATTGCTTTGTCTACAGCAAGGATCCCCAACCTTTAGAAACCGTGAGCAACATTCAGAAGTAAAAGAAGTTGAGGAGCAACACTAGCATGAATAATGTTCTTGGGGTGCCAAATAAGTGCTGTGATTGGCCATTTGGTAGCCCCTATGTGGATTGTCAACCTACATTGAGGCTCAGTTTTGCAGTACATCTGTTTTTTATACAACCAAAACTTGCCCCAAGCCTGGAATTCAAAAATAAGCTCCTGCTTTGAGGCCACTGGGAGCAACATCCAAGGGGTTGGAGAGCAACATGTTACTTATGAGCTACTGGTTGGGGATCACTGGTCTACAGTAAGGATTGATTTTATTTTAGCTGGGATCAAGTACACGGTTCTTTTGTGTTAGTACAGGAAAAAAAGAAAATTGTTTTTAAAAATTTGAATTATTTTATATAAATAGAGTCTAAGTCCGGATAACGATCCCATACCTGTATGAGACACTCATTTGGCGATACCAGGCTTAACCCTGGATTACAATGGAGGGAATAGAAGCAGTCAGACTCTGGCTGGCTGATGTGGTCTGCAATCAGATTGGAAAATCAAACCTGCCTGATTGATGATTTTCAATTGGTTATCAGTGAGATGGGCCTGTTGGAGGGCAATATAAAGCAAATAAGGGCAAATAAGCTTCTGAATCAGTCTAGGGTCCAAGGGTCCAAGTCGGCAGCTTAAATCTGCCTGTGCATGGCCATACTTGGCTAAGAGAAGCAATTGCTTTCCATGGATGGAACAAAGGGACAGAATTTTACAACATTTCCAGGTGTTTCATAGAGTACTTTAGAAAATAGAGCAATCCAAATATTTGCATACATCATGGTAAAATTTGGAGCACAATCTGACATTTTGGAGGTTATCAAAATTCAATTTAAACCTTTTCGGATTGTTACACGAAAACCACAACTTTCGGATTTTTCGGATATGATGCCCGAAAAGTTTCATTTTGTGTGAAATTGGCAGAAAAGACAGAAAATGTTGGATTATTGTAGGAAACCCAGCACAGACAATAATAGCTTCAAACTGCAAATAGGACCTCTGCCATTGACTTCTACAGGACCCCAACAGGTTGAAGATGGAGCGTTTTTGGATTCAGACTTTTTGAAGCCTCAAGGTAAAATAAATATCAAAAGATTTGAGTTTTTTTCCATGAAAATTCGTAGTAATTGTTTAGTATTCGGACTATAATAAATAACCCTTTAAAAGTGCAATTGCATTCATATTTTCCTAATAGGAGAAGTAAGTCTTAATGATTGTACAACAGAACTTTCCATTAGTACCTCATTAAAGATTCCACTTTATACAGTATTTAAGAGAAGATGCATTATGGCACAAAAGCAAAAGGCAAATAGAAGAAGCGTTCTGTTCTTTCTCCTTGTTAGTCTGTACCTCATAAACTCGAAGCTTTTGATCCATTCAGATGAGATGATTATATCATATGAACACTATAACATTAAGCAGCAAGAAAATGCTGAACTTTGCTGCTTATTAACTTGACCCCACTTCAGATAGGGCCATTGGTCATGAAGTCAAGCAATTCTGAGAAATCCATTACAGCGCATACAGTAATATAATATTGTGTGCTTGCTTTCATTTGCCACATTTATAAAGTCTTTTCTTTAACTAATTCTTTATTTAACCATACAAATAACTTATTACAGAATGTTTATCCTGCAGCAGATCACATGTAAAATGTATATCTCCAAAGCGTAAGAACATTTCTTGTATTTATGGTACTTATGAGTATGTCAAATTAAATCAAGAAATTCACCTTGTGATTTTAACTAAAAGTTCCCTTGAAAGGGACAGAATACTCTAATGCTTAATGATGTTTTTTAAATAAGGTAAGGGAAGCAAACAGGCAAATTGAAACTATTCCATGTTTGGTCCTTGTGAGATGGATGGATGGATGGATAGATAGATAGATAGATAGATAGATAGATAGATAGATAGATAGATAGATAGATAGATAGATAGATAGATAGATAGATAGATAGATTGGATTAGAACAGCCCTATAATGTTCACTAATGTTGACAGAGCCTATTCTTCACTGACATACAGTATTTCAACTTGCCTAAGACATGTGCAATTGGTTATAATGGAAATGTCACAGTTTTTGCCTAAAATGCTGGAATTCCAGTTTTGCAACTAATTGGTTTCCTGTTAAAGTAAATAACAGGAGGCACAGACAGATTTTGGATGCTTCTCCGCTGACTGAAAAATGCTGCCAGACAGTATGCTCCTTGTGCTATTAGCCTGACCCTTTCTACACCAATTCAACAACATTTAATGAAGCCATGTTTTTGGGGTTTTTTTTCATTTTCTTTGGAAATGTGTTTTTTTGATGGACTTTTGAGAGCAAGTTATACATATAATGGGTAATGTAATAAATTGCCTATGCAGCATTTACTGATTAATGTTTTAAAACAAACTTGAGACTTTTCATAATGTTGCCCCTTACTGTATTGTCTTAAAGGGCATGTAAAGGCAAAATAATAAAATCCCATTTTTACTTTCTTTAATGAAAAAGAAACCTATTATACTATAATGTGTACCGTTTTTTTAAGAAACCTGACTGTATGCAGTGAAATTTTCCCTTCATTTACTGCTGTGGATAGGAATTGTCAGACGGTCCCTAACTGCTGAGCAGGGAAACAATCATACTTATGAACAGCAGGGGGAGCCCCCACCTTACTTCCCAGCCATGCAGAACTCAAGCAGCTTTGTTTATGATGATCCCTAAGCAGCCCAGACCACACTGAGCATGTGCACAGTCTTAGTCTTGCAAAGATGTTTAACAAAGTTACAAGATGGTGACCCCCTGTAGCCAACTTTGAAAGCATAAATTATTTGTTTGATTAGGCTTGTGGTGCAGTAAGTTCATGTTTATATTTAGTATACAAAATACAGCATTTCTAGCCTTATTCTATTTTAGACTTTACATGCCCTTTAAAGCGGTAGTTCACATTTTAGGTAACTTGTATTATGTTATAGAACGGCCAATTCTAAACAACTTTTCAATTGGTTTTCATTATTTATTTTTTATAGTTTTATAGTTATTTGCCTTTTTCTTCTGACTCTTTGCAGCTTTCAAATGTGCGTCGCTGACTCCCTTCTAAAAAACAAATGCTCTGCAAGGCTACAAATTTATTGTTATTGTTACTTTTTATTATTGATCCTTCCATTCAGGCCTCTCCTATTCATATTCCAGTCTCTTATTCAAATCAGTGCATGGTTGCTAGGGTAATTTGGCACCTAGCAACCAGATGGCTGAAATTGCAAACTGGAGAGCTGCTGAATAAAAAGCTAAATAACTTGAAAACCTTCAATAATAAAAAATAAAAACCAATTGCAAATTGTCTCAGAATATCACTCTCTACATCATACTAAAAGTTATCTCACAGGTGAAAACCCCTTTTAAGGTGGCTATAGACTTAACAAATTAAGATCTTTCCTGAAAAAGATCTCTCCAAGAAAGATTGTTCATTTCAACAAGTGTAGAGCTGAATGTAACATATACAGGTAGAAACAATAGAATTATACCTCTATCTGACGTTTCAGCATTAAACAGTGGTCGATGTTCAGGTGCCTTCAAAGGCACCCAGTCAAAATTTTCCACCTCAGCCTATTGGCAAGCCAACCGATATCCAAGTCTTCTGCCGATATCAGTCAGCTCATCTCCCACCATACACTCACTGAATATCGTATGGTGGCCATAGACGCACAGATAATATCGTACGAAATGAATATTCGGTGCGTGTATGGTGGGAAAAGAGCCGGCCGTTATTGACCGAAGACTTGGATATCGGTCTGCTCGTTGATCGGGCTTCGTGGAAAATTTTGATCAGGTTCCTTTAAGGGCACCCAAACATTGGCCATTGTTAATGCTGAAACGTCAGATACAGGTAGAATTCTATTGTTTCTATATATATATATATATATATATCTGATGATTCAGCCCTACACGTGTGTATTGAAATGAACAGTCTTTTTTGGAAAGATCTTTTCCAGGAAAGATCTTAATTGTTACGTCTATGGCCAGCTTTAGGCTCTATTTAGCGGATCCTGTCATGATTTTTATGGTGTAGTTTTTTTTTTTTCTCAATTACACTTTTTACACTGCAAATAATTCAAATATAAATGTTTGTCGCCAATTTATTTCGGGCGACAAATCTCTCCGTTGGACCTTGCCCTAACTTTATAAATCAAGAGGGGCTTTAACAACATGAATCCAAAAACACACAACTTCTACTGCAAATAAAACATTTTACTTGTATAGAATAAAAGTACACTTCATTTACACTTACAAGTGAGAAGCACTGAAATGGACATTTTATTTGACATAATTCAAGTTACTTTTGTCTAACGTGACCCTAAAAACTGGTGGCAGTGCCAATGCATCCTTTCTAGATATTCAGATGAATTACGAGCAAGTGGGAATTGCAAAGGGAACGTTTAGAGGCATATTTATCAAGGGTCGAATTTCGAATTTGAAAAACTTCAAAATTCGAATTCAAAAAGACCATCTGAAATTAAGTTTTTTCGATCAAATAGGTCCGTATTCTGGCGATTTCGAATCATTTGAATCGAATTAGATTTTTTTCCCCAAAAAACCAATTGATTGTTTCTAGGAGGTCCCCCATAGGCTAAAACAGCAAGTCGGCAGGTTTTAGATGGCGAATGGTCGAAGTCGAATTTTTAAAGAGACAGTACAGGGCATATATATCAAGGGTTGAATTTAGAATTGAAAAAACGTCAAATTTGAATTAAAAAAGACCAACCAAAATTAAGTTGAAGGTTTTTTTTGGTAGAATAGGTCCATTTTCGGCAGAATTTGAATCGTACAAATCGAAGGAATAGTGCAAAGTCAAAGTCCACCAATTGACTCCAAATAGGTTGTAGGAGCCACCATAGGCTAAAACAGCAATTCGGCAGGTTTTAAAGAGGTAGCCTTTTTAAAGAGACAGCACATGATAAATTTTGATATTCGAAATTTATCAGCTTATGTGTGATTTACAGAAACAGTTAGTGCATTTGCACTGGAATTCTGGGGAAAATGCAACCTGCAACTTGTGCCACTTTAAGAAAAGAGGCTTAGCATGTCAAATGCCAAATAACTGATTTTCATTGCATTTCTACTCTTATAATCAAAGAATCATCTGCTTTTGCATTAGTTGGTGGACAAGATAGATTGCTGAAGTGCCTAAATGTTTAAGGTTCTACACGATGCAGTCCTAGGTTAATTACTAAGTCTGATCAATGCTACAGCAGGGCAGGAATTTTTCCATGAGAGATGATGCTCTCTCTCTGTCTGTCCAACTATTAACCTGTAAACAATGATAAACCAAATGATGTTATCTGAATGAGCAGTGGCTTTAAAAGTACACCTGTGTGCTGCTCTGGTTTATATGACAAGCAATTACAGTATGAAGAGCTTTCGACAGAAAAATGTTCTGCTTTCCATGTGATCTGCACCTGTGCTTTACTGGCTGGCTGTTTAACCCTTGCCTTACCTATTCCACAGTTCAGACCTCTTCTTTTCCATTTCATAGTGTGAGATGGACGTGCAGATTTACTAATGGGCGAAGTGGCCGTCGCTTTTGGAAATTCACCAGAAATCCGATCCGTAGGGACATCACCAACAGCCATAAAGATATCGTTGCTAGCGCAGTTTCGTGCCCTATCGCCATGCTAATTTTTGCTCGAACGATTGTTACTCCGCAAATTTTACAGAATATTATCTCTTTTGCCAGCGTTTCCTTTACCACCTTAGACCTGGCGAACTGATAAGATGAAGCTACATCCTCCTCAATCTTATGTCAGTGACATCATGTCCTGTATGCCGAAAAGTCATCAAAATTGTAAAAGTTTGTTTTAGGGTGGGCTCATGTCTAGGGCATTAGAGGATCTAGTTTGTCTTTATTTTGCTTCCATTTTTAATAATAAGTGGCCACTTCAAGCATTTGCATCTCTAATAAAGATGTATATAGGACCTATATGTACCCGCCCTATTCAAACTGACCTACGAAGTTTCGCTAGGCAGAAACAAACGTTAGGGAGAATTTGCTATGAAATGCTTGTGCTGGCGAATTAACGCTAGTGAAACTTCGCCAGCATTTGGCTGCCCAAACGCAACTTTGCATTTTAGTGAATTAGCGCAGTTGACGTGAATTTGCGCGCAGACTGTGGCGAAACCTTCGCCCTTTAGTGAATTTGTCCCTAGGTCTTTAAAGCACTAATAGCTAATATAATTCCATTTTTCTTGTTGTTACAGGCAGCAGGGCAAGAAGGGAATTCTTTGATTCAGGAGAATCAACATGAAAAAGCTCTGGATTATTACTCTCTGGCTGTTATTTCTAGCAACAATAACCCGAAATATTTACGGCAGCGTGCCATGTGCCTCACTCACCTGAGAGATTACAGCAGCGCAATAAAGGACATAGATAAGGCAATTCTGCGTCACAGTTCTCATGATTTAAAGACCCAAGCAGGAGACTATTGTTCCAAAGGCCACATTCTGCTGTTGTCTTGTGATGAAGACGCGGCTACCAGGCAGTACATGAAAGCCATTAGTATGGAGCACGCTTCAGCCGTCGCCAGCATTAACAATATGCCCGGCAGGGTTAAACTTGCTGGAATATTTAGCCAGGTTGCGAACAGATATTTTGAGCAACGTTTGTTTGAAGAGTCTTGGAAAATGTCAGAGTGTGGTCTTCTTATTGATGAGAATAACCAAGAACTGAAGAGACTAAAAGCAAGAATTAAGAGGGAAGCATCTGGGTGTATCGTCCATTAATATGAAATTAGTTTCATGCAGCTGAAAGCTTGAATTTATCCATCAACCACACTATATGGCAGTGTGAAATGTATTAAATGCATTTATTATAATAAAAACAGTGGAAATCTGGACTGTAATTTAATTTATTGTTGATGGCAAGGATCTGGAGTTGAACAATAAAGTTCAACTTTAGTAACTCAGGGTATGATTTCGAAGTGATGAAAAGGCCTGTTTTTTAAAGGTCGAATTTTAGTGGTATTCATGAATATAGTATAAAATACTAACTCGTTTTCGGATAATTACTAGTGAATAAAATCCAAAAACCTCTAATAGTGGAAACTAATAAAAGTCGGTAACGGAAAAATTAGTCACAATGCAAAAAGTTATGCCTTTGTGTGAAAAAATGTTTACTATGCGCAAATTTAGCTAATATTAATATAGCTGTTGCTAACCCGGAAACTGTTTCGCAACCCCTTCCGACAGTGGAAGACCGTTTGCGAATTTTATAGTTTGCGCCAATGCACAGTAAATGTAATAAAACTTCTTAGTGAAAAAGTCGCTATGTTTGCTCCAAAAGATTACGACACCTTCAAGCACTTCTTAAGAGTGAGCAATTAAAATTCGCATTGCAATAACAGTTTAAGGAACAATATTACATTGCGAGATGTGGATTTTTATTCTTATTGGTGCAAATTGTTTTGCTCTTTGCGACTTTTATTACATTACCCCAAACAGTCTTACTGGCTAAAAAAAGAGGTTCAATCGGATCATAGCAGCTCCCACTGACTTCTATGGGACCTCTGTTTTTACTTGAATAAGTTTTGTATTAGAAATTAAATCTCAAGTTTTTAGGTTTAGAAATCTGTAGATGGATGGGTTGTTAAAAGGTCCTATTGCACCATAACATGGAAATGGTCTAAATGCATTTAATTATGTGCAAAGTTCTGAAACACTGAATTTTTGTATAGAAACTGTACGTTTTTAAGGAAGTTTAAGTTTTTCCATTTCCTGGCAGATCGTTATTTTTTCATACTCATCAAAGATCATTCATGTGACAATTGGACTGCAATGTAGTGTAATTAATCAGTTTTATGTATGAAATGTTTTTGACGAGTAAAACTGGTCCATGTGTTAAACCTGTCCTTTAATATTATATCCTAAGGACCAAAAACTTGCAGATTTGCTCCAAATTCAATCAGCTTATCAATTGGAAAAGGCATTCTCAAATAGACACACCTCTTCTTGATTAGTCACGATAGGCACCAATGGAAAATTCCTTTGATTTTAATACATTTTCAGTGATAGTAGTCATGTAAAGTAACACATAACACTGAAAAGAGAGAGTAAAAGGCATACAGAGTTGTTTTTGACAAAGCATTATGATTTCATTTTAAAAAGTTTTCATTTTAAAAAGTTACCATGTAATAGTATACCAGTACCATGGTCTCCAGGGCAGAAAATTAAAGATCTGCTGTGCCCTGTAATAATTGGAGGTGGTGGAGGATCAGCAGGGGTGTAACTACAGAGGAAGCAGACCCTGCGGCTGCAGGGGGGCCCAGAAAGTATAGAGGCCCCACAAGGCCCTAATTCATATACAATTTCAATAAATATTGGTAAAACAAGTCAACCTCTAGACATTTTGGGGGCCTGAAAAATATTTGCTGTGGGGCCCAGTAATATATATTTACATCAGTGAGTAAAGTGAGTGGGTAAGGTTGGGGGGTTGATATCACTCCAACTAGCAGTGCAGCAGTAAAGAGTGACAGAAGTTTATCAGACACAGGTCACATGACTGATGGCACCTGGGAAACTAACTTCTCTAGCCCCATGCCAGTTTTCAAAGTTAAATATAAAAAATCTATTTGCTAATTTGAAAAACAATTTTTAACTGATGCATTTTGTAAAATAACAAACATCCCTTTAATGACTTGTAACACAGAAACTTAAATCAACGGTGTTGGTGACTTGAATGTCAATGTCACAGATTTTATGATCCACAGCACATAAAATGTTAAATATTTAAATGACTCTTAACCCCTTTTGCAAGCTCATAGAGTTCCCTTTAGGCAGTGGTGTGTTGGACTCAATTTAAACCCCTGTTGGAGGTCCAGTTTTTTATTTTTCTAGTTTTTTAGGGCACTCTTTATGTATCATTCAGTCAAAGTTCTCAAAACACATTGACCAAGTTGGGTGTCAGGTGGAAATAAGAGACCAAACAGATATTTTTACCAAATCCCACTATAAATGGCCTTCTCACTAAAACCCCCTTAGAAAATTCTCCAAACCCCATCAGAGTGGCCAGTTTGGCACTGTATTAAAAGATGAATATTTTTTTCTATTACTTATATTTCATATTTGATTTATATTGTGAAAAAGTCTCATGCCCACAATTTAATATATATTAAAGCAGACCTATAGGATAAATGAAAAACCCCTAATTTTGTAGGCAATTATAAGTAATATATGGTGGTGCTTTTACATGGTGCTAAAAATTTATATTATCTTTAAAAATAGCCCCTTTATTGGAGCTCCCTATAGATGTTCTCTGGTCGCTGCAGGACTGGATTTACATAGCGGGCGCTACTAGACCAGGCACTGTGGATTGGCACATGGGAAATTTAAAAAACTATTGTATCTCATGATCAGTCCCAGAGCTTCCGAACCAATGTGGGTGTGGTTGGGCTTCATTCTGCCCTCTAAAATCCTGCCACCCGGGCCTTGGTGGCCTTTCCAAAAAACCAGGCCTGGGTCCCTGTCTGTGTTTCAAATGAGGGGTGGGTGTGTCCAAACGGTCCCTGCCATAAGCATAGTAGGAGGGAGACAGCCAATCACAGTCCTGCAGTCACACAAGCAGAGACAGGCTTTAGTTCCCTATCAGGTCCAGCTAGCTGCTGATTGGTTCCTGTCCTACAGTACAGTGAGCTGAGAGCCGCCGGCTCCCCTGCATAGCCTGGGAATTCAGGGAGCAGGAAGTGGAAGAGAAGGGAAGGGGTTATTAGGGATTTTGCAGAAATATTCAATAAATAAGCCTGAAACGCTACTTTTTTTAAGCACAATTCTTCTATATCTAAATGAGTATAATACACTGGTACATTCTTATTTTTTACACAAAATGTCTACTTTATTAAAATGTTTGCCTGGTTCAAACCTATCGGTGACTTCTGCAAGTGAGCATAGCTCATAATTTATTCTGCTATTCAATGCTGCTGACATTTTTTTAAAACATATTTTAATGAATGTGAACCTTTATCTCATGTCTCAAGTTTATCTGTACAGCTTACAATATGATGGTATATGGGAGAAAATAATGAGTGCATAAAATAACACAAATGTTATCACGGGTAGTGCTGTAATAGAAATGTTGTTATGACAGAGCAGGCTTCAAACCTTAACATCTTAACATCTTAAAAATTCTTAAAAATGGGATATTCTATGTCTACCGAGATCAAGATAACATTGAATTTAAATATATTTAAAGGAGAAGGAGAGCTATGGAGGCATTTTATTGCCAATAGATTAGCTGCAATAGTGCAAGCTATAACACTATATTTATTCTGTAGAATGCTTTACCATATCAGAGTAAAAAACTCTCTGGAGTAAAAAAAGTTCTCTCTGTTTGATTAGGATAGCAGCCCCATATTAGCTTGCTGTGACATCACTACCTGTCTGAGTCTCTCCCTGCTCACTCATAGCTCTGGGCTCAGATTACAGCAGGGAGGGGAGGAGTCAAGGGGAGAGGAGCAAACTGAGCATGCTCAAGCCCTAGCCCTGGAGGTTTAAGATGAAAACAGGCTGATACAGAAGCCCATGTATACACAACAGAAGGAAAGAAATGTGATGTTTCTTTTGACAGAGGACTCAGAGCAGCATTACTTTGAGGGTTTATTGGTGTATTTATATAGACCTTTCTGATAAAGCTTACTTACTCTTAGCCTTTCCTTCTCCTTTAAGCATAGTTTATAAATATGTCATATCTTGGTAAGGGAGGGTGGCTGGTTATTATAAGCTTCTATTAGCTGGAGTTGGTCTAACTCATAAGTGGATCAGAGCCTCTCTGCAGCACAGTTGCTTATTAGCATTAAGCAATTTCAAGGATCTAAAGAGATAAAGTCCTTGTGTGCTCAAGGTCACTTATAATAAATTGCAATTGGCATAACAAACTTTCTCATTAGGTACTCGGGCTTGAATCACATTTCACTTGTATAATTTATGTTAAAGCTTCTGGCATGCTGAATCCATAACTCAGTGACAGTTTAGATCAGCCATCTCCTCTTTAAAATAAGCAGAAATTTAAAGTTAAAGGATAATGAGTCACGAAGCCTCTTTTATGTGTGTGTTATTCTGCTTTTGTGATGGCTCATGACAAGTAAATGGTTATGAAGGTTCTACAGTCTGCCTCGCTCACATTGTACCTATAACAGATAAATAGATATATACTTGAATATATTAGTAAGAAGTGACATCTTCATACCGCCATTTAAAGGAGAAATAAAGGCTAAAATGAAGTAAGCTTTCTCAGAAAGGTCTATGTAAATACACCAGTAAACCTGCTGCTCTGAGTCCTCTGTCAAAAGAAACACAGCATTTTTTTCCTTCTATTGTGTACACATGGGCTTCTGTATCAGACTTCCTGTCTTCAGCTTAAACCTCCAGGGTTTGGGCTTGAGCATGCTCAGTTTGCTCCTCTTCCCCTCCCTTTCTCCCCTCCCTCCTCCCCTCCCTGCTGAGTGAGCAGGGAGAGACTCGGGAAATTATGTCACACCAAGCTAATATGGCAGCTGCTATCCTAAACAAACAGAGAGAGCTTCTAGAGCTGTTTACTAAGGTATGTTAAAGCATTCTGCAGAATAAAGAAAGTGTTATAGCTTGCACTATTGTGGCTAATCTATTGGCAATAAACTGCTGCGGTAGCTTTCCTTCTCCTTTAAACAGTGCAGCTATCCAAACAGGTATTACATTTTCATTTAGATGTATGTCCAGTATGACCTAGGCCCTGCAATATTATTTTTAGCATGCATTTTATGTTCAAATAGTTCCAAAAATTAGGAGAAAAGAAAAGAAAAGTACCTCGCTGATCACCTATTATCACATATAAAGAGTCACTCCACAACTATTTCTCCTCTATTGGTCAGTAATAGCTTTAAGATTGGCAGATAGCCAGGGAGGAGAAATCAAGCACTGCACAATGTCGCCTTTTCTGAAGAGGAGTGCAAGCGGAGTTTTGGTAAGTTATTTCTTAATAAAAGCTGTGCAATTTTAAAGTTTCATTTGTCTTGGTGTTTATTTTTTCGTGGTATACGAACGAATTTTTTTTAAAAACTATTTTAATGTTACTGGTCCTTTAACTACAATGACACTAATTAGCCCACATCAATGGTGTACAAAGTGCAAGTGCTTACAATTAAATGTATCTAAGGTGCCTTGAAAAAGCGAATTCAGCAAAACGGATTTTTGCTCTTGATACTTGATTATATTTGGTTTTATTTTGTGATTGGATTGAATTGGTTTTTGTAATTCTTGGTCCGGAAATGGTTGTGCTGGGGTGGCGATTAGTTGTTTCATTGCTCAATCTCATCCTCATCCCTATCGTATCTGTTTTAACTAACTCCAAGGGGCCATTGATTTGTGGTTTTATAGGCTAAGTCAACTCTTTTACAGCTAAGGGCAAGTTTAATGTACAAGACCACAGTCCCAGTTACCCTGCCTTCTCCAGCTTTGTGGTGTCCCAGGGATACAAATCATTAGGCAGTAGTTTTGGGACAACTCCACCACCCCTTACTGTATATAATTTTCTCTCTTTCCTTTCACGAACCTGAGCAAGTTGGCTGAATAATTTATCCTACGATTTTACGGTTACTCCCCTTTTATTGATTTATTAGAATTCATTTGGGAAGTAAATTTGATTACTATTTATTGCACAGCACTTTAGATTAACTGAGTATTATTAATTTAGTTGATGTATCTTTAAATGAATTGAATTTTGCACTATAGGTCCACAGTTAATGAATTTTTACCTGTCATATCCTGGAAGAAAATAAAAAAAATTATTTGTTTTTTTTAACTATAATTTTTAATTATCTCAAGGAATGAAATGGTAGGATTGCACTGCACTTTACATACATAATTTAATTGTAAGCACTTGCACTTTGTACACCATTGATGTGGGCTAATTAGTGTCATTATAGTTAAGAACTAATTGATTTCCCAATCTTAAGGCTATTACTGACCAAAAGAGGAGAAATAGTAGTGGAGTGACTCTTCATATGTAATAAATGGTTATAAGTGGGGTACTTTTCTTTTCTCCTAGTTTTTGGAATTCAAATTACACTGACTTGGGTCAGACCTCTGCCTTAATCTATTGGATAAATTATAATTAGGTAATCAAGGATTTCGATCTCTCCATTCTCTAAATTATTGAGACACTTTATAATAATAATCTTGGGTATTTACAAATGCTACAAATAAGAGTATGATACACAACCATGACCTGTATAGAAGCATTTGGCCTGAAACCTCATAATTTTATATGGTCAAGGGAATGAGCGTTTGGTAGGCAGGTAGCGTGGGATTTGAAACTTAGAGACAGGGACACCAAGGCTTCAGACAAAACACAGGTTTATTAAGCACTGACCATTCCCAACAAAAGACAAACCCCCAGTTCAGCAACCTCAATGTAGAACATGTATGGTACAGTTCAACAACTTCAAAGCAGGGTTCTCTCCTCTTTGATCGCTCACCATCAAGCAAAACTCACACCCTCTGGAACTTCAGAGCCTTTGGGCTTCTTACTCAGCCCTGCTGGCTTCCCCTCCTGGGACCTTTTTCCAGGCACTGTCTCTCCCAGCAGCACACACTTCCCTCCACTCTAGGAGGTATTAGGAGAGCTCAACCAATTTAACTGTTGTCTGTTCTAGATAGCTAAATATTTTCCCTTTTGTTTGTTTTTATGGAAAAACCATATGAAGGATGGGAGTAATCTCCAAGGCCATCTCTTTTGAGTCTGGGTTTCAGCTAATTAAAGGGAATGAGCTCCTGCTCAGTAGGGAGCGACTTGGGTCTGCAATAACTGGGACGAGCAATCGTTCTATGTATGCTTGAAAGCTATACGTCTGTACTAAAGAATAATATGGATGGTAGCCGCACCTTCTAACCTGTTGTTTTTCTTTTTAAGGGTTGCCCCTCACACCGAGAGTTTAAAAGCAACTTGACTTGGATGTGCTGACCACTCCTATGTAAATATTTAGTTTGGTGCTCAAAGGAGAGACAGAAAGCGGAGTGTATAACGTCGCACAATCCCGGATTACCCCTGTGTCAAACAATGTGTCTGCCTGCCTGAAACGATCAACTTGTGTTGAAATGAATAAATAAATGAATTATTAAATTCGTGTTGTGCTTCTGTGATTGACAAAACAAATTAATTAAAGTGCATTAATTGAACAGTTCATAGTGAATAAATATTTAAAGTGCTTGGTGCTTGGTTGTGAACAAGGGAATGTACTTGAACCTGCGACTTAGACTAATTAAAGAGACATGATAAAAAGTAACTTTTATTTCTTAAACTAAAAATTCATTGATAGAGAAGAAGTTGATTGTTAAAACCACTAAAAACAAGTAAAATTCAGGGTGGAAATCGGATCTAAATTAGGTGTAAACAAGGGGTAACAGTAAATATGTTCCTTTAAACTGTTCCCTATAGATCTTACAACACCCGTTTCCCTATACTGGCTGATTAGTAGTATGGGAGTATGTTAAGGATAAATAGGCACTATTGCAGTGATCTCCAAAAACGACTGAGCAAAGGTAAATGGGGATTGGGGGTTATGGGGAGGTGCCCCTTAAGTGAAAAAGCGTAATGTGCCAGCCACTGTACAGTGTGATGTGCGCAAAGTTTAACTAACACTGTGTCCTCTCAGAGGCACCTAATGCGTTGTGGCCTAATCCCTAGACACTACAAACGCGACACATCTCACTGACAGAACCGCTGAACAGGACGTTCTGAGGATAGGTTCCCCCACCCAGAATTGAACGACCGATCCTTTCCCCCTGATCCTCAGACCCACTGCGTGCTTGGTAAGATTCCTTATGGTTCCCAAATATTTTTTAAACCGCTGAATTGCGGCTAAGCTACTGTGCCTGACGCACGTTTCGCCGGTTAGGCTTTTTCAAAGGCAAATGGCGGCGTGTTCTCGCGATATTTACGTCCTCACGAGCGCGCCGATTGGTCTCTTAACGTCACGTGATCCGCAGCCGTCACTGCGTTTGTATCTTATGTGGAATGCCTCACATGATCATGACATCCTTGTATTTGTATTGGATACAATACACTGTAGCAATTCTAATCATGTTGGCCACTGTTGCAATACATCTTTTTTACATTCCCATGTTTTAGGATACTTTCTGTCATTAAAATAGCACTTAAATACATCTTAATTTCCACTTCTCAAAGGATTACCTGCTGATTAAGCAACATATAGAGGAAGCAAAAAAGACATAATTCTTTGTTTTCTGTGTTTTACTTTATAATATTTATCTTGGATCTCATAATCTTTTTTTAGACATTTTAATAGATTCTATTTAAGATATTGTACCTGACAGAATTATAATGTTTATAGCTTCTATGAGCCTATATATGTATGTAAGGATAAACTTTCATTTAACCCATGGGGATTGAGAGTATTTAGTTCATAGATCCATCTGCTTTCTGTTGAAAGCAGTTTATGGTCTAAGTCCCCTCTTCTGATTCCAAGAGAAATTTTTTCAAGAACTGACACTGTTAGGCCATCTGGTGAGCCATTGTGGTGTAAATGAAAATGTTTCCCCAAGGGACTGACTTTTTTGGGGTGTAGCGTTTTTTTGTCTGTACAGGATGAATTTGAAGATTGAGTTTCCAATAACGCTCTCTGTGTTGATTTTATACTGTTTATATGTTCAGAAATCCTTTTATTTAAAGATCTTTTTGTTTTGCCTATGTAATGTAAATTACAAGGACATGTGATCCTGTATATCACTGCTTGGGTTTTGCAGTTGCTCCACTGCCGTAGAAGATGTTTCTTGCCAAATCTATCTACAACCTCTTTGGTATTATGTATAAAGGGGCAGATGTTGCAAGTGCCACATGGATATGTGCCCCATTTTTGTTTTGATACATTCCCTTTTTTATTGTTGAAGTGACTTTGAACCAATAAATTTTGTAGGTTGGGAGCCCGTCTGGATGTTATTTGTGGGAATATTTGAATGTATTTACTCAGAGTGGAGTCAGCATGCAAAATATGCCAATGTTTTTTCAGGATGGATCTGATTCCATTCCACTGTTTGCAGTATGTTGTGACAAATCTCACACTTTCCTGGTTGGACTTTTTTTCAGTTTGACATAGAGTTTGTGATCTAGATATGGATTTTGATCTTCTCTTTCCCTCCTTTATCGATCTGTTACTATAGCCACGTTTTTTTAACCTTTTTGTTAGCTCTTCAGCTCTCTTCCTAAAGGTGAAAGAGAACGTCCTGTTCAGCGGTTCTGTCAGTGAGATGTGTCGCGTTTGTAGTGTCTAGGGATTAGGCCACAACGCATTAGGTGCCTCTGAGAGGACACAGTGTTAGTTAAACTTTGCGCACATCACACTGTACAGTGGCTGGCACATTACGCTTTTTCACTTAAGGGGCACCTCCCCATAACCCCCAATCCCCATTTACCTTTGCTCAGTCGTTTTTGGAGATCACTGCAATAGTGCCTATTTATCCTTAACGTACTCCCATACTACTAATCAGCCAGTATAGGGAAACGGGTGTTGTAAGATCTATAGGGAACAGTTTAAAGGAACATATTTACTGTTACCCCTTGTTTACACCTAATTTAGATCCGATTTCCACCCTGAATTTTACTTGTTTTTAGTGGTTTTAACAATCAACTTCTTCTCTATCAATGAATTTTTAGTTTAAGAAATAAAAGTTACTTTTTATCATGTCTCTTTAATTAGTCTAAGTCGCAGGTTCAAGTACATTCCCTTGTTCACAACCAAGCACCAAGCACTTTAAATATTTATTCACTATGAACTGTTCAATTAATGCACTTTAATTAATTTGTTTTGTCAATCACAGAAGCACAACACGAATTTAATAATTCATTTATTTATTCATTTCAACACAAGTTGATCGTTTCAGGCAGGCAGACACATTGTTTGACACAGGGGTAATCCGGGATTGTGCGACGTTATACACTCCGCTTTCTGTCTCTCCTTTGAGCACCAAACTAAACGTCTGTACTAAAGCATTCACTTTGGCTGCTCTATAGAGCACTGGAAAGGCTGTGGAATTACAGCAAACAAGTACAGGTCTTTGCAATTCTTTTTGTCATTTCTAGGCCATCAAGGAAGATGACTCTAGATTGATAAATCAGGCTTGTGATTCAGGCATGGCAGTCCCTACAATGGGTCTCTAGTGAATGATTTTGCATTTGCACCTCTAATGACTGGACTCACAATTTAGTACTAGAACAATTGCTCCTTCAGCAAACATCATGGGGTCAAGGTAAACCTGCTAAACATGTAGTATAGCCTACTGGTAGTTACAGAAGTGATCACTAGTGCAAAACTGGAGAAAAATGTTCAAAATGGTAAAATTTTGCCAACCGCATCCGAGTCAATGGGTATTTTTTAGCTATTTTTTTCTCATATCAAATGCATTGGTGTCAATTGTTTTTTTTTCTCTCATTATTTTATCTCGTATCAAATGCATTGAATTCAATTCCTTTTGTTTATTTGCCCTGGCAAATTCTCGACAAATGCATGACAAGGGGACTCCTCAATTGACCCTTACTTTCAGCCATCCCACTGAACCCCATTTTTACAAACCTTAATTAAATTCCAGGAGCCAGAAACAAGGTAAAATGGCCAGAGCATTTATTCATATTTCATCAAATAAATAGAACCTTGCAGGTCTTACCTCAAGGCAATATTCAAACCCTGAATTCAATAATAGATTGCTACTATGCCCTGCTGTTCCTCACAGAAGACTTGAGATCAGCTTTAAGTTATTATATCCACCACTGAGTATTAGGCTGCCTCTACCTACAGAGAGAATGGCCCCAAACTCTGCTTCCAGCAGGAGCTGCATCTCCCACCACGAGAGAAGTTCAGCAGCCCTGCTGTCGGTCCTGAATCTGCAATGTGTCGATGATAGGAAATCCAAGCGGACTGTCACCTAGCACAAGCAGTAGTAGCATCTGTATCAATCAACCCACCGTGCAGTGACAGGAGAGAACCTCCTTTCTCCCCCTTTAAAATTTCCTGTGCACTACTCTGGCAACTTGGCATGGTCTGCTGCCACAAGGAGCTCAACTGAAAACCTATCACAGGATGGAATAAAATTGGCCAGTAGCTTTGTGGTATAACGTTTTTATTGTTTTCTGAGTTTTTTTTTATATCATACATATGCAAAACATAAAGAAATACATCCCTTTATTGAAATACCTTTAAATAATCTATGACTTGTGTTTTTGCCACCCTTCTGTGCATGTATATTTGTTAGACAAGTTAGAGCAAGTTGAACTTCCCACTAGGTGTGATTGCCTGCCACACCAGCCCAGTTCACTGCAAGAGAACTGAATGAGCACAAGAACCAAAACCACTATAACACTAGGCCAGGAGACTTGACCTAGGAAGACATAGCATTGTTTTGCTACAAATTACCATTTACTCTGTCCATTTGGTAGACTGGGATGTTAACACAGCATTTTAGAGGCAATTTATTCCATCCTGGATACCAATCTTACCCTTCTTTTAATAAGAACAGGGTACAGGTCAGCCTACCCATCTGCTCTGGGGGTCCTCAGCTGCCCCTGCCCAGCTCTGAGGGTAAGGTCAACCAACCACTTACCATGCTTCTTCCGTAACGGCCCATCCTCTCTGTGGAGACCTCCCTCCAGTGGTACATGCATGGCTCAGAGGGTAACCTCTCCATGCTGTGGAGACCTACCTCTAGCAGTTCATGCCTGGCTCAGAGAGTAAGGTCAACCAACCACTTTGCCATTCTGCTCCCTTCACAGACTTCCCCACTCTGTGGAGACCCATCTCTGAGATCTCAGCTCCCAGGGTAAAGCCAATTGGCCACTCTACCATGCTGCATCTACAGCAGCCCTTCCTTACTGTGGTGACCCAGCTCAGAAGATAAGGAAGTGAACTGCGTCTTCCCCTGACATCACACCTCTCTCTTTGTCCACCCTCAGTCCAGCTATTTCCTGTCTTAAAAAATGTTTTTTGTAGTAAAAGAAAACAAATTTTTTTCTGGTGCAACAAAAAAAACTAGTGAAATACTAGTTGGCAAAAATACATATCAGGCAAAAAAATTGCTCAACCCTAGGGCTCATGAAACTTTCAGCTATAATAAGAGTTTGAAGGAAACTGGGGGGGGGGCTGATTTATTAAACCGCAACTTTTTGGGGTCAGTATTTTATGACACCAAAAATCCAAAAAAGTTGTGGAAAAAGGGCAACTTTTCTGGGATATATTATGTGACAAAACTACGATAATTTCAAATACAAAAATAATCCAGCTCAAATCTGTTGAAATTATGGAAAAAGTCAATGGCGTATTTTACAACTGGAAGATCTTTGATTTGTTTTTAATAGGGATACACCGAATCAGCTGCATCCCGAATCAAATCCTTATTTACATCTGCAAATTAGGGGCAGGAAAGAAAAAAGTGAGAAAAAATTTTTACTTCCTTGTTTTGAGATTAAAAATCACAAAATTTCCCTTCCCGCCCCTAATTTACATATGCACATTAGGATTCAGATTCGGTTCAGCCAGGCACAAGGATTCAGCCTGAATCCGAATCCTGCTGAAAAAGGCCGAATCCCAAACCGAATCCTGGATTTGGAGCATCCCTAGTTTTTTTGTGCTGGCTTTTGTGCGACAATACAAAAAAGTAATAGGGTTGTGTGACAAATTAAGATGCGTTTTTGCTGCTTTTCTGTGACTTTTTGCCCATTGTGTTTTTTCCATTTGGAGTTTAGTTGTGGTTTCAAAAACCTCTAAAACCACTAAACAGAGACAGTTGATAAACAGGCCTCAGCATACATCAGTTGGATGAGTGGCTGTTCCCAAAACTAAAATTTTAGTGTAAAAGTAGCACCCAAAACACCTGTATTATCTGCTATTTAGCAGATAAAATCTATTTCAAGGACATTCTTCAATTAAACGAACACTTCAATTGATAACAATGGGGGCTGGTGATGAGAAATCCTAAATAAAAACATACATCGTTAAGATGGAGCTAAAGTTGCTATTTTTTACATCTCAATACAGTTCTATAAATACCATTTTAATACAATAATAGGATTTGCATCCACATATTTTGCTGTGAAAAGTTACATTCATTGGCATCTTCGCCGAGCCTCATTTATTTTCTTGCATCTCTGAATTCTTATGAGTGGGAAAAGTCACGATTGCTCTGTCACCTCATCCGAGAATTCTCATGAAAGATTTGCCTTCAGTGACCAGATTGTTATGAGACTGAATAGAACATCTTCATTTTCTAAGCTGTAACTTTTTAACGAGATATTGGAGAACTCCAAATCCATGTTTGTTCAGCATAATGACAGTTTAATGACAGTTTAATGACTACTGACCATGGAGGCAGACGCAATATTATAAAAAAAAAATTAAAAAAAAGAAACATTTTAGTAGACAGGGAATATAAATAATTGTAATAACTCAATTAGCATCACTAGCAGTCACAGAAAACAAAAAACAACCTTATATAGACACGATTGCTTTAAATCAACGCCCTTTGCATAAAGTCTGCCTCAGTATACAGATTTAAATGTTTTGAGATCATATAAATAAGATCCTGAGTGACAACACTAATAGATGTTATGGATGGCAAAAAATATCTGTCAGCAGATGCTTGACAGAAACCTGGAACCAAGGTAGAAAAGTACTTCAAGGCAAAAGCAACCCTTCATTAAATGCAGGCATAGGCGGAGGTGATTTTTGTGCTTGTGAAGTCTAATTAACCCATTCCTTGTTTTGGTTTTACCTCTCTGCTTAGGTCCTGTAAACACAAGGCATGCATACCTCACAACTGTCCTGTTTTCTGTGGGACAGTCCCGATTTTGACAGCTCAGCCGGCAGTCCCGGGTTTGTTACAGAAATGTCTCAACTTTGGGGCAGATTTGGTAACTGGTAAAAATTTGGCAGGGTCCACTTTGCACCCAGCGCAACACTTCGTCAGGCAAAAATTCGCTCAGACAACGACAATTCACTAACATGCAGAGTTTCATACTGGGCGTCGAATGCTGGTGACTTTTCGATAGCTGTAGTTCGGTAATGCGAGCGTTTCAAAGCAAGATATGCTGGCGTTCATTTCTGCCTAGGGAAAATTCACTAGAGATCTTGCACTCAGGTTAATTTGCACAATTACACAAGTCCAGGGAACCTTAATAAAGACAATAGAGTTGTTATAATGCCCTACATATGAGCCCACTGTAAACTGAAAGGGCATGTAAAGTCTAAAATAGAATAAGGCTAGAAATGCTGTATTTTTTATACTAAATATAAGCATATTTTATATAAATATAAACATGAACTTACTGCAACACAAGCCTAATAAAACAAATAATTTATGCTTTCAAAGTTGGCTACAGGCGGTCACCATTTTGTAACTTCATTAAACATCTTTGCAAGACTAAGACTGTGCACATGCTCAGTGTGGTCTGGGCTGCTTAGGGATAGTCATAAACAAAGCTGCTTGAGTTCTGCATGGCTGGGAAGTAAGGCGGGGGCTCCCCCTGCTGTTCATAAGTATGGTTGTTTCCCTGCTCAGCAGTTAGGGACCATCTGACAATTCCTATCCACAGCAGTAAATGAAGGGAGAATTTCACTGCATACAGTCAGGTTTCTTGTAAAAACGGTACATATTTTTTAATTAAAGTATATTGGAGATAGGTTTCTTTTTCATTAAAGAAAGTAAAAATGGGATTTTATTCTTTTGCCTTTACATGCCCTTTAATGTTCCATATTTTAGAAAATGTATCGGGGAAACCGGTTACCCAAAAAACAATTTTATGGACTTTTGCAGGCCATCACTCGAAAAAAAGGAAAAGTCGCCAGCGTTTTTTGAACTTTGATGCATTTTTCACTCACAGAATGTGATGTAAGTAACAGAAGATCGAGGACTATCTATGTACTCCAGTGCACTTCGACTGGTGTGAGGTGGTGAAGGCAAGTCTGGAGAAAAAGTTAACGTTCAGTAAAATCCGTCCATTCGCCAGAGCTAAAAGTCGCCTGGCAATAGAGTGCGAATCACCGCTAGTGTCTGTCTCTTTCGCTAGCAAATTGGTGCCTGCACCCGTTAGTAAATTGGCGATGTCCCTGCGGGCTACCAAATTGACGCTAGCTTTAGCCACTTAAATCTGCCCCTGTCTCTTTGATCTCCTACACTGACTCGAGAAAAAAATACAAAGTTTCTGAAACATAATTAAATTAAGAGCCTTGTTGCCAGAGAGCCCAGAACACTCAACAGCTGTACTTGGATACTTTTGTAACAATTTAAGATAAGCAAAGAAACAATTGTAACTATTTAAGATAAGCAGGTCTCTTGGGAGAAGTGAGACTCAGCTTAAAGGGCAATTCACTTTCATTACCAAAATTGTTAATAACATAAAACATTGCACCAAAACTCCCAGAATTGTGTTCAAACTTTCATAACCTGCCAAATTGTGTAACATGGGCATGGTAATTAGGGGGTGTGGCCATAACTATTTGTCAGTCTTTTCATTTTTCAAATGTTGGGAGGTATGGGCATGTCATAGAAGAAAGTGTGCTGTACTGTATTTAGTCTATGATAGCAAATAATATCACCCCTCCCCCCCCAGTAGCCTAACAACAGAACAATGGGAAGGTAACTGATAACAGCTTCCTGATACAAGATACCAGCTGCCTGGTAGATAAAAGAACAGCACTCAAAAGTAGAATCAAAAAAATTGTAATTAGGGGCCCCTAAGGTGTTTAATCATGTGCTGGGTGTGGCTGTGTTATATACAGGGTAGGAAGAGGCATGTGGATTTAAGGGTATTCTTATGGTATATTTAAGGCTTTGACTTCAATTCTACACACATGAGTGATGTCTCTGCAGTAAACACCAACATTTTTTTCTTTTTTTTGGTGTGTTACCAACATTAATGTGGACATGGTCTTAAATGTTCTTGAGATAACATGGTTGTGGTTTAAAGGAGAAATCAACCTGTGGGGAAAAAAACACTCCCCCAGGTAGACTTCCCTCCCCTCGTCCCCCCCAGGCTAACAACCCCCCGGGGAAAAGCCCAATACTCCATACTTACCCCTTGGTGCAGATTCTTCCAGAGGAGTTCCACGCGTCCATCTTCTGTGTCCTCTGTAAGCTGACTGGGAGATCGGTATTTCTGTGCAGTTGTAGCAGTTTGCCGGTTTGCGCAACTACGCATGCGCAGAATTACACGGAAATTGCTGATCTCTCAGTCAGCTCACCGAGGACGCAGAAGATAGACACGTGGAACTTCGCTGGAAGAATCTGCGCCGAGGGGTAAGTACGGAGTATGGGGCATCTCCCCAGGAGGGTAGTTAGCCTGGGGGGAGGAGGGAGGGAGGTCTACCTGGGTGGGGGGGTAGGGATTTTTTTCCCCACAGGTTGATTTATCCTTTAAAGGAGGAGTCGTCAACATTGGCTTCCATTATTGGCCCTCCACCACGTAGGCCCGAAAAATTCTGGCCCTTGCTACCACAGAAGTTGGACAGCACTCTTTTAGGGTATCCCACTATCCTGTTAAAGGAATCCTAAAACCCCAGAGCAAATACTTAACAAACGAACGATAATTTATATCATATTAAGTGGCCTATTAAAAAGTCTTAAAAAACTGTAATATGTTTATGTAAATATTGCTCTTTTATATCTCTTACCTTTAGGGTTGCCACCCGGCCGGTATTTTACCAACCTAGCCAGTGTAGCTGCCGGTAATTTGTAATACCATTTACAAAATCCATTGCCCGCCGAGGAAAACTTAAATTTTTGTCGGCTTTGGGTGGTGGCCGCGTCCCTTTTGTGGCGCTACCGCCCGTGGCTCCGCGCATTTAATGTGCTTTGATACTTACATTGAGCCCATCTCTGTAAACAGCAGCCATGACATTGCCTAAATAGTCATGAACATACTTTAAGGGGGTTATTTATTAAACTCCTAATGCAAAAATCACATATTTTTATAAAATCTGACTTTTAAAAAAATCACAAATTTTTCGGAATTTATTAAACCCCATGGATGGAAACATTTGAATCAGAAAATCAGGCATGTTGAGGTTGCATATAAGGCAATGGGAGAAGTCCCAATGATTTTTTGATGTCTGCTGGGTTTCGTGCAATACTGCAAAGTTTTCTGAGTTTTTGGGCAAAAAACATAAGAAATCTGAGTTTTCGGGGTGAAAAATCAAAAAAAAATTTGAGGAAAATGTAATAATGAATAAGCCAGCGAATTTTCATGGCAAATTTGTGAATTTATTTGCCGGCGACGAAAAGCGGAATTTGGGAGCGAATTTGCACCTGGTGAAAAAATTCGCCCATCACTAGTTGGGACCAAGTATAAGATACTGTTTTATTATTACATAGAAAAAGTAAATCATTTTTAACATTTTTAATTATTTGACAATAGAATCTATGGGAGATGGCATTTCCGTAATTAGGAATTCCGTGGATAGCCAGTTTCCAACGGATTCCACAAGTGAAACCATACAATTCAAATGCATGTTTTACCTCCAGTGCATTATTCCGCAGTTAAAAGGACACTGGAATTCCACTACATAGTATAGATTTGATAGAGTTAAATGTGTCCCACTGTGATAATGTATTATCAGCACAGAGAATTCATTGGGTAACCTGAGAATGTTGAGATACCAGGACCCAGAAAAGATAGAAAACAATAGAGAGGGGCAGGCAGTCGTTTCAGCACTTTGTGAAAACCATCTTCCTGGGAAAACCTTGTTATCTGGGCTGTTGATGTGAATTAGCCTTTCATTTCACAAGAACATGTAAACATCAGGTCTGATTCTCTGAAATTCACTTACTACCTGCCTCCTGCTGCTGCTCTGCAGAAAGATCACCTCTCAAAATAAGAGGTAAGAATATACTCATTTTTCTGTCATTTCACTGTGAGCCCATTTGGGTTTGTTTTACTCTGCAAGTCATCTGTAAATTTTGGGGGGGGTGGAAAGAATAATTCCAAAGGCATATTTGGGTGTAAAATGTATTCATATATATGGCGTCCACCCTAAAATAGTGTCAGTTGCTAATTAAATTGGTAAACAAAAAGTAACCTCATGTCTTAAAAACAGTTTTTTACTCAGTTTTCAGTATGGGGTCCGTTATCCATAAAGCTCCGAACTACGGAAAGGCCATTTCCCATAGATTACATTTAATCCAATAATATAACTTTTTTTTTTTAATTATTTCCTTTTTCTCTGTAATAATAAAACAGTACAATGTACAATATATAATTAATCCTTATTGGAAGCAAAACCATCTTATTGGATTCATTTAAAGTTTACATGATTTTCTAGTAGACTTAAGGTGTGAAGATCCAAATTACAGAAAGATCCATTATCCGGAAAACCCCAGGTCCCGAGCATTCTGTATTGTATGTCTGGGATAAAATGTTTTCTCACTAGCAGTGTTTATTCACAGAGCTTGCCATGACATGCCATGTTTGAGCATTCAATTAATTCTGTCCATCACATATATTATTGTATATACATGTATGTATACAAACTAAAATCTAATGTATCAGAGGCAAAACCAGACTATTGGGTTTATTTAATGTTTAAATGGTATACTATAGACTTAGGGGGTTATTTATCAAAGTCCGAATTTATCTCAATATTTTCTGCTACAAAATCCGCTCTGGTTTTTTTACACTTATTTACTATTACATTTTCCTGAAAATTTGCTATGTCGGAAAAAATCTGAATCAGAATTTTTCGGACTTTTTCATCCGGTTTTTACGATTTTTTCATAATTTTCACCTGAAAACTCAGAAAACTTCGGGGTATTGCCCGAAAATCAGCGCACATCAAAAAATCCTTGGGACTTCTCCCATTGACTTATATGCAACCTCTACAGGTCTGAGATGCCGGATTTTCAGATTCTGACTTTTCCATTCTCGGGGAGGTTTAATAAATTCCGAAAAATTTGTGATTTTTTTAAAAGGCAGAGTTTATAAAAGAAATATCACAAAAATTTTTTTGTGATTTTTGCATTTGAAGTTTAGTAAATAACCCCCTAAAGGTTTGAAAATATTAATATAAAAGTGGTAATAGTAATAAAAGTACGTAAAAATTCATTGTCCTGGAAAACCCAAAGGTCATTCTGCATAACAAGTCCCATACCCATGACTTTTTAAGTCTCAGTGAGCACAGCCCCGATTACATTCTCTCCATTTTATCTCATTATCATTCAAACACATATGTAATAGCCAAGTTACAGTTTAACATTTATGCAAATATGCCACATTCCAAGTATATTAGCAGATTTAGGAATGGTTTCTATACACTTAAATAGTCAGACATATGGTTTTAAGGTTATAGACACCTAATTGCTCTTATCTGCTATAGTGTTGCAAGTGAACTCACCCAATGCATAATAATGACTGAGACTGGACCCCTCCATCTACTGATTGGAAGCCTCTGCCAAGTTCAATCGCCATATGCACAGTAATATAAATATATACCCCTGTTGGATGTTCAGTTTTCATAACCAGGAAGACTTAATAGGATTATCACTTGAATTCCTGAAAGAGCTTATGTGATGTTCCCTTAGGGCAGGACTACACGGGCGATTCCGCCGCAATCCGACGTGCTGCGCAAAATTGCAGGTGTCACATCGGATGCGACGGAAATAAAGTAAGTAATGCCAGTGTCGGATCATGACGCATTGTTGATGCGATGCAACACGACTGTTGGATGCAGACGCAGTGTGCAGCATCTGCATCCGACAGTCGTGTCGCATCAATGCTGCGACACGATTTTGCGCAGCGAATTGGATCGCGGAGGAATCGCCCGTGTAGTCCTGCCCTTCATCTGCTTTATAGAGGCATCTTGCATTGATTTCTCATAACCAGGCTTTAAAGGAGAAGGAAAGGTTGAAACTAAGTAAGCCTTATCTGAAAGGTCCATCAAAATATACCAGTAAACCCCCAAAGTAGTGCTGCTCTGAGTCCCCTGTCAAAAGAAACACAGCATTTCTTTCCTTCTATTGTGTACACATGGGCTTCTGTATCAGACTTCCTGCCTTCAGCTTAAACCTCATTGCCCTGGGCAAGAGCATGCTCAGTTTGCTCTTCTTTCCCACCCCCTCCCTTCTCTACTGTAATCTGAGCCCAGAGCAGGGAGACACTCAGGCAGGAAGTGATGTCACACCATGTTAATACTGCAGCTGCTATCCTAAACAAACAGAGAGCTTCTAGAGCTGTTTATTCAGGTATGGTAAAACATTCTACAGAATAAATATAGCATTCTAGCTTGCACTATTGCAGCTAATCTATTGGCAATAAAATGCCTCCATAGCTTCCTTCTCCTTTAACAGCCATATACAAATTAAGGCTGATTATGGCTTCCTGAATTGTTAGCTTCAAATGCAACATTGCAGAACAACAACACATGGGTATTAACAGTGCAGTAACTACTGGGGGAGCAGGGGGTGTGTTTGGGCCAGGGCCCGCACCCCCTTAGGACCCCCCGGCAGCTTGCGCCCCACTTATTCCGGCCGGTTCCGGGTTTATGGAGGGGGCGGGGGGCCCAGCTGCGCATCCCGCGCCAGTTACATTGCTGGGTATTAACAAACATATTTAAAGCATTAGGATTATTTTTCTAACATGGTTTGCATTAACCAAAGGCCTTAGGCCTTTGGGCTCTTACGCCCTTAATCATATGCACCTATTATTATGGGAGCAGGGTCAGACTGGGGGGGTCAGGGCCCACCGGGGCTGCCACATCATGGCCCCCGCACCCTTCAAGGGCCCCCCTACCCAGTTCCAGTCCTCCCCAGCAAACCACGCTCTGCCCTCTCCCGTCCCACTCGGAGCATACCTACTTCATGGAGAAAGTGAGCAGGCGGGGCAAGTGGGTGGAGTGGGAGGGGCAAGTGGGTTGAGTGGGTGGGGCAAGCAGGCAGAGTGGGCCAGACTTCAGGAGTGGAGGGGGTCTGGGCTGGCGGGGCCCACCGAGTTTTTTCCCAGCATCCCGCCGGCCCAATCAGATGCTGTATGGGAGTAAGAGCACAAAATGTGTAAGGCCTTAGTCCTTCCTGTTTCTATATGTGGAACCAATAAACACTGTGATCTAAAGACCTAGTTGTGTCACTTTACAAATATAAAAGTGACAAGACTTTTTATAAAAGTCACACAACTAGGTCTTTGAATTAGGGATGCACCGGATCCAGAATTCAGCCCTTTTTAGCAGGATTCGGCCAAATTCTTCTGCCCAGCCGAACCGAATTCAAATCCAAATTTGCATATGCAAATTAGAGGCAGGGAGGGGAAATCGCGTGACTTTTTTTCCCAAAACAAGGAAGTAAACATGTTTTTCCCTTCCCACCCCTTATTTGCATATGCAAATTAGGATCTGGTTCGATGTTTGGCCAACTCTTTCGCAAAGGATTTGGGGGTTTGGTCGTATCCAAAATAGTGGATTCAGGGCATCCCCCTTTTTAAATCACAGTCCAAGTCCTTACACATTTTGGGCTCTTACTCCTATAATCATAGGACGTAAGGGCCCAAAATGCGTAAGGCCTTTGTCCTTCTGCCTGTTAAGTGTTTACATGATACAACAAACCAATCCTATAACTCCTTGTCACAATGATTTTGATACTGAGACAATAATGAGAAATAGTATGCAGAGACATGTTCTTGAATTACAATTCCGAATTTAATTTACAAATCAGGTTCACTCACAAAAGGTGTAAATGGGGAAAAATATGAGATCTGATAAAATGAAAACATGCAGGAGCATGTGCCCTGGGTTCTGTAACACAATGGATGAACACATTCAGTTTTTGTATTTAAATCAGTGTAAGGGTGAAATAAGTGTAGAGGTAAACATGCCCGGACACATGAGCTTATTTACAGTACGTACCAGCTATGGAAAGAGACTACTATAGCGCTGAGGTGGCTAATTATTGGGTACCTAGTTTACAATCAATCCGTTAACTTTCCTGTTGTGTAAATGGTGCCCGAAATATCAGAGAAATATTCTGTAAGGGCAGATAATGCAGAAAAGAAACCCCAAGCTCCTCAGCCCCAGTAGAGTAGCAAAATCATAATCATGCAATGAAATGGCACCAAGGCACTGATGTTTATATAAGAAGGGAAGCGGGAAGCCAAATTCTGTAACTGCTAAATACTTTATATTCTTGCTAAGGCTACTGCCATTTTTCTCTACTTTCCCACTTATGTAATCTAAATACAGACTTTCTCTCAGTTTACAGTGACCTGGCTTTACTTGTTCTCAGATTTATTTTCCCTATTTAACTCTTGATTAATCTTCAGCAAAGCTGGAAAGTAGCCATGATAGTGGAGTGCCTGGTAACTGCCAACAGGCTCTTTGTACCTGCTGAAAATGTGCTTAGATGAATCTACAATTATCCTACTGCATGTATGCATTCAAACAATTCCAGATGTATTTGTAAAGAACTAATTTAAATAATGTAAGTAAAACATGGATATCATATAAGAAATATAAGAATCCAAACATGAATTAATTTTTAACTATACTAACCCTAACCCTAATACACTAACCCTAACCCTAATGCACTAACCCTAACCATTATAACCCTAACCCTAATACACTAATACACACTAACCCTAATACACTAACCCTAACCCTTATAACCCTAACCCTTATAACCCTAACCCTAATACACTAACCCTAACCCTAAATCCTACTGTATGTATGCATTCAAATAATTCCAGATGTATTTTTAAAAAACGAATTTAAATAATGTAAGTAAAACGTGGATATCATATAAGAAATATAAGAATCCAAACATTAATTAATTTTTAACTATACTAACCCTAATACACTAATACACACTAACCCTAACCCTAATACACTAACCCTAACCCTAATACACTAACCCTAACCCTTATAACCCTAACCCTTACAACCCTAACCCTAATACACTAGCCCTAACCCTAAATCCTACTATATGTATGCATTCAAACAATTCCAGATGTATTTGTTAAGAACTAATTTAAATAATGTAAAACATGGATATCATATAAGTAATATAAGAATCCAAACATGAATACATTTTTAACTATACTTAGAAGCAAGCATAAAAACATGTTCATATCACATATATTCCAGGCATGTTTTTATTTTATATATATTATATATTATATTATATAATGACTAGACCCACTAGACCCTTAGGAAATGCTGTTCTAGGCTTTAGTGCCATCTTCAGAAATCTGCAGTGCATTGCAGTTAACAGACAGAAGTAAAATGACAGTTTATATTTAGTGATGGGCCGAAAAATTTATGAATTTACAGGGAAATTGGCGAAACAGCGAAAAATTTGCGAAACACAATTTTTTTTGGACGTGGCGGATTTTTCAGTGGTGAAATTAATTTGCTTGTGGCCAAATGCGGAAACTCGCCTCAAATTTGTGTCTGCCGAAATTATTCGCCCATCACTATTTATATTGTCTTTACAATTACCTTGCCTTTATTAAGCAATACAGTTAAAAAAAATACATAGTATATTATATAAAATGATGCAACTTCCCCTTTACAAAAAATGATGTTCTAGTGATGTATTGTTTTGCAATTAGTCTTATTTTTTTTATTATGTGTGGTTTTTCAATTATTTAGCTTTTTTTGTAGCAGCTTTACAGTTTGTAATTTGGTTGCTATGAATGACATGAGAGGTTGAGAGAATAAGAGGAGAGGGCCTAAATAGAAAGGTAAGTAATAAAAAGTAAAATTGTAGCCTCACAAAGCAATGGCTACAGGGGTTAGTGACCCCAATCTGAAAGCTGAAAAGAGGCAGAGGATGGCAAATAATTCAAAAACTACAAAGAAGAAAAAATGCAGACCAATTAAAATGTTGTTTAGAATGGCCATACTAGAACTTACTATAAAGGTGAACAACCCCTTTAAGATTGCTGAAAAATCATTTAACCCAATAGGATTTTTTGCCACCAATATGGATTAATGCAGCTTAAATACCATCAAGAACAAGGTACTTTTAACATTAGAATTTTATTTGGTTAAAATGCAGTCCAAGAGATGGTCTTTAGTGATGGGCAAATTTCTCCTGTTTGCTTCGCCGAAAAATTAGTGAAACACGAATTTTGATGCTCGTGTCAATTTTGACGCTGACGTTAAATTCAAAGGAAAGAAACCAACTGACCGAGGATATTCTTATATCTGTATTCCTATTTATCTGTATTTGTATCACAATTATCCTGTCTGTAATCCAAACATTTAGTTGTGCCAAGGAAATAACAGTTTCTCTGTTGTTTAGCAACAGAACCATTTTAAATGCTTCTGCGCTGTGGCTTCACAATTAAAACCTTCATTATGGCTCTCACAGCAGCACAAGTCTTTCTCATTCTAGCTAGGAAAATAGGAATATCATTTTAGAACATCCAATATTTGGCCTTTTTTTATATTATTATTAAAACATAATTATGCCTAGCAGAGTGCACATTAGTCTCCTGATTGGTAATACCAATCACAAATTCTGGGCAAAAGAGAGACCTTGAAATGCTTCTCCATTTCCCTGGTTTTCCTTTTTCCATCCCTTGCTCCCAGCATGCAACATGCTCCTACAGGCCTTTGGAACAAACAAAGCACTTACCCCTGTTACTTGCTAATATATACTGGTAAAGGGGCCAAAGGGAAGTAGTTCTGAGATCACGTAATTAACCCCTTGTTTCTTTTTGGGGTTTGGCACTCAAAACATTATATGGAACATGAAAAGCTGTAACAACAAAAAAAAAAAGAAAGTCTTTTGTTTACAGGTATGGGATTTGTTCATACCGCCCAACTGTCCCGTTTTGAGCGGGAGAGTCCCGCTTTTGACAGCTCAACCCGCTGTAATGGATTTGTACTGATAAATCCTGAGTTTCTCTTTGATCTGCTGCACTGAACAGCCAGAAACAGATACAAAGTTTCTAACTTAATTGGGTTTTGGCAGACAGCCCAGAATAGATACTTAACATTCTTTTGTAACAGTTTGATAAGATAAGAACGAAGACTCACAACTTAAAGGGCAATTCATTTGCAAACTGTAATAGCATATAAAAACCACAGAAATGTGTTCAAACTTTCATAACCTGCCAAATTATGTAAAATGAACATGGTAATTAGGGGGTGTGGCCACAAAAATGGGCATGGCCAAAAAAATTGCTGCGCTACGCTCGCCAAACCTTTTTGTCCCACTTTCTGTTTCCTAAATGTTGAGAGGTATGTTTGTTATCCAGAAACCCATAATCCAGAAAGTTTAGAATTACAGAAAGGCTGTCTCCCATAGACTCCATTATAATCAAATAATCCAAATTTTTAAAAATTTCCTTTTTCTCTGTAATAATAAAACAGTACCTTGTATTTGATTCAAACTAAGATATAATTGGCCCTTATTGGAAGCAGAACCAGCCTATTGGGTTTATTTAATGTTCACATGATTTTTTAATGTTCAATGTTTCCGAGCATTCTGGATAACAGGTCCCATACCTGTACATTTAAATATAAGTCACTGTTAAAGGACCAGTAAAATCAAAATGTTTTTTAAAAAAAACATTAGTATACCAAGAAAAAAATACACCAAGACTAATTAAACTTTAAAATCTCACAGCCTTTATTAAGAAATAACTTACTGAAACTCCGCTTGCGCTCCTCTTCAGAAAAGGCGATCTGGCAATCCATTGTGTGGCGCTCGATTTCTCCTCCCTGCCTTCCTTATAGGAGATAGCCAGGGAGGAGAAATTGAGGAAGACGTGCATGGGTTCCTTTCTTACACAGGAATATGAACAGCCGGATAAGGTGGCAAGATCTGAAAAATAAGAGGTATCGTTCAAAGATTCAATTATCTCTGCTTAACGAAATCTTTTGTATTTAAAATAAGTGTAATCACTTGAGCCCTGACAATTGCATTTTGTATAATTGGCTAGGCATTTAAATCCCTCTTTTATCGGTTTCACACTAGAATAGTCTAAAATATTTTCATTTGCATTTCAAAGATACAAGATTGAATGTTAATTGTTACAACTTCCAGACACCTGGTAGACTAACAATATGAATAGTTTTTTGTTTCATTACATTTAAGCCATAGGCATTGATTAAAGTAAGTAGTGTATGTGTGACCTTGTTGAAAAAGGTTGAGAGCAGTTGCTCTACAAAACAAACTTGTGTTTATTCAAAAGGCTGTCTCTTCATGAATTAAACAGAGACTCCACAAGCATCTTATCTGAGCTATCTTGGTTCATTAAATTCCTACCAAACTAATTAAAAGTTGTCTGACTTCCATACAAGGATACTTCATACCTACTGTTTTTGCTAATGGAGCACTGGCTGTTATACTAACTAGGCTTTTGTGAAGCGCACAGTCAGATGTTTACACACTCTCATTCAATTGTTTATAGACTATAGCAAATCCCTTTAAAGTTAATAATCCACGGGAAACACTCATAGTTTCCAAACATTGTTCAATGAGAATGTACAACTTTGCATTAAAATTCTTATTTGCGTTATTAGCAAATTTGGCTCCCAAAAGTGATGTTTTCATTGTTTTCTCCAGGATCTGTCCAGGTTGATGTAGAACTAAGTAGAGTAGAGCTTTTGATGTAGAACTAAGTTTGAGAAATGAAGATAAACAGCAGCGATGTACAGAACATACCTCGTTCTGCTTGTATAGCTATTTACAAGGAGACTTTGTTTATTTATTTATTTTTTTTAAATGGAGAAAGATTTTAGGAACCCTTTGGCATTTAGAAGTTGTACATCACCTATTTTAAACAAGAGGGAGTATTAAACTGCAAACCGTTCTATCACATTATTATTTTGTGCATTATAATTGATTTTGTGCAGTGGTGTAACTACAGAGGAAGCAGACCCCATGTTCACTGGGGGGGGGGGGGCTGGGGCCTTGAGTCTGTTTCCTCTATAGCTCGCGAGAAATCCCTCCTCCTTGGCCACTATCCAGGATAAAAAGGATTGGGGAAGGGCAAGCGGAGAGGGCTAGAGAGGGAAGGGAGAGAGTGGGTGGGTGGGGAGGCAAGTAGGGGCTGCGTTGTGCTCCGTGTAGCTATTTTGGGAGGTCCCTGACATATACTGTAGGAACATTTCAAAACTAGAGAACTATATATGCAAATAATGTTTTTTTTTCCCTTAGGAACCTCTGACAACGTTGAATGAAAGCAAAATATTTCCTAAATTTTACCTTCATGCTGAGTGGTCTCCCCACTCAATTAGTATCTGCTAGAGAGGCACGTTCAACAATTTGGGAGCCTGTAGTCCATTTTGTTATTGAACTTCTCAGCTAACTTGAAAGAGTATATGGAATTTGCTGGCTCTTACATAACAATACACATACATATATATATACTTTGATTTGGCTTACATCTTCAGACCCAATCCTGTGGGAACTTATTAGCATTCAGAAGATAATGCTTGCCTTTATTTGGTAGATCTCCAAAAGAAAACAATGTTTTTTTTGTTCCACCAAAAAGAATAACACCAAAATAAATACAGCAGTGGAGTAAACATACAGTGTAAGTCTGACTCATAACAAGAGCTTTTAAATATGTTTAAATGGTTCCATGTGATTATCCTCCAGAACCGATTAGAAATTCATCATGAGCGTGTCTTTATCAGTGCTGCTAACGTTCAAGTTGCTGTAGGACTTCTAGAGGAATGACAAAAGAGAAATGATATGTTAGGAGCTTACAGATTCATTATGGTTCAGTACAGTTTCATTTAAAACAAGAAGCATGCTAAAACAGGAGAGAATGGTGGGAAGTTAGAAACTGACAGAAACAAAGTGACATGACATCAGAACTAAAACATCCAAAGTTCAAGAAAAAATTGTATGCATTACCTCCTATAGTAGTCATATGTGGACCCCTAGCTACTTGGATACCACGACATCTTTCAACCATGAGTTTCCCAGAGGTCCAAGTCAATGGTCATTAAAACTAAAAGGCACAGAGAGATTGCAAGCAAAAAAGACTTGTGAAAATGTGTTTCCTGTAACTATAACATATCTCTTTAATTCACTGAACAAAAGCAGTAGACAAGACCAGAGAACATTTAAGCAGACTTGAAGTCAGGACAAGTATTTGATTAGGGCAGATAGATGTAAGGATAACAACAAGGTCAGACCCAGATCAAGTAACAGCAGGTGCAATAAAGGGAAATATATAACTCATTCTGGAGAAATTACAGTAGACTCACCACAAGAAACATGGGGTTCAGGAGCACATGCCCCAGACCTTCAGCTAGTGGAGAAATCCATAGTGGTTTGGAGAAATTCATAGTCCACCATTGTAGATCACAGTCCAAAATATGCTGCTAAGAATTATTTATTGTAAAAATATTACATCTGTCAAAAAAGCCTTACTCATTTTATGCCTCTCTAGGGCACTTAGTCATAGCCTATGTTCAGACACAATGACAAAAAATACCATTTGCCTTGCACCTACATTGATACATCTCGTGCAAACTGTGCAGGTGCTATTACATGGAAATCTATGACAAAAAAACAGCCTTTTGAGCGCCAATATGAGTTGCATAACTGTGGAGGCTTTCAAGAAAGGATCTAAGGATCCTTAGATAATAAAGATCCAGAAACATTTAGATGATGCTCAGTCAGGATTCTAAAATCTGCTCAATTAAATACACATTAAATAGATAAATAACCAGATGCCCCAAACATTGGCGATTGGCTGCCTATAGCTTTGCATTGTTGACAATGCAGAAGCATTAAAGTGGACCTGTCACCCAGGCATAAAAAAACTGTATAATAAAAGTCTTTTCAAATTAAATATGAAATCCAAATTCTTTTTTTTATTAAAGCATTCATAGGAGTTGTAAGCTCGTTTAAAAATCTCAGCTGTCAATCAAATACTGTCTGCCCCGCCTCTATGCCTAGGCAGGCAATTACTTTCACTTTCCATTCAGCACTTCCTAGATGTCACTGCTCTCCCCACATTCACCCTGTTCTCTTAACCATTTAATTGTGTAGACTGTGCATGGATATGGACATCAGGTCCCCCATTCTGGTGCACAAACAAGATTTTGAGCTGATGCAAGGCTTGTCTTAATAACAGTGTCCATAAAATGACTCCTGCCTGCTTGTTATAATTATGAATTCCCAGACTGATGGAAACAAGATTTAAATTATGTGTACAGTGTAATTAAAGTTTATTTTGCTTGACTAACATGATAAAATAGGATTTGGAATAATTTTTATGGGTGACGGGTCCCCTTTAAAACATTCCTGTGATTTTCATGTGTATACCCATTGCCACTCATTTGTACAAAAGGAAACCACAAGTGTACAAGTGCACACATATGCAACCAATAGAGAACAATATACTAAGTATTTCCCATAATGCAGTGCAAAGCTGGGCCTTGCCCAGAGCCTTGTTGTGAAAAAGAAACCATGTACTCCCCATCTGCCTTGAACAGACATTAAGTACTGGGTTCCAGTTGGATCTTGTGCTCAACACACAAATAGATACATGCAAAGAGAAAAAAAGTAATGTATGTGGACACCCATGAACCAATGTACAGTACTATCAGGAAATTATTAATTTGTTAAAGAGGTTCCAATCTGCCCTTGTTCCTATACAACATGGCTTCTATAACAAATAATGATTGTTCCTGATTTTCTTGCCAGAATACTAGTTTTGCAACAGTTATTTTGTCAGCGTTCCTAGCTCCCAGCAGATCTACCTTGGCTTAGGCTCCAATTCTTGCGACTTTACCCATTATTATTCGTAACAACAAGTATTTATGGAATGCAATCATAGTCATTACTAGTGACATACATCTAAAGTCTTTGCACTTCCACATAATCGTGATCAGTGTCTGTTAGCTTGTTATGAAAACTGCATGCAAGTGCTTTTATTGACACTGGGAAACCCTGGAGCTACCGCCACAGGTAACTCCATAGTCCCCCAGCAGCCTGAGTCAATTGATGCAATGAACTTGTGCCTAAAGAATTGGGTGAAGACGTTATTATGAGCGCTGGAAAAGATAACATCCAATCACATCCAACCTTCAGCTGGCAGAAAAATTCAGTCACCGATTGGTTGCTGTGGGCAGGGCTGCCATCAGAAATCATGGGGCCCCATATGACAAAAATTTCTGGGCCCCATCCCCACACCACAGTAAAAAAAGCCACACAAACATGGGCACTTAAAACCCATTGGTGGACAGGGCCCTCCCACCACACGTTAAAAAAACAAACAATTTATGGTCATGCCCCCCCATTAGGGTTGCCACCCGGATAGTATTTTACCATCCTAGCCGTTAAAACACCTGCCAAGGCTGGGGCCAGTATTGCAAAATTAATCGGCAATGTAGCTGCCGGTGAATTTGTAATACCCCTAACAAAAGCCCTTGGCCTGCCCCCAATCCGCTCAAAATATACCTTTTTGCCTCCTTCTGGCCATCACAGGTTGTGGCTCTGCCCCTTTTTACGTCACATACCGCCCCCTTTTGCATCACGTCCTGTCCCCTTTTACCCTGCCCTTTTGTTCCCGCCTCCACCACCGGCCTGTGGAAATTTTATTAAAAGGTGGCAACCCTACCCCCCATAAAAGTAAAAAAAAAAACTTCACTGGTGACCAGGCCGACCCTACAAGTTAAAAAAAACTGGTGGCCAGGGACCCCCTATAAAAGTTTAAAAAACATCACTGGTGGTCATCCACCCCCCACAAGGTAGAAAAAAACAATGGTGGCCAGCCATCCCCTTACAAGTTAAAAAAAAACATTGGTGGTCAGGGGCTCCATGGAACATTTTAAATACACATTGGTGACCAGGGGCCTGTAGAGTATTAAAATAATGCATTGGTAGCCAGGGGTTTAATAAAATAAAAAAACACATTGGTATTCAGTGGAATTACCTTAGGTTCTTCTTATTTGTCCTCAAAGATGGCAGCTTCTTCGGTTTCCTTTGGTTCCGTTCGTGGCTTCGGGTTTTCGGGACTTCGGGTCTTTGTGACTTCTGCGTTTCGGGACTTCTGTTTTAGCTTGTGTGCTGTCAAGGGGGGCCCGACTAATTCAGAAAGAGAAGCACAGGTTAGCTGAACCCTGTTTCTCTTCTTCTGGATATGGATTTCCAATCCTTTGCAGTGAAAATGGAAATAAATTGTCAAAAAAAGAATAATGATAATTGTTATCCTGTAGCATCAACATGTGAGCGCAGCAGTTCATCACCAGTCCCTGAACCAGTGGAGCTTACAACCTTAGGGTGCATATTACATTCACGTAACACCTACACAACAAGGTCAACTTCTCATCAGAAGTCAAATAAATCAGAGGAAACCTCACTTGAGAAACATCTTCAAAAAAAAGGACAGAATGCTCAGAAAGTTCATATAAATTATGGATGATAATGATTCCCTGGATAGGATTGTAGGGTGATAGAATATGACCCCTCCTTTGCTAACTGGGAAAATTATATAATGGGGACAAAGGTGCAATGTTAAGGAGATAGAAAATATAATATGTTAGTAGATGTGATGTGATGCATTGAGATATAAATGTTTTCCAGTCAGTGGTACTTTAGACTAAACAGATAAAGGAACAAAAACGCACATTAAGGAAACTGGTGTTCATCTGTTTTCTGATTTTCGAAGTCAAATTTGTCACAGAAAATTGAAAAATGATAAGTCAGGCGACAGAAATAAATAAAGCTTCACGTTGTAGGATGGCATCATTATGGGAAAATACACCACGTACATAATAATAGTGTTTTTTTTTTATTCTCCATTTCTGCTCAGTATCCAGAGTCTGTGGGGAAGGATCAGTTGTGGAAGGACACATTTTCAATCAATCTATAATGTATTAGTGTTTTACACCGCACAGCAGATGAAATGTTGTCATTATATAATGCATTATGGTTGACAGTATTTTAAGCTATTCACAATGCTGTGATCTTCACTTGGGTATTTAGTACAGTGCCATATAGGATACAAAACAGATGCAGCAAAACAAAAAAAAACTGATTTATCTATGTGCATAAAATAAACGGATTTATCTATGTGCATAAAAAAAACGGATTTATCTATGTGCATTCTGCGTTAGGGCAGAGACACACTCTCGGATTTGGGGGGGGGTCAGTCGCTCAGCGACAAATCTCCTCTTCAGGGGCGACTAATCTCCCCAAACTGCATCCCGGCGCTAGAATGTAAATCAGAGCGTTTCTTTTTCCGAAGTCACCCAAAGTTGCCTCTCGAAGGAACTTTGGCCTGGCATCAGAAAATGAAAAGATCCGAGTGCCATACCACCAGTGATTTATATTCTAGCCAGCGGGTTGCAGTTTGGGGAGATTAGTTGCCCCAAAGAGGAGGCAATTTATCGCCAGGTGACTAAATTTCCCCGAATCTGAGCATGTGTCTCTGCCCTTACGTAAACTGTGTCCATGTGTGATTGGACATACAGTAAGTGCTAAAAAATATCAAATACCTTATACTTAGAGAAAGCTCATTGTTGTACAGGTATGGGATCTGTTATCCAGAATGTTTTGGACCTGGTGCTTTCCAGATAATGGATATTTCCATGTTTTGGATCTTAATACCTTACGTCTATTAGAAAATCATAAACTCAATAGGCTGATTTTACTTCCAATAAAGATTCATTATATCTTTGTTTAGATCAAGAGGATTAGTAAGCAACCACTTGCTCCCAAGCCACTAGCTGGAGACCACTTTACATTATTATTATTATTATTATTATTATTAACATGTATTTATAGAAACACAGCACTGATATCCACATTCTACAGAAGTGGTCCCCAACCAGTGACTCCTGGGCAACATGTTGCTCACCAAGCCCTTGGATGTTCCTCCATGTGGCCTAAAATCAGGTGCTTATTTTTTAATTCAAGGCTAGGCAGGTTTTGGTTGTATTAAAACCAGATGTACTGCCACCTTTAGACTGCCAGTTCACATAGACCCCTTGGATTTTGCTCCCTATGGCCTCAATGCAGGTTTTTTTTTGTTTTTTAAATAACTGGCTTATATGCACGTTTTGGTTGCATAAGAACATCGTGTGCTGCCTCCTGTAGATTGTCAGTCCACATAGAGGCTACCAAAAGGCCAACCACAGCCCTTAATTTGCACCCCAAGAACAAGTTTCTTGCTTGTGCTACTCCCCAACTCCTTTTACATCTGAATGTTGCTCATGGTTAAAAAAAAGGTTGGGGAACCTACAGTATCTACTCAGCACTCCAAGTACTATACTCAGCATATGGAACTTAAAGAAACAAAGAGAATAGCAATAAAAAGTGCTAGGAGTCAAATACAGTATCAGATATTCTCTTCTTATAAATAGCCTCTAAAGACCTAAATATTCTATATTCTAATCAAGAGCTTACAGAAATAGCAAGGTCGCCTCAAACAATTATCCTTCAACTCAAAAGCAATGAATTGACTAGAGACAATTTCTTCTCTGCTGGAAAACTGTCTAAATGACGAATTATCCCATTTCCTATGAACATATGAATGTTGCACAGAAGGTAAACAAAACTAATGGTTTCTCTGGGTTAGAACCTGAGAAACCAGATGAACAATAAACTAGAAAAATATATTCCTTTTTGTGTCAAAATGTGCATCTCTTACAATTTATCTAAAAAGCAAGCAAACTCAGTACTGCACAGATACAGTAGCTGCACAGGCAGGTACGAGGAAATCTGCTGTTCTAATAATAAACTCTATGGAAATTGGTGTTTGCCAAGGCACTTGACAGGCACGGTGTTACTTTTTGGGGAAGGACAAGCTTTATTTGCACTCTTTATAATTAAAAGTAATTGAAACTATCTATATTCTTTGGAGCAGTTGTAAGATTTTATAAAATAACTCATTTTTAAAGGGGTTGTTCTTATCTGAGTTTTAGTATTGTATAGAGAGTAATATTATGAAACAATTTGCATTGGTTTTCATTTTTTTTTATTTGTGTTGTTTTAGCTATTTTAGCTTTTTATCCAGCAGCTCTCCAGTTTGCAATATTAGTAATCTGGTCTCTAGGGTCCAAATTCCCCTCGCAACCATGCACTGATTTGAATAAGAGACTGGAATATGAATAGGACTGGCCTAAATAGAAAGAGGATAATAAATAGTAGCAATAACAATACATTTGTAGCCTTACAGAGCATTTGTTTTTTTAGATGGGGTCAGTGACCCCCATTAGAAAGCTGGAAAGAATCAGAAGAGGAAGCCAAATAATTTAAAAACTATAGAAAATAAATAATGGAGGCCAATTGAAAAGTGGCTTAGAATCGACCATTCTATAACATATTAAACATTTACTTAAAGGTGAACTACCCATTTTAGATGGCTATGGTTCTTCTGAGAAAGTAGACAAGAACCCAGAACTCCACTTTAATATACAAGGGGTTGGGGGGGTCATGGAGGGGGTTCAGGAGGGGTCGGAGGGGGTCGGGACAGGGTCAGAGTGGGTTGGGGAGGTTGTAGAAGGGGGTCGGCATCTAATTTGGGCATGCCAGCGTCCAATTTGGGTGCGCCAGCATTAAATTCGGCGCACCGCATTCATTGTATGGCATCCCAATTCAGGACTGTCCGCGGCCTGATTCTGGGCCGCAGCTCAATGGTTGGTGGGGACCCCGGATATACAATATCTCTTATCTTTTGCAGCTACATTCACTGTCACTAAAATATTGCAACATTTCTAATTGTTATAAAATACAAATCTGTTTCTTTTGACTAGTTGTTTGTTTGCAGATACATTTTATCCTTGTCACCATATTCACTTTTCTTCTTCATGTAAACGAAATTATAAATATCAAGAGAGTTTAGTATAACTTGCAACTAATCCCTGCGAAGAAGTGCACTTTATACTTAAAAGCCTAAAGCATATGTTCTAGGTATAATATCTTGATTGGAGGAATTTAACTTTTCAGCAGTAATTGTAAGCCACACGGTGAAAGGAGAGGTCTTGTTAATACAGTACCTATTTGGCATGCTAAATGGAAATGTTAAATCTAGCAATTAGAATATGCCAGCAACAGTTACAGAAAAGACTTGTACAATGAATAAAGAGGTGGAACAGCATTACAGTAAAGACAGTTGCATTTAAGCTGCAACTCTTTCAGCCTACTCTGTGATTGATTCCTGGCCAAATCGTTTTGTATTATTCTTCTGCTCCAACCTCTACATTTCGGAGGAGGTTCTCTGTGTACCTGCACTATCCAGTTCTATTTGCTGCACTGCAGGTAGTGACTGCTCTCAGGAAATAAACAAATTTATTATTGATCGAAACAATAACATTTGCTTTCCAGCAGACATTCATTTCAACCAGTTAAACAACTGAGTGTGCTTTTTAATTAGGGACACCTTTCTCTGTATACATATAAATGGTATATAGAGAGGCATATACGATAGATACCATCTTATATGGATATGCATATAGTGAAAAGAAACATAAGAAACCCAAGTGCAAAGCACTACATTGAATGCAATATTGTGAGCACTTGGAGGCTATTCACAATGCATTTAAAAATAAACTATACATTTCACATTCCATTATATTCTAGTCTCCTTATATTCTACTTGGAAATGTGACCTCTCCTGAGCACAACTTTGCAATTGGGACCTGTTAACTAGAATACTCAGGACCTGGGGCTTTCCAAATAATTAAAAATCAGCTTTAGAGCAGATCAAAGGATGAACGTTCTGTTTGCAAATGAACCCTATAATTTTATTAATACTTCCATTATTTTTTCCCATGATGTCTTCCAGATGAAGATTTGACTTTGAGTTCCTGATTTCCAGATCAGCTGCACATTTACGCTAGCGGTATAACAGCTTATTAGTACAGTCATTTTTCATGTTTAAAGGGATCCTGTCATCAGAAAACATGTTTTTTTCAAAACGCATCAGTTAATAGTGCTACTCAGCAGACTTCTGCACTGAAATCCATTTCTCAAAAGAGCAAACAGATTTTTTTATAATTAATTTTGAAATCTGACATGGGGCTGGACATTTTGTCAATTTCCCAGCTGCCCCTGGTCATGTGACTTGTGCCTGCACTTTAGGAGAGAAATGCTTTCTGGCAGGCTGCTGTTTTTCCTTCTCAATGTAACTGAATGTGTCTCAGTGGGACATGGGTTTTTACTATTGAGTGCTGTTCTTAGATCTTCCAGGCAGTTGTTATCTTGTGTTAGGGAGCTGCTATCTGGTTACCTTCCCATTGTTCTTTTGTTTGGCTGCTGGGGGGGGAAGGGAGGGGATGATATCACTCCAACTTGCAGTACAGCAGTAAAGAGTGATTGAAGTTTATCAGAGCACAGTGGAGTTCGTTAATAAATTTTGACTGCTTAATTACAGTCGTTTTGTGTCTGCTTGGAGGAGGTAAGTACACTACTGCCTCCTCTGATTACCAAGTTTTGGTTTTTAAACTCGTTTATATCCTTTTATTCTTTTGGCGCCTCTGTTCTTTTTATACAATACTAAGTCCACCCTGGGTGGAGGGTTGATACCCTTTTTCTATCTACAGAGAGCGACTTCTTAATCCTGAGTGGGGTCAGGACAATCTCCCCACCTACCTTTACAGTGGTTGCCTATTGGTAACTACTTTTATTTCATTATCCCTTACCAATACATATTACACTATTGGGGCTCTTGGTGTTCCTTTTGTTTAAAACCAGTGATGGTCATTTTTAGAGGGAAATGGCGTGAGATTTAAAGGGGTATAAAAGGGCCACTGGCTAGCTTGCCTAGGGCGCCTGCCCAGCATGGCCCGGCTCTGAATGTCAACACAAATCCCTACTGCACCTGAAGGAAGGTAGGGTACAGAGTCTAAAACCAAGTCTGCTTGTTGTGTTGCTAGGCAGTTAAAGGGCATGTAAAGGCAAAAAAATTAAATTCCATTTTTACTTTCTTTAATGAAAAAGAACCCTATCTCCAATATACTTTAATTAAAAAATGTGCATTGTTTTTATAAGAAACCTGACTGTATGCAGTGAAATTCTCCCTTCATTTACTGCAGTGGATAGGAATTGTCAGACGGTCCCTAACTGCTGAGCAGGAAAACAATTATACTTATGAACAGCAGGGGGAGCCCCCACCTTACTTCCCAGCCATGCAGAACTCAAGCAGCTTTGTTTATGACGATCCCTAAGCAGCCCAGACCACACTGAGCATGTGCACAGTCTTAGTCTTGCAAAGATGTTTAACAAAGTTACAAGATGGTGACCCCCTGTAGCCAACTTTGAAAGCATAAATCATTCGTTTGATTAGTCTTGTGGTGCAGTAAGTTCATGTTTATGTTTAGTATACAAAATACAGCATTTCTAGCCTTATTCTATTTTAGACTTTACATGCCCTTTAAGGACAGGTTTTATATATATATATATATATATATATATATATATATATATATATATATATATACACACAAATACAAGCGGTCCTCTGCACTCTTAGTCCCTTTGTAAAATGTATAATGAAGCAATATAATTCTTAATGAATCAGATGCAATTTGAGTGTAGGACTGGCCAGATATGGGATAACTTTGACGTAGTTGGCCAGCTTAAATATATGTCTCTGTCTTAAATATATTGATAATGGGTTGAGTGCAGAGGACTCTTGTATTTGTCTATAGATAGATATATATATATATATATATATAGTGAATAACTCAGAGGAACTCTGAGGTTATTTCTTATATCCTCATATTTTCCAACAAGGGGTTCTTTTTTTATTATAATACACAAGTTTTGGTGAGTTATGTGACAGAAATGACATCACAACTCACTGTTTATAACTGATGACATCACTAGTCACGGGTTATAAAGATGTCATTTACAAGATATTCATTGATTTTGTGTATTATATAAAAATACACTATCCCATGAAATAGTGCGGAGATTGTGCTTAGACAGATTTAAGGGAGTTTGGTAGAATGCAACAGACTCACCCTTGAGAGCTTTGTCTGTGCCCAACAGTAGGGATGTAGCGAACTGCCGTTAATGTGTTCGCGAACGCCGTTCGAGAACACCGGCAAAAAAGCGAACAGTTCGCGAACAGTTCGCGAACTTCGAACGCTCGATAAAATCGTTCGATCGAACGATCGAAGGATTTTATTCGTACGATCGAAGGATTTTCGTTCGAATCGAACGATCGAAGCTATTCGATCGAATGATTTTAATTCAATCGAATGCTTATAATCGTTCGAACGAATGGAAATCGTTCGATTTTAGCGATCGAATGGTCGAATGGTCGAATGGTCGAACGAAATTTTACTTCGAATCGAACGCGAACACCAATTGGCGAACGTCGCGCGACGTTCGCGAACATTCGGCGGACGCGAACAGTCGAAGTTCACGCGAACTAGTTCGCCGGCGAACAGTTCGCTACATCCCTACCCAACAGTGATTTAAAGGAGCCATTATGGCTGGCAGGCTCATTGGGCTCCTGAGAGCAGTCAGTTCAAATAGAGAGGAACAGAGTGCATTTTGGACTTTGTGCCTGTTTTTTGCACTTTGAACATTGTTTAGTAAATCAGAACTACAGTGTCTAATTATAAATATAGTTATACAATCTCTATATATGCATCAGAAGGAAAACAACTGTGAATAAATAAGCAGCACATTTATTACAAACACTTTATGGCATAGTATGTATTTATCTATAATAAAGTAAGTAAGACAAAATCCACACTATTTAATTATCATTCTAAGCAGGAAAAAATAATGACCTTTATTCTGCTTTCTACTTGTTTGTCAGTGGGAAAATGTGGCCGTGTATGTGACACAGGACATAACACTTTAATTTACATCTTCCATCCCTGTTAGCAAGCGTATTTACAATTTATATCCATTAAGCGCCTGCAAGACTAAGCAAAGGTGCATGAAATACTTTGACAAACAAAATATACAGTGCTAACCTCTAATCACAGTAATACACCAGGAGCACTTACAAATAGGGAAAATGCTTTTAATCCTTTGATCTGTTAAATGGAGATGGCACTCTGGTAACAGAAAAAAAATCAGTAATAAATTATCTATAGCTGCATGAGACAAAAGTCATGCTAAAAGCAAAATATGTACTGTCACATCAAGCATCATGTTATCCCTATGGCCTTTAGGACTTGTCATAAGAAGATCTGTTATTTATTGGGATTACAGCCTAAAACATGTCTTTTATAAGAATGCATTCTGTAACCTTTACAGATACAGGTATAAGATCCCTTAATCGGAAACCCAATATCCAGAAAGCTCCGAATTAAGGAATGACTGTCTCCCATTTTATCCAAATAATCCAAATTTTTAAAAATGATTTCCTTTTTCTCTGTAATAATATAACAGTAGCTTGTACTTGATCCCAACTAAGATATTATTAATCCTTATTGGAAGCAAAACCAGCCTATTGGGTTTATTTAAATTAAATTATAGTAGACTTAAGGCATGAAGACCCAAATTACGGAAAGATCCGTTATCAGGAAAACCCCAGGTCCTGAGCATTTTGGATAACAGGTCCCATACATATATAAGAGGAACATTTTCACCCAACCATTGGTCATTATATAATTCTGTTTTGCTGTGTTTTTGGTGATAGTTTTTCTTCTTAGTATGTTGTAAAATGTTACAACAATATACAGCAACAGCTGTATGGGGCATGAAATAAACTTCTGACCACCTTCTTAAAATCAACACTACGGGAGTTATTTACTTAACTCCGAATGCAAAAATCCCGGAAAATTTGTAATTTTTTTTTTATAAAATCTGACTTTTAAACAATCGTCAATTTTTTGGAATTTATTAAACCCCGGGGACGGAAAAGTCAGAATCAGAATTACTGTGTGCTGGGTTTCATGCAAAATATCCCGAAGTTTTCATGCAAAAAAGCATAAGAAATCTGGGTTTTCGGGTGAAAAATCTGATAAAATTGTGAAAATCTGATTTTCGGGAAAATGTAATTATAAATAAGCGTAAAAATCCGATCGGAGTTTGTAGAAGAAAATGTTGAGATATAATTGGGTTTTGATAAATAACCCCCTACCTGTTCACTATTCAGTTTCTTGACTCAAATGTGAGAAATGTTTTTTTTCTCAAGGAACTCAAATGAACACGGTTTGTTTGCCCACAATGATTCAATCATGTATTATTTGGCAGTAGATCATGATTATATATTGTACTGGAGACATGGCATAGTCTAAGGTCACTATATAAAACATCAATGGGGAATGTAAATCGCAAAGAGCAAAATAATTTGCACAAATAAGAATTAAAATTCGCATTTCGCAATGTAATACTTTTCTCTAAACTGCTGTTACAATTACTGCGAATTTTAATTGCGCGTTGCCCACTTTTATGACGTGCTTGAAGGTGTCGTAATCTTTTGGAGCAAACATAACGACTTTTTCAGTAAGAAGTTTTATTACATTCACTGCGCACTGGCGCTAACTATAAAATTCGCAAACCTTCTTCCACTGTCGGAAGTGGTCGCTTAACAGTTTCGGGGTTTGCAAAAGCTATATTACATTTGCGAAAAGGAAAATTTGTTTGCAAAGAGGCATAACTTTTCAAATATAGTCAAATAGTCCACTTGGATAGGGACTATTCTACTGTATGTTATTGTGTCTGTGATATACAAAGCATTATAACATACTGAACTATATATGGAGATACATTTGGGGGCAGATTTACTTGATTAACCCTCGATATTCTACTGTCAAATGTAAATCCTTCAACTTCGAATATCGAAGTCGATGGATTTACTGCGAACAGATTTTAATCCATCGATCGAATGATTTTTCTTCAACCTAAAAATTGTTACAAACCCTATGGGGACCTTCCCCGTAGGCTAACATGGCACCTCGGTAGGTTTTAGGTGGCGAAGTAGGAGGTCGAAGTTTTTTTTTAAAGAGACAGTACTTCGACTATCGAATGGTCGAATAGTCGAACGATTTTTAGTTTGAATCGTTCGATTCAAAGTCGTAGTCGAAGGTCGAAGTAGCCAATTCGATGGTCGAAGTAGCCAAAATAATCATTCGAAATTCGAAGTTTTTTTTTATTCTATTCCTTCACTCAAGCTAAGTAAATGGGCCCCTATTTCAAATCTTATAAATAAATATCCCACTGTCTACATACTATTTATTATTACTCTTTACACTGAAATTGCTGGTTTGCACACTGTAATTAGTGCATCCAAGAATGCTAAACATTTATTGTGATTGCTACTTTTTATTACTCATCTTTCTATTCAGGCCCTCTCATATTCACATCCCAGTCTCTTATTTAATCAATGCATGGTTGATAGGGTAATTTGGACCCTAGAAACCAGATTGCTGAAACTGCAAACTGGGCAGGCTGCTCAATAATACTGCAAATTGTCAATTCCTGGTTAGAGACTTCAAAGATTTGTTGCATAAAATTAGGTCTACTGCCAAACAGAGCCTTCTGTACCCTGCCAGTTCACATATGGGCTACCCAATAGCCAATCACAGCGCTTATTTTTCACTACCCAGGAACATTTTTCATACTTGTGCTGCTCCACAACACTTTTTACATCTGAATGTTGCTAACAGGTAAAACAAAGTTGGGACCCCCTCTAAATCATAATAAAAGTTAATTCAAAGGTGAACAGTTCCATAAGGTAGTTTTATAAGTACAATTTGGGCACAGTGGAATCTGTTAAGGGATGATATGTGGCTTATCCCAGTAATTGTTTACATTAAAGATACCGAACAGGGCTGTAAGGGTCAGGTCACACAGCCAGATTCGGGGAGATTAGTCGCCCAACGACAAATCTCCTCTTCTTCGGGTGCGACTAATCTCCCGAACTGCCTCCCCTGCCTTCCCGCCGGCTAAAATGAAAAAAGGTAAGAAATGGAGACTGGTTCTTGCACGACAGATCTTTCAATGTGGCATGTATCATATTGATTTACCTATAACAGGTTAGTATGACTGGAGAACAAAATTAGTTGAAAGGATACTTTTATAAACACCCAATCCCAGTAGGTTTTCCTTACAATTTCTTTAGAAGGATTAACAAACGCTTTGCTTTTTTTTACATGTGTTTAATCCTGTTTGGTAGATGGAATAATCCCATACATTTTTGCTGTTAATTTAGGCCAGTGGGGGGGCATTATACACTATAAATTGCTTCCCATAATGGTGAATAATAAACATAGGGATATCTTTCTATAAATGCAGGGTTTAAAACACTATAGTTTAGCATTTCCCTTATTTTTTTCTATTATGTATCAATGCCTGGTGGAGCGGTTGCTATACTTAACCTCTGATTTTAAAAAAAAACATGACAGTCCCACTTTGCTCAGTTTTTTTTTTTAATAAAGCGGCACTGGGCTCATGACTATATCCTCAGATGGAGAGCTCAGGGCTGTGCTGTGAGAACCTTTCTGGGATGGGGGCTGTATGTTATGTGTTAATAATAGTAATTAGGAGCACTCTACCTTCATTAAAACCCATGTAGGTTCTAGTTGATAGACTAGTAGACCCTCGTCTGCTTTTTGGGTCAACTGCTATATCCAAGGAATGAAATCCAGTAGCACACTGTAATTGATGCAAAATCAGTGGTGATTTATTTAGCCCATATATGAATAGACAAGAGTAACGTTTCTGGTCCCATAAAGGCTTGATAAATGGTCCAGTGCGACCCGAAACGTTGCCCTTGTCTGTTCATATATGGGCTAAATAAATCAACGCGGATTTTGCATCAATTACAGTGTGCTACTGGATTTCTTTATTTGTATGTTAGGTGTTAGGCCTGCATGGGCTGCCAAATGCTAGAAGAGCTACAGTAAAGCTGGCCATACATGAAGAGATCCGCTCGTCTGGCCAGTGTCGGACTGGGACACCAGGGGCCCACCCAAAAATCTTAGACTTGGGGCCCACCAAAAGACCTTAGTTCAGGGACCCACTCTCAGTACTAATATAATTCCTCTCCTCACTCAACCTCTATTCTCCTAGTATCTTTTCTTTACATGCTATAATCTCTTTAATCTATTTAGTCTCTTTGTTCTCATAGAAATAGGGAATGGCCATGAAATAGGCCACATGTTTTGAAGCTGGAGGGTCCACTGACACCTGGGCTCACCGGGAGTTTTCCTGGCATCCCTGTGGGCCAGTCCGACAATGTGTCTGGCGACATCGGAAAACGAGCGGATCTTTCACCAATATGCCCACCAACGGCACAGCTATATCGGGGTAATCTGAACGTTTGGCCCTAGAGCCGAATGATTGGATTACAATGAGGAACAATGGGCTCCGACGGTTGGCCAAAAAATGAAACCTTACCGATAGATATCGTGGCCAGATATCGATCAGGAAGACCCTTCAGAAACCCCCATACATGGGCAGATAAATTGCCGAATTGGTCTAAAGGACTGATATTGGCAGCTTTATCTGCCTGTGTATGGCCACCTTAAGATGCCCTAGTCAGTAACTAGTTATTGGGCCTGTTGGGGCTATTTGGGTCCGTATGTAGAAAAACAAAAATATTGGAGCATGGCTCTCAAAAAGGTCACGCATAGATCAGACTAATAGTAGGTAAAAATTAAAGATATTTGTATAAACAACTTATGCCTAATGCGCTTCATGTCACTAGGATACTTAATCATAGGCTGCACGAAACGCATTAGGCATGAGTTGTTTATACAAATAAAATATCTTTCATTTTTACCTACTATTCATCTGATTTATGCTTGACCTTTTTGAGTGCCTTGCTCCAACATTTTTGCTTTTCTACATGCGGATTGTCCGCACCCTTGAGCTGAGGGCCTGGAGCAGGAGCACCCAGGCCAGGCCGTCCATTTAATTTGGTGAGTTATTTTACTGGTGACGTTTTTATGCTTATACATATGTGGTTGGCTAGTTCGGTCCGCTCTAAGAAGTTACCGCAAAATATATAAGATAATGAAAATTTGGTATAGTTTTTTTTTAGCTGTACCTATATTGAGGGTCTACTCAGCTGCCATTTCTGTAGTACAAGGCTGAGAAATCTGTTGGCACTTTATAAAGAATATTAATGAGCTGCAGGCTGCACTGATGCTGGTACTGGTCCCCTCCTAGTAGCATGAAAGACTATTTCCCACATCCCACTACATGTGTAGCCTCAGATTCCCTGCAAGGCAAAACAGGGCAGCCCAATGAGTGAGGGCTCACACACACAGCTAAACTTCACTGGCTCCACCAAACCCATTTGCAGAAACTCCTTCCCAAGACATCCTCTGTCTTTTCCTTTTTTAATACCTTATTCTCCACCCCCTCTGCAGAAATATAGTTCGACCCAAGCTCTGAACAGCTCATTTGAGCTCAGAAGTTTGTATTTGGACTAAGCAGATTTGAGGGGGGGGGGGGCAGCTCGCTAGAGCAATTCTGCAGCAGCCGCACCAGAGCAGAAATAAGGAAGATTGTGCGGTATAACCGGGCTCTGTCTGATCATTTAGAAGCCAAGGGGTTACATTTGAAAAGAGCCAGCATGGAGCTAGCCTGAGACAGCCTGAAATGCACTGAAGCTTTCTCATTGCGAGCTTTGCAGTAGAAGGAACCGCATGGAGGTTCTCTGCAGGCTGCGGATGTGAGAGCGCTACTTGCGCCGTATGCGGAGAGTTGCGTCACCGCCCTGGCGCAGCAGCGATACCAGAGCTTGGACTTTCTATCAGGTGACATGGAGAATGAGGTAGCTAAAGCCGTGGACAACCAAATGGAAAAATACATGTAATTGCCTTTCTAAGTCTATTATATTATGCGCAGAGAATATGGTCCATTAGAATTACTATAATACTATTTTCCTCCTCCCACCTTTCCCCTGTTCGTTCTGTTCTATTCCTTGCCGTGTGTATTTAGCCAGTGTCAGTGCTGCTGCGTCTCAGTGTCGCTGCGACTGTCCCCTCCCTCTGCATGTGCATCAGCGCCTCTTCCTCGCTCTCCCCACACCTTCCAGCGACACGACCTGCCCGGGCAATGACTCCCTAATACCTAAAGGCACCGCTTTCTCTTCTTTATTTTCAAGAGTTACAATAATGGGGAAGTCGGAAAGTCAGATGGATATAGTAGAGAAATCAACGAAATCTGCCCAAAAGTCCTGGAGCTTTGTGGAGATTGGGCTGTCGGTGCTGTTATTCCTCATGACTTGTGCGGTGGTGGCGCTGCTGGTGCTTTATACGAACCATAAAGGTAAGTGCAGGCAAAATGTGCACGTTTCGGGAGCAGCCTCTTCACCTGCAGGTTATGGATACAGCTGGGTTATCTCTCTCTTATTAGAAACCCAGCCTGTAACAGTACTGATCGTATTAGTATAGAGATCTGCTTGCCATTGCACTGTGCTGTATAATTATATATATGTTTGTGTATAGAGAGAGAGAGAATAAATAAACAGGTACTGTGACTTTCAATACCAGAGTTAGACTGAGGTCTCTGCACTCTAGAGCTTGCAGTCTATAAAATGTCTTTGCAGAAAGCATTAAGTTAATTTTTAGTATGTTACAGAATGGCCAATTATAAGCAACTTTACAAGTGATCTGCATTATTTGTTTGTTTTTTTATTTATAGTTTTTTTAATTACAGTATATGCCATTTATTTTACTCTTTTCAGCTTTCAAATGGGGGTCACTGACCCCATCTTAAAAAAAAAAACAAATGCTCTGTTAAGCTACAAATGTATGGTTATTGTTACTTTTTATGACTTGTATTCTGGTCCCCTCAGTCATATTCTTCGAAATGCGCTATCCCTTCGATTTGTACGATTCGATCGAAAACTGACCTATTCAAAAAAAAACTTCGACTTAATTTCAGTTGGTCTTTTTGAATTAGAATTTATACGTTTTTTCAATTCGAAATTCGACCATTGATAAATATGCCCCTTTAAATGTTACACTATTGATAGTATTTATAGGAGATGATTCAGATCTGTTTGCCTTGCACTGTGCTGTATAATTATATATATGTGTTTGTGTATATAGAGAGAGAGAATAAATGCATAGGCACTGTGACTATCAATATAAGAGTTAGACTGAGGTCTCTGCACTCTAGAGCTTACAGTCTATAAAATGTCTTCGCAGACATTTTAGCATGTTACAGAATGGCCAATTCTAAGCAACTTCATAAGTGATCTGTGTTATTTGTTTGGGTTTTTTTTATAGTTTTTCTTATAATTACAGTGAAATCTCCATTTTACATCCCACGATTTTCCTGATTTTACATTTTCCTGGACTTTACACATTTTTTTCTGGTCCCCTGAAAAACATAAAATGGGGGCTCTACTGTATATGCCTTTTTATTTTTAACTCTTTTGAGCTTTCAAATGGGGGTCACTGACCCCCTCTAAAAAACAAATGCTCTGCTAAGCTACAAATGTATTGTTATTGCTATTTTTTATGGTTTGTATTCTGATCCACTCCCATTCATTTTCCAGTCTCTCATATAAATCAGTAGATGGTTGCAAGGGTAATTTGAATCCTAAAATTGCAAACCTGAGAGCTGCTGAATAAGTGCTACATAACTCAAAATAGCTGCAACATAACCTTAAAAAAACAACTAATAAAACATGAAAACCAGTTGCAAGTCATCTCAGAATATCACTCTCAGGGACTAAAAGATAAAAAAAAAGATTAGAGACTAGGTAAGGTTGCCACTTTTCTGGAAAAAAAATACCAGTATACGTATATATACTTATCTTTTTTCCCTATTAATAACATTGGGATCAACCATCATTTTTACCGGCCAGGTCGGCAACCCTAGCAGAGACACAAGTGGAGATTCGGGAAGATTAGTGGCCCAGAAACAAATTGCCTCTTTTTCGGGTGACTAAATTCCACTGAACTGCCTTCCTGATGGCTAGAATCTAAATCACTGGCGGGATGGCACTCGGAGTGCTTCGTTTTCAGAAGAGGCAACTTCTGAAAATGAACCCCTCCAGCGATTTAGATTTGAGCTGGCGGGAAGGAATTTAGTTGCCTGAAAAAAAGCCGATTTTCTGAAGCCGTCTGAAGTTTTCTTGTGAGGCAACTTAGGGCGACTTTGGAAAACAAAGCGCTCCGAGTGCCATTCCGCCGGCGGGAAGGCAGTTCTGGGAGATTAGTCGCCCGAAGAAGAGGTGATTTGTCACCGAATCTCCACGTGTATCTCTGCCCTTAAGGTGGCCATACATGGGCAGATTAAAGCTACCGATATCGGTCCTTTAGACGGATTCGGCAGTTTATCTGCCAGTGTATGGGGGTTTCCAATGGGTCTCCCCAACCCCGATCTATATATAGCCAAGATATGGATCAGAGAGGTTTGATTTTTATGGCGATTGAGTGCGCACCGGCTAGTTGATGCAGTCCTCATCCTGTCGGCACCAATTCTCTTCATCCATATCTGGTTAATCCGAACGTTCAGCCCTAGGGCCAAACGATTTGATTAACACGATATCGCCCTGCCTTTGGTGGGCATATCGGTGAAAGATCCACTCATTTGGCGACCTTTAGAATATCACACTAAACATTAATTCTAACATGAGCCTCCTTTGATGTTAATAGTGCTAATCTAAAGGCGGCCACAGCTGTTAACATTTCTTAAAAGATCTTTTCATTATCGTAAGTCCAAGCTTATGTGGAAACGATTGTTTAAATGTTCAATTTGTCCTTCAACTAAAAAGATCATTTCAAGTGATATCGTCTAGTTGAAGCCAGGAAAACTGTGGGTAGCTGCCTGCTTGGCCCAGCAAACAGTTGGACAATGGATACATTTCACTGGGACCAATGACAATTTTCTAACCTGCCCAATCAATTTTCTGACTTGTGTCGGAAGAAATATCGCTAGATGCACGATCATTTGGTGCCCACGATAATTTGACAGATTTGTTGGATCTCACTAAAATTGATCGTTAGCGAGAAAATAATCTTAGGGGCATATTTATCAAGGGTCAAATTTCAAATTGAAAAAACTTCAAAATTTGAATTCAAAAAGACCAACCAAAATTAAGTCCAAGTGTTTTTTTTTTGGTCGAATAGGTCCATTTTCGATCTAATAGGGACATATTGTGATTTTTCAAATTGGTTCTAAGAGGTCCCCCATAGGCTAGCAGCAATTCGGCAGCAATTTAAACATCAATTCGGCAGGTTTTTAGATGGCGAATGGTCGAAGTCGGTACATGATAAATTTCAGTATTCGAATTTTCTATTTTTTTTCAGATTCAAATCGAATTTGGACTATTCCCTAGTCGAAGTACGCAAAAAAATAGCTCCAAATTCGAAATTCACCTCGACCTTTGATAAATCTGCCCCTTAATGTCTATGGCCACCTTCAGGCAATTTGTAGCTGGTCTTCATTTTCATTTTTCATTTCTTTATTTTCCTTGGCTTGCAATGACTTTGTTTTGCTGCTCTCCATTAGTTTTTGCTGACATTCACACTATCTGGGATAGAACCACCCATTTAGACAGGTACTGTACCTTTCCATTCTAAGTTAAATGGTGCTCAATGATCCCTTGTTTTATTGAGACTGAGGAGATTATTTGTTAAAGTCCAAATTTTTCTGGTAGGAGTTTTAAAGGGGAAAATACAATTTTTTCAAAGGAAAAAAAAACTACATTTTTTCGTGATTTATTAAATCTCGATGCTGCTAAAAGTACTTTAGAAGTACTGCATCTCAAACCTGCCGAGGTCTTGTAAAAGTAAATGGCAGATGTCCCGTTTACTATTGGAAGATATCATGGTCTGTGCTGGGTTTTGTGCAATAATCCGAAGAATTTGTGGTTTTCAGGCAATAATCCAAAACGTTTTTGTGCGTCAAATCAGAAAGGACACCTACAATTCAGATTTGTTGTACAATTTTATCAAGTCTTTTCCTGCAATCAGATTTTTTCGAGTAAATTTATAAAATAAAATAAAAACGTGCACTGGAGTTTGGTCAAATTGGTTTTAAGAAAATAGTGAAATTTTTTTGGGGATTTTAGTAAATCACCCCCTTAAAGTTCCCAAGTATTACATGAAAGATCACCCAGTCTTAAAATTTGCAGACCACCCTACCAAACCGGTGAGGGATGGGCTACAGGCAGCAGACAATGCATACAAAAAGGAGTTGGCTGCCAATATTGATAAAGGCAAATTAAAAACTGGTAATAAGGGCTTCCGACACCCCCCCCCAAACACACACACACACACACCAAAACACACACACACTGATGCGGGGTCTGCTTGCCCCTCTTGTTGCACCACTGCAGATTAAAGCACAGTGACTTCATAATACTGTAAACACATCTTTTCCCTTCATAAAACGCACCCTCCAGCTACTGCCAGTGACAGATTGCTCTTGTGACTCGCAGAGTTATTTTCTCTTTAGCCATTCTGGCTTTTTTAAATACTTAAAATTCTTTATTATGGTTTTCATTTTTTTTATAATCTCATTCCATTCCATAAAGACAAATTTGAAGCTTCTGTGCCTGATTGAAGTCCTGAATACTGGCAGGACTTTCTGGATAATTCCAGATATAATCAGGGCCAGGGCCCCCATCAGTGGGGCACAGAGGGGACAGTTGTCCAGGGCCCGCAGGTTTTTGTGTCTTAGGGGGGCCCGGCCATGCTTCACTTATTAGCCAGGCCCCCCTACTGTCAGCGTGCTGCAAGCTTCAGAAAATAGTACAGGAGCTCCACGCGCACATGAACACATGATTTTTCTCTTGTTCAGATTCTCCGTACCCTCAAGTCCCGGTAAAGCTGTACAGGGATTGTATAGGTTAAGTAGGAACTTCCCCTCCTGCCTATCCAATCCCAACGCAGCTTTACCAGGACTTAAACTTAAAGGACCAGTAACATAAATTTTTTTTAAAAAAAATTGTTTGTATATTACCAAATAAAAACACACCAAGACATATTTAACTTTAAAATCGCAAAGTCTTTATTAATAAATAACTTACCGATACTCTACTTGCGCTCCTCTTCAGAAAAGGTGACAGGGCAACGATCCACGGAGCGTCACTCGATTTCTCCTCCCTGCTATCTCCTATAGAAGACAAGGAGGAGAAATCGAGTGCAGCACGATGGATTGTCGCAATGTCGCCTTTTCTGAAGAGGATCGCAAGCGGAGTATCGGTAAGTTATCTATGAATAAAGACTTTGCGATTTTAAAGTTAAACATGTCTTGGTGGTTTTTTTCTTTTTATATACAAACAATTTTTTAAAAAAAATTTATGTTACTGGTCCTTTAAGCGACCAATGAGGGTACGGAGAACTGAAGAGGAGAAAAATCATGCACGTATGGGAGCTCCAGTCGTCTCTTCTGAAGCTTGCAGCATGCTGGCAGCAGAGTGGCCTGGCTTATCAAGTAAGTGAAGCACCCAAACTCTGGCACACAATTTTTTTTAAATTTTGGGGGGCCAGACCATCAATATTTTTTTTTTTTACTTGCAGGGGGCCCTGATCACCAATGGCTTTTTATAACATTTGTTGGGGGGGGCTGGCCACCAATGGCTTTTCATAGCTTAGGGGGGGTTTAATGTTTTAGCTCTGACGTCTGTGTGACATTTTTACTGTGGGGTGGGTGAGATATGGGGTGGGGTTTGGGGGGAAATTTTGCCGTACAGGACCCCGTGATTTCTGAAGGAGGCCCTGATCAGGGCATAATAAAAGGTGCAAAGCTTGATATAGGTCAAACAATTAGCAGGTAGCATTTGCTGGTCACCTGTTCAAATACAAACATCTCATTGGTGACTAGCTAGCAGCCCAATGTGGGCCAACTGCATGCAATCCTTTCTGATTGGTTCCACATGAAGCAAGTCTCTTTATGGCCCTTGCCCTGCTGAATTTAAAGAGATGATAGGACAGGAAAAGTTTGAAAAAGAAGGAAAGGTTAAATCACTAGGGGGGGGGGCTCTGTGGTGCTAACAAGAGCACCCACCCAGGCCTGGATTTCTACCTAGAGCGCCCTGAGGCTGCAGGTTCATAGCACCCACCTCCTTCGCCCGCTAGTGCCCGCTGTCTTTACGTCACAGGGTCCTAGCGCTCGACATCCTTGCGCGACAAGGTCCTAAAGAATTATCAGCACCCAGGAACACCAAGGAAATGCGACCTATAATCGGGCATTGAACCTGTGACCTTGACTCTCTTTTATTTAGAATCTTCCCACCGTTTTCGGCGCACTGACATCACACACCCGACGCACTGTGATGACGGAGTGCTCCTAGTGCTCCTGACAGTTTGCCAACCATGGATTGCAACTCTGAAAAACACCTTAGTTAAACTACAATACGTTGGAGGAGACTGCCTTTATTGACTTTTTAAATGGGAATTTTTAAATTTAATTTAGCACAATTACATTAACCCCCCTCACGCCCTCCTGAACCGAACAATGGCAACTGTAAGGGTTAACTATTAGTATCTTATAGGGATCCCCAACCTTGCCACATTAACTGTTAAAAAACTTTGGGAGCAACACAATTTTGAAATGTTTCTGGGTTGCCAAATAAGGGCTGTGGTTGGCTATTTGGTAGCTCCTATATGGACTGGCAGCCTACAGAAGGTTCTATTTGGCAGTACAGCTGGTTTTTATGAAACCAAAACTTGCCTCCTACCCAGGAATTCAAAAACAAGCCCCTGCTTTGAGGCCATTGGGAGCAACATCCAAGGGGTTAAAGAGCAACATGTTGCTCATGAGACACTGGTTGGGGATCACTGTTATAGATGGACCTATTCTAAGCAACTTTTTAATTGGTCTTCATCATTTATTTCTATTATTGTTATTTCCAGTGTAAGTGCTACGTAATTGTCATGGCAACTAGGGATGGGCGAATTTTTTCGCCTTGTTTCACCGCAAAAAGACTTGTATGGCGTCATGCGTCAATAAAAAAAGACGCGTGTGAAAAAAAATTTCGTCACGCATCAAAAAAATATTGACACCCATAGACTATTTTGACATATTTGCGACATTTCGCTGGCGGCAAATTTTTGCCAAAATGGGTCAAATTCACCCAAGCCTAATGGCAACCAAAAGACAGATTGACTCTGAGAGAGAGAAACTCTGAAATTTATTATACTTATTTTTTTAAATTTCTGTATTATTACAGAGAAAAAACAAAAAATGATCTTGACTTTTTTCTATTCAGAGCTTTCTGTATGTCAGGTTTATAGTTAAAAGATCATTTGATTGAACTTTATGTGCCCTGTGATGAGGCATATACTGTATATTTTTCTAAATGACCGTTGCGTTAAGCACAGAGGATAAATAGATTTTTCCATCGCATGCAAAGGATGGTTGTTCTGGGCAATCTTCATGATAATCATATGCTTCCCATACATTTCACTTCTGGCTGTCTGAAAAATGGGCACAATTAAAAGTGTATGTTCTACTTATAAAGAATCTTTCCAGTCAGAGGGGGTACTTTATTCACTATATAAACAATGCTTGATGATGTCAACATTTCAGTGCTTAGTGATGTCATTTGTGTCACATGATTCACTGAATTGTTTTTATTTAAAACAAAATAACTCTGTTTGTTAAATATGAGGATGTTAGAAGTTAGTTTAATGGCAGTATGAAATAGGGCAGGCAGAGTATGGCACACACACGAGGAGCATAGGGAAGGCAGAGTAGGGCACACACACAGGGAGAATTGGGAAGGAAGAATACAGCAGGAGACAGGGAAAGATATCAGGACAACTCTAATATGAACAATTCACACTGTGCTACTTACAGTGACTCAATGCTGGTGCACCTTCAGCAGTTTGTTTTAGTTGTGAATAGGTGAACAATATGGGCAGTTTCAATCTGGGTCTGAGAAGTGAACAGTAAAGGGGATTATAGGTGTGAACAATGCAGGAGTTTACTGTCTGTGTTTGAGGTTTAAACAGTGCAGGGGCCAGTTAATCTCAGTACAGTCACAGCAGGCAGACATGTGGGTCTTTTCATGTAAGGGGGCACAGGGACCGCCAGTTAGACAGCACTGAATGCAGAAGAAATAGGAGCCCCTGCAAGTGAGGTCAGGAGAGAATGAGGGACAAACCAATATCTATATTTACTTTTTTTAGCATAATTATCATTGAATTACTCATCTGTATTGACAATCAGTTTCCAGGGTTGGGGTTTAGGAAAGGGAAGTGTAACATTTAGGGGCACATTTACTTAGCTCGAGTGAAGGATTTTTTTTAGCTACTTCGACCATCGAATTGGCTACTTCGACCTTCGACTACGACTTCGACTTCCAGAAATATTTATGTGTTCCTTGCAGAGAAGTACAATACAATCAGACCAGAACAAAGTTTCCCGATCCAAAATAACTGGTTTATAATTATCTTGTTATAAATATCTCATTTAACTATTATTGATTGTTGTATCAGTTATAACTATATTCATCCCTCGCTGAAATAATTTGGCCCACGGCACTGAGTAATATCCTCACTATGAAACATGAAAGAGCCTTCCTTAACTCCCCTTCACTTGTAGGTTTCTCCCCTCCACAGTCAATCCTCCTTTCATATGGTTCCTACCAGCAAATTGTATTGTGTGAGCACCCAGGAACTTTATAATGCTGGGTCCTAAAGCAGACATATAGCTTGCTCTTGAGCTACCATCCTTTTATAATCTTCTAGGCTCAGGTAGCAATTACATTTTTGAGGGATATTTTAAACTCTTGCACCTGCCAGATGGTGGTTGTGGAAGCCTTTGTTATTAGATGCTCTATCCAAACATCTGTAGTTCTTAAAATACTCTCTAAAAGTGAGGAAAATTCTTTGGGGCATGACCTTTGAAGTGATCAAAATAAATCTGGTTAAAGGCAGCATCTGCTTATCAGCATGGGGGACACATACACTGCCACACAGTTAGAGTTAGATATTGATCTAAAACTCAGCATTTCTATTTTGTAATTTTGCCTTAGCCATGATAGATTGATGCATTTTGATACTTTTTGTGTAATGAACAAAATATAATTCCAAGCAACTTTCCAATATATGTTAATTGCAACTTTTTAGTGTTTTTCAAGTTATTTCTAAATGTATGTGCTTTTGAAAGCAGTAATTGCCTGGATTTTTATATTCAGCAGGGGTCATTTACTTATGTCCTACTGCAAGCGCCAGCGCCGATTCTGGGGCTGCTGCCGCCTGAGGCAGCAGCCCAGATGCCGCCCCCCTCCTCTCCTGCTCTGCGCTTAAAAATTAGCGTCGGAGCGGGTTTCAGGGGGCAGTATCGCTAGTGCATTGAGCGCTAGAGCGCTCTTTGCACTAGCGGAGCCGAATTTCCGGGTTAAAACCCGGAAGTTGGGCTCTTAAAGTTACAAGAGGCGGCTTTTTGCCGCCCCTTGTAACTGGCCGCTCGCTGCCGCCTGAGGCAAGGGTTTCACCTTGCCTCATGGCAGAAGCGGCCCTGGCAAGCGCAGATTAGTGGTCCTTTTCTCTTTTCAAAGAACTTGCAGCAGGAGTATATCTGTGGTCTAAAATGCAGTGCAGAATGTGGCAAGGCCAGCCAAGTTCTTACTTTAAGGGTCAGGGCACACAAGCAGATTCGGGGAGATTCATTGCCCAGCGACAAATCGCCTCTTCTTTGGGTGACCAGGCCTGGATTTGTGGAAAGGCCACCTAGGCCTGGGCCTAGGGCGGCAGGATTTTAGAGGGGCAACATGCTGCCCAACCACACCCACATTGGTTAAAAGCACTGGATACAATAATTTTTTTAAATTTCCTGTGCGACAATCCCAATTGCTCCAGTCCAGATGATGAAAATTCTGCGACAAACAGCAGTGGGCCTAGGGGCGCCCACTATGTAAATCCGGCCCTGCGGGTGACTAATCTCCCCAAGCTGCATCTCCTGCCTTCCCGCTGGCAGGATGGCACTTGAAGCAATTCGTTATCCGAAGTTGCCCGAAGTTTCCTTGTCCTGCAACTTCGGAAAATGAATCACTCCGAGTGCCATCCTGATTTAAATTTTAGCCAGCGGGAAGGCAGGGAGGCAGTTTGAGGAGATTAGTCGCCCGAAGAAGAGGAGATTTGTCGAGGGGCAACTAATCACCCCGAATCTGCCTGTATGCCCTGACCCTAAATGTGCCTCTTATTGATGCACAAGATAAAGGATCAAGAAGAGGGACTCCTACTTGCCTCCCCCATCCACCCTTCATGAATACAGTGGTGCCAAATGCAGGCAGCACTGTATTTATTGGGCAAATGAAGGTCTTTGCACCCAATTTAGAGTGCAAAATCTTGAAGTCAATAAGCAAACTGATAGGACAGTGCACAAGTGTGCATAAACCATAATACAATAGCCCTTCTTTGAAGCAATGCAGTTAACTCCAGATGAATAAGAGACCTGAAGGAGAATTTACTAAATGGCCATGACTATTGCCATGTATGGGGAGCACCATGGATTAGCCTGTGAAGACACAGAGTTAACACACAATTATCACCTTTCAATGTGACTCACAGCTCACTGATGGTCAGTGGGGAACTGAACTTTTCCAACATTACTTGGTTTGTCAATAGGGTTGCCACCTTGTATATATATATTTATCTTTTTCCCCTTTTAATAACATTGGGATCAACCATCATTTTTACCGGCCAGGTGGCAACCCTATTTGTCAATCAGTTAGAAGGAGGTCAGACTGACTTGGGTGTCTCTTCTCTTTATGCAAAAGGTTTAAACTGCACAATTCATTTGTTCATATTTTTATTTTGTTTTTAAGTTAAAGTTCTCCTTATAGCTGTATCATTTTTCTGTCCAATTATACCTCAGAAAATCTAAAAGTGCATCTGACAGTTGTACCTTCTGTGGGTAATTGAACTGTGCCTGTATGCGCCTGCATTTCTTTTGAAGGATTTATCTCAGCCGGTGGATTTCATCCCCAGGTGACACATCTGAATGCAGAGATTAGTGCTGATAAACTAATATTGAGCTATCCTCACACCATGTATAGAGTGTTTTTTGGTACTGCCTTTGACAGATTTCTTCCAACATCAGATAACATCAAGACAGATGTCATTAAGCACTGCATTTGCCATCTATATTTAGTACATTCAGAAATAGCTCCAGCTTGTACACTTGCTTTGGGCATTTGCTTTCAAATACTTACTCTCATATGTAGGTACAGAGCTGCAGAATGCCAAGAACAATGTTAAAGGGGACCTCCAGACAGATGATAATGTTGCTCTGTGAATAGGGTTGCCACCTTTTCTGAAAAATATACCGAACTTCCTATATATTTATCTTTTTTCCTTATTAATAACATTGGGATCACCCATCATTTTTAACGGCCAGGCCGGTAAAATACCCGTGGCAACCCTATGTGTGAAAGGAAATTTCATTTTAAGTTACTTAAAGGAGAACTAAATCCTAAAGATGAATATGGCTAAAAAAGCAATATTTTATATAATGGCCTTATAGCACCAGCGTACATTTTCAGCTTTTCAATAGCAGCAATGATCCAGGATTTCAAACTTGTCACAGGGGTCACCATCTTGGAAAGTGTCTGTGACACTCACATGCTCAGTGGGCTCTGAGCAGCTGTTGAGAAGCTAAGCTTAGGGCTCGTCACTAATTATCAAGCAGAAAATGAGGTTCGTCTGTAATATAATCTGATGCTACAGGGCTGATTATTAAATTCTGATGCTAATTGCACTGGTTTCTGTGCTGCCATGTAGTAATTATCTGTGTTAATTACTAATCAGCCTTATATTGTGACATTTCTATTCTATGTGTACTGTATATTGTGAGTGGGTCCCTAAGCTCAGTAAGTGACAGCAGCACAGAGCATGTGCAGTGAATCAACAGAAAAGAAGATGGGGAGCTACTGAGGCATCTGTGGAGACACAGATCTAAAGGATTGTGGTTGCCTTGGTCTGGTACAGAAGCAAAAAACATAATGTACAACATTTCTATCCTACTTCTTTAGTTAGGCTTAAAGCCTTTAATTTTTGGATATAAGGTAGCTCTATGCATGCAGGGTGCTGTGCCAATGAGATGAGTTGAAACATTTTCCCCAGGTGGCTCAGAATAAGTTAAAAAGTCTTCCCTGGTAACTTTAAGAGATGAATTTCAGTTTTTTTGTTTTTTTAACCAATCTAGTGTGACTGCACTAGCAATACAGGCCCCCCAGACCCATTCCGATACAGAAAAGGTAAGCACTGGGGGGAAGGGGGAAATTGCAGGAGCCCTCTTACACTGTATGAATGCAGCATTAGGCATGTCTTCTGCTTTATGAAGGCTTTCAGTATATGTCTCACAGAGCCAGGTCAAGTAGTATTGGTGCCCAGGGGAAATTGTACTTGGCCTAGCTCAACAACCAATTTCTCTCTTATTATGCCCACTCCAATAAGTGCCCTGGACTTCTACTTAACCCTAATTTCGACCCTGATATCTTACATTGCGGAAGACTCTTCTGCTCCTTTTAGCCCTGCCCACCTAGCCATGATGGTGTTCCAATATCTTGCAGTGATGAGCTCTAAAGAGATTGAAACCAACTCTCTGCAAGTTTGGATACATGTCTTTGAATTATTCAATTGTATCTGTGCTAATAAACCAGGGGTTCTGGATGCATATTTGATCATACAGATTAAAGAGTAATTTGCACATATCCACCCATAATCTCTTAAATGAGAGTTAAAGCCTTTTATTTTTGGTTTTAAAGGGGTTGTTTACCTTCCAAACATGTTTTTCAGCTGAGTTGTTTTCAGATTGTTCACTAGAAATAAAGACTTTTTTCAATAGCTTTACAACTGTTATTTTTTTTTATCGTTTTTACAAAATTGAAGTTTAAAATTGAATGTTCTTGTCTCTGGTGTTTCAGCCTGGCAGCTCAGTAATTCAGGTGTAGGATCTAAACTGTTACAATTTGCTATATTTAGTTGATACATTAGTTGCTACATATCTCAGCAGTAGCCTTGGAATATTAGCAACTATTGTATCAATTCTACAAACTAGTCTTAAAGCAGAGGGTTACCTTCAGGTTAAGTTTTAGTATGTACTAGAAAGGTGAATTCCAAGCAACTTTTTTGATTGTTCTTCATTTTTTCTTTTTAATAATTTTTTAGTTATTTGCCTTCTTATTCTGACTCTTTCCAGCTTTCGAATTAGGCTCACTGACCCCATCTAAAAACACATGCTCTGTAGGGCTGCACATTTATTGTTACTGCTGCTTTTTATTACTCATCTTTCTATTCAGGCCTTCTCCTATTCATATTCCAGTCTCTTATTCAAATCAATTCATGATTGCTAGAGAAATGTGGATCCCAGCAACCAGATTGCTGAAATTGCAAACTGGAGAGCTGCTGAATAATTACATAGTTACATAGTTAAATCAAGTTGAAAAAGGACAAAGTCCATCAAGTTCAGCCCCTCCAAATGAAAACCCTGTATCCATACACACACCCAATAGCGAATTTGTCCTGTTTTGCTTCGCTGAAACATTAGTGAATTTACCGGCGAAGTTCATGAAATGGCAAAAAATTCACAAAACGAATTGAAGTCAATTTTGATGCCCGCGGGGTCGGACTGGGGGACCCAGGGCCCGCCAGGACTGCTGCCCAGGGACCCCCTCCAGACCCCTAATACAACGATGTGCATGAGCGAACCTAGCCGTATGGTGTGCATGCACCAACCGTGCTGTGCGGCGCTGCAAATAATTATTTTTGTAGGACCAGGAGATCGTGAGAGTGGGTCTAGGCTGGCGGGGGCCCATGAGGGCCATGGCCCACCCATTTTTTTCCTGGTGCCCCGCCGGGCCAGTGCGACCCTGGACACCCGCGCCTATTTTGTCCAAATGCATTCAAATCAATTACTGGAGAATTTTCTCCACAGTTTCACAAATCTATTCGCCATGGGCGAAATGTGGAAATTTGACGCAAACTTTCGCCTGCCGAATTTATTTGCCCATCACTACTGCTGAAGAAATGCTAAATAATTCTAAAAACCACAAATAAACACCAATTGCAAACTGTCTGGAAATATCACTTTCTAAATCATACTAAAAGTTAATTTAAATGTGAACAACCCCTTTAATGAAACTCAGGGATTCTGCTCATCAGTGACAAAGATAAAAAAATTTATCATCTAAATGTATCAGTTTAGAACAGTTTAAATTACAGAGTCAGCGACCCCCACCCACCCACAACTGCTTTAGAATGTACAAAAATTTAACAATCACCAATAAACAATGGAGTAATTGCAAAAAAAGTATTTATTTCCAAAGCTTTCCAAAGTTTGTGTCCAATATACATTAATTACACATGTAAATGTTAATGATTTTAACATTATTTATTAATGTAATTGCTATTGAAAACAGAATCTGCCTTGTAATTATTAGTCTATGCCCTACCTAATACGTGAATTGGAATAACGTAGCTACAATCAACTCTTCTTTAGCCAGGACTCCAGTTGTCACAATGCTGTGCATGACATGTAATTATCGGATTATGGGAACTGAAGTCTTTGCTGAATTCTTCATTTTGTTTGTTTCATTAAAATTATATCGGGATAAGACATTCTGGATAGAGGTGTAGCTGACTTAGTGATAAGAAGGCTTAGCTCAGTATTGAACATTTTGTTTTTAAACGATAGCAGAAAGTATATCTAACTTTTGCCAGAAAAAGCAATGGGGGTTAAAGGGTCCTGTATAAGCAAATATTAAAACATTAGTTTATATTTGTCTTTCAACTCCGGTGCAGTAGTGCAGAAAAGATACATTTCAGCACAGAGTTCCTAAGCAGTTGAGTAACTGAGACTGACGAACAAGTACATGGGGGATATAGGGGGGATTGTAGTGAACACCCAGGGAGGCCCGTTTACTTAGTTCGAGTGAAGGAATAGAATAAAAAAACCTTCGATTATCGAATGTTTTTTTTTTTGGCTACTTCGACCATCGAATTGGCTACTTCGACCTTCGACTATGACTTCGAATCGACCGATTCAAACGAAAAATCGTTTGATTATTCGACCATTTGATAATCGAAGTACTGTCTCTTTAAAAAAAACTTCGACCCCCTACTTCGCCACCTAAAACCTACCGAGGTGCAATGTTAGCCTATGGAGAAGTTCCCCATAGGCTTCCTAGCAATTTTTTGGTCGAGAAAAAATTGATCGATCGATTAAAATCCTTCGAATCGAACGTTTCGAAGGATTTAATCGTTCAATCAAACGATTTTTCGTTCGATCGTTCGATCGAACTATTTGCAGTAAATCCTTTGACTTCGATATTCGAAGTCGAAGGATTTCCATTCGGCAGTCGAATATCAAGGGTTAATTAACCCTCGATATTCGACCATAAGTAAATTTGCCCCCTAATACAGTATATATAAAGTATCTTTCCTGTGATTGAATTTATACATATGGAAAATAGTATATTAACTATTGTTATACATCAGCTGAGCTAACAACATATAAAGCAAAATGTTATGTACTAATTTGTTCTATTAAACCAAATAGAATAAGCAGAGCAGCCAGTGTATGTGACCTTTATAGTTTGTTAAATGAGCTTTCATCATTTTTTTTCCTGCCACCACCACAAGAGCAATCGTCTCATTATACATGGTCATAAAGCCGTTATAAAACTATTTTTGTACTCACTTGACAGACAGGTTTGTACAGTCCACCAGATGGAGCTTTTTGAAATATTGCATTTAAAGTGCACTGACGTTTTTTATCAATCAGAGGTCACATCTGTAAGTAGAAAACCCAGTTTAGAGTTGCAATAACATCTGACAAATATGCACATTTTCTGTTCAGAATAAATATAGTGCTAACAGTCGGGTGGGGACACCTCTGAGTGCCATTAAACCAGAAATTGAAAAGTCTAGTAATACAAATTTACTCGTTTTAATAAATACTGTATCTCTGGATTCTCAGTGTTTATAGCTCAAAGTCTAAGGAAAATCATAATTCTATGAACAGGATTGGTGTGTTTTTAGGTTACAGCTAATATGTATTTGAATCGAATTATATTTTATTGGCCCTTACAGTTATACAGGTATAGGAACTATTATGCAGAATGCTTTGGACCTGTGAGTTTTTGGATAGTGATCACCATACCTTAAGGCCATGAAAATCATTAAAACATCGAATAAACCCAATAGGATATTGTTGCCACCAAAATGGATTCCTGCAGTTTAGTTGGGATCAGAGGATCAGGGGCCATCAACTTTCTTGTTTCACCACTGTTGTTCATCATAATAAAACTTTAATTTTGGAAGGTTTATGTTAGGAACAAATTCATGATATATGGGATACTTGTATCTACAGGCTGAAAAACAAGCAGTGTTAGGGGGCCTAAACAATGCAGTAAAGTAGGAGCACCCAAATAAGGTAAAAAAAAAATGAATAGTAGAATTTATAGAGGTTTTTGAAACCACAACTAAACTCCCAAACTCTAAAACTAAGATTGTCATAGAATTTATTAAAATATCTGAATATACAAAGCATGAATGAAAAAAAAAGCTCTGAACAAGGAGCTTAAAATATACGAACACCTCCAAAAACTTGAAAAAGAGTCTTTTTTTCCGAAGGGGTATTAAGAGATAAGATACTTGTCTTCATTGCAATTCATAATACTATGGGGCATATTTATCAAGGCTTGAATTTCGAAGAAATATAAGCTTCTAAATTTCGAATTAAGAGCAACCGAAACTTATTAAAAAAAAGTTTTATTTCGGATGAATAGGCCATTTTTGTTTGAATTCGAATCGTACGAATCAAAGTAACATCATATTCGATCGAATTAGATTGGAAGTATTTTCAAAGAAAAACTTTGATTTCCACCAATTGACTCCAAATAGGTTCTAGGAGGTCCCCTATAGGCTAAAACAGCAATTTGGCAGGTTTTAGATGGCTAATTTTTAAAGAGACAGTACATTTTCAAATTCAAAATTTGGACTATTCCCTAGTCATAGTACACAAAAAATAGCTAAAAACTTTTTAATTGTAATTTTCACTTTGACCCTTGATAAATCTGCCCTTTGAGTTTGTACCAGCATGGTTTCATGCGTAATAGATCTTGCCAGACTAACTTAATTTCTTTTTATGAGAAAGTGAGCAGGGACCTCGATTCTAGGATGGCAGTGGATGTGATTTACTTCGACTTTGCTAAAGCATTTGGTACAGTGTCACACAAAAGGTTACTGGTTAAATTAAGGAATGTTGGCCTGGAACATAGTATTTGTACCAGGATAGAGAACTGGCTAAAAGATAGACTACAAAGAGTGGTGGTAAATGGAACATTTTCTAATTGGACCAGTGTTGTTAGTGGAGTACCGCAGGGCTCTGTACTAGGTCCCTTGCTTTTCAACTTGAGGTGGGCATTGAAAGTACTGTTTCTATTTTTGCTGATGATACTAAATTGTGCAGAACTATAGGTTCCATGCAGGATGCTGACACTTTGTAGAGTGATTTGTCTAAGTTGGAAAACTGGGCAGCAAACTGGAAAATGTGGTATGATGTTTAATGAATGCAAAAATAATATAAATGCAAGTTATACACTAAATGGCAGTGTGTTGGGAGTTCCCTTAAATGAGAAGGATATTGGGGTTTTTGTAGATAACAAGTTGTCTAATTTTGGGCAGTGTCATTCTGTGGCTACTAAAGCAAATAAAGTTCTGTCTTGCATAAAAAAGGGCATTAACTCAAGGAATGAAAACATAATTATGCCTCTTTATAGGTCCCTGGTGAGGCCTCATCTGGAGTATGCAGTGCAGTTTTGGACTCCAGTCCTTAAGAGGGATATAAATGTGCTGTAGAGAGTGCAGAGACTAAGTGCAACTAAACTGGTTAGGGGGATGAAAGACTTAAAGGAAAACTATACCCCTCAAAACAATGTAGGTCTCAATAAAAAGATATTGCATAAAACAGCTCATATGTAAAACCCTGCTTTATGTAAATAAACCATTTTCATAGTAATATACTTTTTAAGTAATATGTGCCATTGGGTAATCCTAAATAGAAAATTGCCATTTTAAAAAATAAGGGCAGCCACTTGGGATCGTACAATTCACTGTGCACACAAACAAACCATACATGTTAGGTCACATGAGCCAATTTACAGACAGAGTTCTGTATTTTGCTTCCACACTTCTTCCTGTTATAGTTAGAGCTGCAGTATTTCTGGCCAGGTGATCTCTGACGCAGCACAGAGACCATCACAAAATGGTGGTTCAAGGCAAAAGATGTAAAAGGGCATTTTTTACTTAAATATATATTCCAATTTGATGAGATTCTTTAATATGCCACTTAATTTGATATAAACTGTCTGTTGCTCAAGTATTCATTTTGGGGGTATAGTTTTCCTTTAAATTATGAAGGTTGGGGTTGTTTTCTCTGGAAGAAAAGATGTTTACAAGTACATTAGATGACATTATAGACAAATAACAGGGGACCATTTTACCCATAAAGAGGATCACCGTACCAGAGGCCACCCCTTCAGACTAGAAGAAAAGGACTTCCAGTTGAAGCAACGTAGGTGGTGCTTCACATTGAGGACAGTGAGGTTGTGGAATGTACTGCCGGGTGGCTTAGATGACTTCTTGGACAGACATAATATCCAAGGCTATTGTGATACTAAAATCTATAGTTAGTATAGATATTGATATTATGTGAAAGTATGGAATGGTGTGTGTATGGATACTGGGTTTCACTTGGAGGGTTGAACTTGACGGACTTTGGCCTTTTTTAAACCTGATTTAACTATGTAACATTTGAATATACTGTGAGGCATAGTCACCCTCAGGAATCATGGGGGCCCATAGTACTAAGCAGGGGAAACCAATTTCTGACCCGTTGGTTACCTAGGCATCTGGGAGAAAGGTATACCAATAAGTAGAATGGGGCCCTCGTGGGAAAAAAATGCTCCACACAGTCATGATCATGCTCCTAATCTACCCCAGACATGCCCACTTATTCCCAGACCCCACCATAAACCTTGACCGCTTTTAAGCAAGTTCAACCTTTTTGCAGCCCTCAAACCACATTTCTATATCTCTTGGAGCCCCTTGCCATGGGGCCCCTGACTGCAGTATACACTGTACCCCCTGATGCCATCCTCATATGGGGGGGCACTTAACATGATTTTACTTTAAATCATTACAGCTATGGATTGAATCACATTACAGCTGAAGTCCAAAGTCTGGGACTGAACAGAAATTCTAGTCTCTGTCTGCTGTATACCTATGAGATAGAGGAGAAGAATGATGGAGGTTCTACATGTTATGTGGGCATTCTTTTATACATTTCCACAGTTCAAGTCATGACGTTCCTTTATGGCTTCAACAGATGAATCCTTAAAGTCTTTATTAAACCATCTCTTCTGTTATCATCAGAATACACGTTTTCCCAAAACGAAAAGTTTTATCATTATAAAGACAGTGCTCTCAATTATCATTCCCGCAGGGCAAAGATAAAAATGAGGACCGAAAAAAGCTACATTTCAGAGATTGTGTGCTGCATTTGTTGTATTTGTCATAGGCAGCAGAAGAAATAATTAGTTTCTTTCATAGTAGGCTGCATGTTTAATTTGATAATGATTATGCAAGTGAAAGGCATTTAGTGTGTGCTTTTCAATTTAAAGCAATGGCTGATTTCCTAGAACACAACCACAAATTAGAAGTACTTCAGAATGGCACATTTCAGGCTTTCATTGTATAAGTGGATTTCGGTACTAATAAAAATAAACATTGTCACATGGTAACACTGCCTGAATTGATTCATTCTTATTGCCCAAAGAAGCCAAAACAGAAGAAATGTCCATAACCACAATCATTAAATCCAAGACTCTTAAATAGCCTCATTGCTTAGAACAGGGTTGGCTGGTCCAGTAAGTGGCATGTTTTGCTCTATAGTTATGAAAGCCTTGGGCAGTTTCGAAACTGATCCTCCTAGGGAGGTGCTGAGCTGTGGATAGCAATTAATCCTGATGGTTAATTATGGAAACATTTTAATATTTATTTTTCCTCTTATGTTTTCTTGAAAGGTCAGCCCTTTCAAGAAAGAGGAAACATTTTTGCTGGCCTTAAAACTCTTGTAGCAGACAGATAATATTTTATGTACAACTTTAAACTTATTAATCAAATCCTGTAGCACCCGCAGTAGCTCAAGCATAGCCAAGCACGGCCATTGCGGCATGAAAAACTGGGGTACTGTATACAAAAATATTACCACCATTGTGTCATTAAATACTGGGGCCACTGTGTCAAGAAATGCTGGGATCAATGCAGGGATACCCACAGTTCTTCCCATGGGATGATGGCCCATTTGCATTGATAAGGTTGATTGGGCATATCAGTAGATGAAAGTGGCAACCTGTGCAGTTGCAGAATAACTAATATCCTCATACATGAAGCCAGATCATTGTGTTTTTGTTTTGCCCAGTGAAATTGCCAGCTGGCAAACTGACGATTGTACAGTTGAATCAGATTATGTTAATATACAAAATATAATTGTATGATTGATATGTTTATGTCTATGAAGATTTTCATTCATCCAGGTCATGGTATAGCTAATACAAGTAATTCACAAATAAACAACTGGACTTGCTGAGTAATTATTGAAGACGTTTCACTAGTCATCCAAGCAGCTTCTTCAGTTCAACTGACTGGTGTGGGAAGTTCTCGGCATATAAACTCTTAGCTTGGTTGTGATTTTTAACCTGTTGTTGATATATTCCATGGTGCATTATAGAAGGTCCCTTTATCAGTGAAGCTTTTCCTATCATAGGCAAACGTAAAATACATACATAGCTACAATGCAAGCTAGAGTTAGTTAGCCTTTAATATTCCTGCTTTTGCGCACTGTAAAGCTTTGTACATTCTTAAGCAACTTACTCTATGTGATGGACCTTTTTGCTAAAAACTGCAGGGGAGGGGGGTGGCGCAATTGGCGCAGAAGAAGAAGCAGATTTGGTTCTATGGGGCCCCCCACGAGGACCAGAGCTCACAGTCTGACCCTGCAATCTTCCCTTAAGTAATTTGGCCAGGGCCCACCTTTGGCTCATAAACAGGTTACAGATACCATCACTGTAAAAGCAATTCGGCCATAGGTTGAATATTTGGTATAACAAATGACTGTTCTCCCCATAGCCCTCACTATCTGAAGTCTGAGCTGAGCTATCAAGAGTATCAGTAAAACAAAATAGAGATAATTCCAAAATCTCACCCAAATTGGCTTAAAGTAAGGGCTCCATCATTTGCTCTAGGCCATAGTTTTGGAACCATTGCTTTATAGCAAGGTAAAATGCTCATTGCTGTAAGCCACAAGGGAAAACTGTTATTTACATATCTTTTTTTTTCACCAAGTCACCCACAAATGCAAGTCATGTGAAAGAATAGAGAAATCCAAGTGATGAAGCTGAAGCTTAACTTGATTTATCCAATTTATCTGAGTATTATAATCAAAAAACTCCAACCAAGCTAGAATCCACAATTGGACCTTATTTATTAATAAAAGAAAAAAACTCAATTTAATCGAATTGGGGACAAACCTGAAAAAATCGAGTGAAAATTCAGATTGTTGTTTTTTTTTCCAAATTGCTTGATTTTTCAGGCTCTTTCCCGAAAAGCCCAAAATAGTCTGATTTTTGCCCAAAAAGTCTGAAATAGTTGGATTTTCGGGCTAATTTCAGCTAGACCACATAAACTTCCAAATAGGATAGAAACCTCTTATTGACTTACATGTGCAACTTTGGTAGGTCAGAGATGCCGGATTTCGAATTTGGATTTTTTTACAGCCTTGGGTATAATAAATGTCGATAAATTAGTTTTTTTTTTTTTTTATCCTCTAAAAATTCGGATTTTGTAGTTAAAAAAAACAATTTTTAGAAATTTTTGGCATTCGGACTTTAATAAATAACCCCCTGAGTGTCAGCTCTGTGACTCACAGTTTGAAGTATGATGTCTTCTTATTTTTTTACAATTATTTTATTTAGAAAAAGAAAATTCCGTGCTGCTTATTACTATTACTGATTTACATTACTTAGAAGTCTGTAGGGGATACTCTTAGTTATGAATGTTACCCGATGCTGCTCAACAGTTTTGTAGTCATATGTCATCGATCCATCAAACTATATTTCTCACACAGCAGAGTATGATTTTAAATTGTCACATTCTATAATCCAGGCAATGCTATTTGTCAGACAGTGACAGGCATTCTTGTGGGCTAGATAAGAAATTCCTGTAGCTGTCTGGGGATTGATCGTGGCCTGAGACTGAAAACAGCATTGCCATTATACACAGAACCCCTGCATTAACTGGCAGAAATGGGATAAAAAGTCTAAACAGTCATGTAAAGCGTCATTCTGAAGGCATTATGAGAAATCCAGTGTGATTGCTTCATTATTTCTGCTCCGTAAATGTCCTGACATTAAGCAGAACCGATGCATGGTTGTTTGATTTGTTTATAATAATAATTAACATTGTCAGCTCTTCCTGTTTTTTTTTTTTTAAAACTCACTGTTGTTTCCCAATATAGAATTCCAGCAGGACCATCGTTTTATTTTTTTTTTAGGTCAATTGGGGTGTTACAGACTTACAGTCACAGGCACTCTGAAGTGTTGCCCAGTTCCAGTCATCCTCATCACCAGTTTTAATTAAAGCTACCCTGAAAATATTGTCTCTTATACAGTAGGTATCAGTTACAAGGAAGAGCCATTCAAGAATGTAAAACACTCCAGTATCACATTTTCATCATCATTATATAGGATACGGCTTCTGCCCAGTGATTTCAGCAATGCCAGAGAATTGTATGACTTTACTGATGATGGAGGATTGCTTATCTGATCTGATGTAGACTTCCACAATGCCCCTTTTCTGCTTTTGACAAACACTCTTTTATTTACAATTTCAACTAATTCATTTTTACAGCTGGCGGATAAGGGCTATGTTACATGTGGCGTTGTTTTTACACCCCGTTATTACAAAGTGTTGACGTAGTATAAAAATTTCCAAATATGCATTACTAAAGAAAACACTGTAATACTCATTCCCGTGTTGGCATGTGCCAAAAATGAACATTTCCACGCATAGTAAAAAATATAGGGAATATCGGTTCTGGATTCGGCCTTTTTCAGCAGGATTCGGATTCAGCCGAATCCTTGTGCCTGGCTGAACCGAATCCAAATCCTAATTTGCATATGCAAATTAGGGGTGGGAAGGGTCATCGTGTGACTTTTCATCACAAAACAAGGAAGTAAAAATGTTTTTCCACTTTCCTGCCCTTAATTTGTATATGCACACAAAGGATTCAGGGATTATGCCGAATCCCAAATAGTGGATTCGGTGCATCCCTAGTTAAATACAAATTTATTAAAATCGACGTCTCATCTGCATAATATTCGCTGTCATAATGTTATTACTTGTTTAATATGAAAATCCAATAAAACATTTTCAAAAGAAATAATAAAATCGACGTCGGACTGGGGCTCCCGCCGGGGGCCCCCGCCCTAGACGCATTCTTCAAAAAACACTTTGCCACCCAAGTTGTACGCTGTGTTCTACACTTCTTCCTTAAAGTGATGCTGACACTAAAAAAATATTATTCAAAATATTAATGTACATCAAAAGTTACCTATAAGTCATGTTGACCATTTTTCACTGATAGAGCTGCTTTTGTAAGTAATTGTTACTTGAAGTTCCTAAACCTGACTGTTTTGACAACCTGACTGTCCCATCTCAACATGTCAGTTTCTAACGCTAACAGACTGCTGAAGCCCAAATATTGCAGCACCCTCACAGAGGAACATGGGGGATCAGATGGGTAATATAAAAGCATCTGTAAATACTTTTCTGGCAAAATTATAGATAGCATGTGTAGGGATGTGTAAAATAGCCACCCCTAGTATTATTGTCAGGCAGTCCCTCCATGTTATGGACACCTAATTGGGTCCTAAAATACAGTTGGGAGGGGGTATTGTTGACTCTTGCTACTTCTCACAGTGACCAGCAGATGGCACTGTGCTGGAGTATAAAAGCATCTGAAGCCATGCTTTCAGGGTCCATCTTGTGCTGGCTTTAGCCTGTGCAGGAGGCAGAGCTCGAGTGGAACATAGACAGGTCAGGTCTAGTAAGAATAGGCTACTCACCCTTATAGATCACTCTAGGAGTGATAGTCAGTCAGGTTATTTAGCTGAGCAGCTTGAGGCTCCTACGAGGATTGTAGTGGGATTAAGATCCCAGGGTACTCATTGCCCAGAAGTAGGGACTAAGTGTACAGACCTAGGGTAGATAGATTCCCCTCAGGTTCCACTTAGGGAAAAGGCTGAAAGCTGGGTGTACCTCCTCAAAGCTACATGTATTGTTCCTATCTCTGAGGAGAATCATACTGACCAAAGGTGTTGTGAGTACTGCCTATTCAATGTACTGTATGAACCTGCAATGTTCTGATCTATGTACACTTCAGTGAGGATTGTATACTGTGCTCAATAAATCTGTTATTTGCTTAAGTTATAAGAACCACTGGTGCCCAATTCTTTGCACCTTGAATACAGTTACAGTTGCACTACACCCTGCTTCCACCTCGCTGCGAAGGCTCACTCCCTAAGGTTTTAAAGTCTCATCCGGAGCATATGTACTAGGAGTGAAGCTTATAGTAGAGTAAGGTGCACTCAATTTACTATAGCGCTACACATGCAAAGACAATATTATGATAGATGTAAAAAAAAATGTTCAATTTCTGGTGTCAGTATTTCTTTAAGGCCATGGGCTGGGACCCACCAGGTATTTTCCCAGTGTCCCACCAGCCAAGTCCAACCCTGATTGAAACAAATTAATACTCCAGGATTGCTGGTATATATGGCACATAAACATAGTACATTTGCAGATGGTTGCTGAAATTTTGCAAGAATTAAAATCATCTTCATTGTCTGCCAATATTATGTAACATATTACATGGTGTTCTTATGGAATTCCTGCAGTACCACTTTTTAATGCCCTTTGTTCAGAGCCCTGTATTCATTGATATACACATACAGTACTTTGTACAGATCTCAATTATTCATTGCTACAAATGCATCAATGCACATAACAAAGCTTGGATTGATGTAATGTTGTAGTGCAAAGTTTTGTGGGAAGGTACTACTAATCAAGCATAATTGATAAATAACATGGGCTGATATATGCAATTAAAAGTGTTTGTACTTGATATAACAATTATTTAATGATATGTAAAAACAGGCACCTAATGATGGGAGGGGCCTGGACAGGAACCTGTTAAAGGGTCGGTCTACCCCTAGTCAGTGTTCACTCCCCGCTGTCACTGACCCCTCCCTCCTCTCTGTCGCATGAGAGCACGATGGAGGGGAGGGATGGAGGGGAGGGATGGAGGGATGAGCGATGAAGTGGAGGGAGGGGTGAGCAATGGCAACCTGGACGCCCCCCTCAAGGAGATAGCGATGGAGGGGAGGGAGGTGAGGGAGGGCTGAGCGAAGGAGGGGTGAGCAACGGGGGGGAGGGAGGGGTGAGTAATGGAGGGGTTGAGCACGGAGGGGAGGGAGGGAAAAGCAACAGAGTATAGGGTGACAGAGGGAAGGAAGGGGAGTAAGAAGTGCGGACAGGGACTGGGGTAGGCAGAAGACAATATTAGACTGCCCAGAGCCCCCTTTTCATTGCACCCTAGGCAGCTGCCTCTTCTGCCTACCCCTAAATCCGGGCCTGATCTAGTGGGACTATAGGCTGTGGTCTCATTTCACAAAGGCTATTTCATTGGATTGCAAATTTCAAGTTAATCATCTTGATATCTTCGGCCTGGAACACGTGCCCCTTACTACTCACTGAGAAAGCACTTGAGCCCTGAGGTAAGACATTCGAAGCAGAGTACTACAGCACTGGGGGCAGAAATTGCCATGTCAGGAGGTGCAGCCAGCAATATGCAGGGCTTTGTGCTCCAAAACTGAGCTCTGAAGCAACCAGCAATTTGTAAACAGCAGGACGCACTTTTTTGTATATGAGCTCTTCTTGATTCATGTTGTTGTAAATCTGGAGATTATAAATGAAGTTTACAACCTGTATTAATAATCACGATATAAAGAAATAAATAGAAAGTATTTGGGCTGTTGCGCTATTGTATTTCAGCAGGGCCTCAGCACAGCAGTTAATTCTTTTTTTCAGCCTTGTGCAATCTGAACCAACCCTCAGATTTGTTACGAGTATGTTACCGGTGTCTTTAGGTCTATGTAACATGATAGTTACAATGTTTCAGCAATTAGCAGTGACTTGTAACAAACCTTCACCCGTGGGATATTAATTCTTAACAGCTAAATTGTATGACTTTTTAACCCTTATGCAAAACTCTTGCTGCAGAATTTATTTGTCCACATTGCCCACGTCTTTCTCCTCTACAGCCTACTTAAAGACGAAACAAACCTTTAATAAAAAAAACCCCCTACCCCCTACCCTACATAGATCCCCCTCCGTGTAGATGCTGTCCAGCGGAGTTCACGGCAGCCGTCTTCTTCTCTTTGGTAATGTTCAGAATGAGACCAGCGAATCGGCACATGTGCAGTTGGAGACATTTTCTATTTCATGACAACTGCGCATGTGACAAAACTCACAAAAATTGCCGAAGTGTCGTTTTCTTTCCAAAGATTACTGAGGCGACTGAAGATGGCGCCCGTGAACTCCACTGGACAGAATCTGCATGGAGGGGTAAGTAAAGAGTTAGGGGCATTTGCCCAGGCAGAGGCAGCTAGGCTAAGGGGAGGAGGGTCTATGGAGGTATAGGGGCCCCATGAATCCCAAATTTATATACAATTTTAATAAATATTGGTAAAACAGGTCAACCTCTAGACATTTTTCGGGCCTGAAACATAATTTGCTGTAAGGCCCAGTAATATCTAGTTACGCCACTGGTAGGGGGGTAGGGTTTTTTTTAAATTAAGGGTATGTTTCTCCTTTAAAGGAGAACACATATGTCTAGAAATGTAGTATTTTATATACTGAGTTTAATGCACCAGCCTACGTGTTTAACATCTCTATTACAGTAATGGTATAGGCCTGCAAAGTCGTCACAGGGGATCACCATCTTGGATTTTGTTAGGAGTGTCTGTGACACACACATGCTCAGTGGGCTTTGAGCAGCAGTTAAGCTTATGGGACATCACAAATCATCAAGCAGTAAATAATGTTTGCCTCTCATATAAGTAGTTGTTAAGGAGCTGATTATTAAATACTGCTGCTAATTGTACTGGTTTCTGAGCTACAGAGTCTATTATGTTTATTCTATATATACTGAATGTTGTAAGCACAGAGCATGGGCAGTGAATTGGAACTGGGGCATCCTGTGAGACACAGGGATACTGCTTGCCTTGGGCTGGTACTGAACCCCAAAATAGGGTGTGTGGCAATTCTAACAGTATTTTATAATCAGGAGTCCAATCGCCTCAGTCAAAGGGACATGCCCCAGTTCAAAGGCCATTAACCCACAAAATTTTTATATCAAAAGATATATGTCCCAAGACTCATCTTCAGTAAAAAAAAGATATTTATTATTCACATTCTTTAAAAAGTATTATGATATATACTGACCCCACATGGCCCACCTTACGCGTTTCGCACCCTCCGGCACTTATAGGTGTCTCAATCTACAGCATGTGTTACACAATATTTAAACCCAAATAATCCCTCCCCTTTTTCCTTTATACCCAATCGGATATCTCGTGGGATTATTTCTCCAGACCAATCTAAAATCAAAGGGATTAACCCTACTTGTTCCATATATAAACAGACCTCTGTGGGGCATTAGTATTGTATCTTCTACAGCGTATATCCCAATTTAAGTCTCATTAGCATTTCAATAAATCTGATAAATTGTAATTTAATGTAAAAACTTATTTTTATATCTATAAAGAAATCTTTGTATAAATAGCCGTATATCATAAATACTTTGCACTAGTATCACTTTCCACACAAATATTCATATTATAAGCCGTAAAAGCCGTCACTGCCTCTTTCCATTAGCGCTTCTCTAATAAAATAGCTTCTCCTGTTGACCCTTCTACACGCTTAAATTCATCTATTCTACATATTTAGGTATAGCCGGTAACGTCGTATTCATGGTTGAGTCCTAATGGTAAACGTATGCCCAAATGGAAAATCCAGAACACCTCTCTCCTTCCTAAAAGGCCCAAAAGATCACCCCCTCTCTCTCCTAATCTTACTCTCTCAATCCCTTGGATGGAGAAACAACCTGTATCCCCACCATTACATTCTGTAAAGTGTCTAGTGATATTACTCTTTTCTGCTGCTCGAGGGGTTCTAATCTGACTCATATGCTCTCTTGCTCTTTCTTTCAATTTCCTACTTGTGCACCCCACATATTGCTTTTGGCACCTCAAACACGTGATCAGATAGATCACAAATGTGGTATTACCCTTTAATATCATATTCCTTGCAACTGTTGACTTAAATTTTTTTGATACCTTCATATGCTTACACGTTATGCATCTACGGCTCCCACATCTATAATTACCTTCTGATATAAGTGGTCCCAAATCACGCTTCTTACTACTCATTTTGAAATGACTAGGCAATAGCATATCTTTCAGGGTGTGAGCCCGTTTGGGAACAATATTTATTCCCGGGCTCAACACCTTGAAAAAGTGCTCATCACCGTATAGAATAGGTAAACACTTCCTCACAATTCTAGAGATCTCAAAGAATTGTTTACTATATCTCGTGGTCAAAGCCACTTTCTCAGACCATTCTTGCCTTTTGTTCTCAACTCCCCCTCCTTTAAGTAGGTCTTTTCTATCACTTCCTTTTGCTCTTTGAAGCGCTTTCTGAATTGTCCTTTGCTTATAACCTCTCTCCAAAAATCTCCTCTCCATGTCTCGTGCCTGGTAACCAAAGTCTTTCTCCGCGGAACAGTTCCTCCGAAGCCTTAGGAACTGTCCCACAGGTATACCCTCTATCAACCTCTTGGGGTGACAGGACGAGGCATGCAGAAGAGTGTTTCCACTGCATGGTTTACGGAAAATACTCGTATTTATCGAGTTCCCTTCTATTGATAGCCTCACATCCAAAAATTCTATACTAGTTTGATTGAATTGACTAGTAAACCCCAAGTTCAAATCATTGTTATTAATGTCTCTTACAAAGCCGTCAAATTCCTCCTAGGTACCCTGCCATATACACAACAAATCATCTAGCGTAGGTAAAGTTTTAGATGTTTACCCTGTTCTTCAGTAATATGGGTCTCTTCCCACCACCCCATATACAAATTTGCATATGAGGCGTGAATTTGGCACCCATTATTGTACCCCTCTTTTGTAAATAAAAGCAGGCTTCAAAAATGAAGTAATTATGAATCCCTAATTTATATACAATTTTAATAAATATTGGTAAAACAGGTCAACCTTTAGACATTTTTGGGGTCCTGAAAAATAATTTGCTGTAGGGCCCAGTAATATCTAGTTACTAGTGATGGGCGATTCACCACTGGCGAACAAATTCACGAAGCGTCCTCGAAAATTCGGATGCCGGCATCAAAAATGAGACGCCGGCGATGTTTCGCTAATTTTTCGGCAAAAATTCTCAAATTTTTCGGCGAAGCGAAATGGCGCAAATTCACCCATCACTACTAGTTATGCCACTGGTAATATGTTTATTCTATATATACTGAATGTTGTGACTCTGTCCCTAAGCTCAGTAACAGCAGCACAGAGCATGGCCAGTGAATTGGAACTGGGGCATCCTGTGAGACACAGGGATACTGCTTGCCCTGGGCTGGTACTGAACCCCAAAATAGGGGTGTGGCAATTCTACCCTAATTTTTTGTTACGTTTTAGTTCTCCTATAAGGGATCACTTACAAACAAGTAGAAGATGTGCAGCAAATTAATGCACCCTCTCTTTCAGAAATGCCAACCTTGTTCCAAAGTGACCTTCTCATCCAATTACACCCTTCTTCTTCCAACCCAGCTGCCAAAACTTGCGTAGTCAACCCTGATTTGTCCAAACTCCACCACATTTATCATTAGCCCCCTTCCCCTCCCACTCCCGGTACAGCTGAAAATGTGGCAAACCTAACCCATCCATCTGTACCAGTGATAAATAATCTGAGAAATTGTGTTCATCAAGGCAAAAAAATATTTTCAACTCGACAAGTAAACAGAAAACTTCAAAAAAATCTATTTTTCTATGTCAGAAAAGAGTGTTACAAAACGCTGTTTCACCCAGGAGCAGACTGTCATTTTGTTAATTCTAGCTTTCTTTCATTTAGCTGCCTATTCAAACAACAATATACTCTGAATAGAAACCACAATTTTGGAAGGCATCAAATGTGGTTGTTTCTCATATGTTTTTGTAATTTGTTTATTTTCTGTTACAATGGTGGCATTGCGGGTGCACTTTCAGCAGAAAATGTGCTTCAAAATCATTCTCCGTGTTTCCGGTCTTATTTCCAATGAAATGTAATGCAACAACAATAAACCCACATTGAAAACAAGGACTGGGAGTCTTTCTCTGCAGAACTATAAATTTAAAGATAAAGCAAAATATTTTTTGTGATGTTCTATTAACATAGATGCATTCTGGGAAAGGAAATATGATATTACAAGGGATTAATTGGCATAGTAAAAGCACTAATGACTATTTTTAATATGGAAGAACAAAAATTTGCTTTTGATTGCATTGTGGAAAATGCATGGATATTTGCGTGTTTTCGTTTTATACCCTCCCCAGTGGGATCTCCATTACAGCTCTCAAGGTTGAAGTCTAGGGCTGACAGGGTTTGCTGCTTATTGCTAGTAGGTGTCACGGCTCATGTATTACTTGTTGATTTCGCTCCCTGACTGCTCTTTGCAAGTTAAAGAGACTGAGCTGTGAAATTCACAGAAATACCCATTGGAAATCATAAGCATTGAAAGGTTCAGGCAAAGTACTGTTGGGGTTTAGGAGTTTCAAGGGGGGTTGCCGTTTTCCTGCCTAAAATCCAAATCAGGGTGATATTCTATCTAGACTTAACAATTGCAATCTTTCCTGGGAAAAGATATTTCCAGGAAAGATTTTCATTTCAATACATACATGTAGAGCTGAATTGTATAATATACAGGTAGAAACAATTCTCCCTGTATCTGATGTTTCAGCACTAAACAATGGCCAATGTTCAGGTGCCTTCAAAGGCGCCCAATCAAAATTTTCCAGCCCGATGTATGAGACAACCGATATCCAAGTCTTCTGCCGATATCAGTCGGCTCGTCTCTCACCATACACGCACCGGAAAATGTACGAAAATTAGTTTTGTACGATATTATTTGTGCGTCTATGGCCACCTTTAAGGGGCCAGTAACACCAAATAAATGGCTTTTGTGTGCACTGAATCATAATGCCTGCAGTAGTAAATGTGTATGAGGATACATATAGCAAGCTCGGTGTGCTTTTCCTTGCAACTGCAGCTGCTGGGGTCTGTAACTTCCATGTATACTGGATACAAGATCCATGGCATTTATATAAATGATTTTTAATCTTTGTACCTAAAGACATGTGGGAGATAAGATGCTGTAAAGTGCACACTTTGAAAATAATTTAGCATCAAATTATTTGGAGTAGAATGACATCTTCAAAAAGTATAGTGGCTTTCTGTGCAAACACGTTTAAAGGAGAACTAAAGCTTAACTAAAGAAGTAGGTAGAAATGTTGTACAATATGTTTTGGGCTTCTGTACCAGCCCAGGGCAACCACATTCCTTTAGCAGTAAAGATCTGTGTCTCCAAAGATGCCCCAGTAGCTCCCCATCTTCTTTTCTGCTGATTCACTGCACATGCTCTGTGCTGCTGTCACTTACTGAACTTAGGGACCCACTCACAATATACAGTACACATAGAATAGAAATGTCACAATATAAGGCTGATTAGTAATTAATAAAGATAATTACTACATGACAGCACAGAAACCAGTACAATTAGCATCAGAATTTTAATAATCAGCCCTGTAGCATCAGCTTATGTTACAGACCAACCTTATTTTATGGTTGCTAATTAGTGACGACCCCTAAGCTTAGCTTCTCAACAGCTGCTCAGAGCCCACTGAGCATGTGAGTGTCACAGACACTTTCCAAGATGGTGGAAAAGTTTGAAGTCCTAGATCATTGCTGCTATTGACAAGCTGAAACTTTAGGCTGGTGCAATAAGTTCAGTATATAAAATATGGCATTTTTAACATATTAATTTTTAAGGTTTAGTTCTCCTTTAAGAGCATTTGCCACGGATAAAACAAAAGTAGTGTACTATATTAGCTGGGGCGGAAGACTGAGCCGTGAAACTTTGTATCCTCTGTTGTAATTTTGGGGTGTCTGCACCCACATAATTTTGTAATATTGCATAGGGTGTCAGCTTAGGGGGGATGAAGAGTCAACCACACAACTTCTGTTTATTCGTTTTCTTTCATTTCAGGAACTGCGGGTCAAGTAGTCTTTTAACCGGTGTTCCAGAAATTGTGCTGAGGGTTGTGAAAATGTGAAGAGCAGCCATTTGTATTAAAAACCTTACAGGGTTAGGTCAGCAGTCAGATGGGCTAAGCCACAAGCATGTCTTTGTTTTGTCGTTGTGTATAGCCAGAACACATCCACACATGATGTGATAAATATAGTGATACTTATACTATAGTGATATGTTTTTATTATGCAGTCTCCGGGGGAAATGTAATAAATGCTGCACAGAGTAAAACATTTTGCACAAATAACAAAAGTGTGTATTTCGCAATTAATATTCTTCCTTACGTCTGTTATTGCATTGTGTATTTTAATTGAGCATTGCACACTTTTAAGAAGTACTTGAAGGCAACGTCATCTTTTGGAGCAAACATGCACAAACTTTTTAGTAAGAAGCTTTATTATATAGCACAGTGGCGCAAACTAAAAAATCCCCAATATTTCTTCCACAGTTGGAAGTGGTTGCTAAACAGTTTCTGGGTTTGCAAAATACATTTTCGCACTGTGAGTATTGTTTCCGTTATGTAATTGCATTCCAATTTTATAGATAGTATGTACTACAGCAAAGTTGTGAGTCATGAGAAAGATATGGGAAAGAAACATTTCAAATTTTTTATCCATTTATACTTGATGTTTTGGCTACTATAGATAAAAAAATCCCCTTAATTTTAAAGATGGCCATATACTGACTGACATTTACACTCTCTGCTTGCTCGCCCACAGGCCGATAGAATGGTGAGCTTACACATAGTTACATAGTTAAATTGGGTTGAAAAAAGACAAAGTCCATCAAGTTCAACCCCTCCAAACAGGGTTGCCACCTTTTCTGGAAAAATATACCGGCCTTCCTATATATTTATCTAGTTTCTCTATTGATAACATTGGGATCAACCATAATTTTTACTGGCCAGGTGGCAACCCTACCTCCAAATGAAAACCCAGCATCCATACCCACACCCCTCCATACCTTCACATAAATTATATATACCCATATCTATACTAACTATAGATTTTAGTATCACAATTAAAGACTGGAGTCCAAAACTGCACTGCATACTCCAGATGAGGCCTTACCAGGGACCTATAAAGAGGCAGAATTATGTTTTCATCCCTTGAGTTAATGACCTTTTTTATGCAAGACAGAACTTTATTTGCTTTAGTAGCCACAGAATGACACTGCCCAGAATTAGACAACGTGTTATCTACAAAGACCCCCTAGATCCTTCTCATTTAAGGAAACTCCCAACACACTGCCATTTAGCGTATAACTTGCATTTATATTATTTTTAGGGATGCACTGAATCCACTTTTTTGGATTCGGCCGAACCCCCGAATCCTTCGTGAAAGATTCGGCCGAATACCGAACCGAATCCGAACCCTAATTTGCATATGCAAATTAGGGGTGGGAAGGGGAAAACATTTTTTACTTCCTTGTTTTCTGACAAAAAGTCATGCAATTTCCCTCCCGCCCCTAATTTGCATATGCAAATTAGGATTCGGATTCGGCTGGGCAGAAGGATTCGGCCGAATCCGAATCCTGCTGAAAAAGGCCGAATCCTGGATTCGGTGCATCCCTAATTATTTTTGCCAAAGTGCATAACCTGCATTTATCAACATTGAACCTCATTTTCCAGTTTGCTGCCCAGTTTTGGACTTGCCACAAATCCAGGCTTGATTGTTTGGATATTTGTGACCACCCTAAGACAAGGCAGAGCAGAGTGTAGCAGTAGTCAGCATAATTAAGATCCTTTTCAGACGCGCATTGTTACTCATTAGCCAGTACTCATTAGTCAATATTAAGGATGCCGTGGCTATAGGAAGAAAGTTGTTGACAATGAAAGCAGAGGTTATGTTTGAAAGCACATTGAGCAAAATTTTAAATAATGGAGACAGATCAGCATGAGCAGCAATAAATAAGTTAGTGATGAATTGTAAGAAAAAACATTGCATGTATATTAAAAATATGATTTAAGAAAACAATTAAACACATGTTGGTGAAAAAAACTTGATTTTCAAAGAACCTTTATAATGTACACCAATGACTTAATTATACAGGTTACAATTAACAAGAAGCCTTTAGTTTATCATTTGTCTGGAAGAAAAGAAAAAGGGAAGTAATTGAGTAAAATGAAGTGTTAGAGTGAATGCCAAAATAAAGGGATCATTAATGTATCACTGTATATTTCTATTTGAAGTCCAGAGTTATCTGTTTTGTTTTGCATGTGGAACAAGGACACAGAGATTACATTTAAAGGGCATGTAAAGGCAAAAATAATAAAATCCCATTTTTACTTTTCTTAATGAAAAAGAAACCTATCTCCAATATACTTTAATTAAAAAATGTGTAAAAATCAAGAAACTTGACTGTATGCAGTGAAATTCTCCCTTCATTAACTGCTGTGGATAGGAATTGTCAGACGGCCCCTAACTGCTCTGCAGGGAAACAATCATACTTATGAACAGCAGGGGGAACCCCCGCCTTACTTCCCAGCCATTCAGAACTCAAGCAGCTTTGTTTGTTTCCCTGTAGAGCAGTCGGCGACTGTGTAAAGATTTGTATTGGATTTTATTTTTGCCTTTACACCCCCTTCACTGTTTCCAACTCCAGCTGTAGGAACAAAGATCATGGAGCCAGATTTAAACAGATAAACTGGGATTCTATTTGGAGGATTATTTTAAAATCCACATTAAATTACATGACAACACAGGACCTAGTGCAGTCTGTATATTCTGATTATTAATCAGTCTTGCTGTATCGGCTTCTGGAAGATATTATTTGACTTGTGCTGTTTTGATCATTTATAACGATCCCTAAGCTTAACCTCCCAACTGAAGCCCAGACCACACTGAGCATGTGCGCAGTCTTGGTCTAGCAAAGATGTTTAACAAAGTTACAAGATGGTGACTCCCTGTGGCCAACATTGAAAGCATAAATCATTTGTTTGATTAGGCTTGTGGTGCAGTACGTTCATGGTTATGTTTGGTATACAAAATACAGCATTTCTAGCCTTATTCTATGTTAGAGTTTACTTTAACTTTAATGGGCATCTTTTTTCACCAATTAGTTATCAGATGGATTTGGTAAATACAGAAGGATTCCCAACAGTGTGATCCATTTTTAGATATATCAATTGTGTGAATTTGATAGAGACCTTAGAGTGTGCTCTACACAGTAGCAGTGCTTTTCACTAATACCCTTCTGAATCATGATTGTCCAGGGTATAACTCATATAGGAGAAAAGCATTCAGACAATTAAATGAGACTCATTTCAGCATGGAAAACAAATTGGTATATCCAAATCTCCTAGTAAGGGTGATGGCAGATGGGGATTTTCCTTGAGAGGCAACCTAATTCCAGCTTGTTTCTTTGTATTAATAATGTGTGAGCTGTGGCACCAGTTGGGTGGGTTCAGGTTGCAATTTGGCCAACCATTGTTGTTTGGATTAAGGTGCAGGTCAGACTGGGGAAGTAAACTTCTCCACTGTTCTAGAAGATTCCCTGTCTTGGAACCAAAGGGGTTCACAGAAGTAGCGTACAGAGCAAGATAACATGGTACAATTCGGTGCGGGTACCTACAATGGCAACATTTTGCAGGTTAGGGTTGGGTGCCGGATGATTTTTCCTGACCTGCACATCACTACTTTGTATGCATCCATCACTGAGGGAGTAACCAGAGGAAAGGGGGTTTCCATACCCAATACAGAGATTTGAAAAGAAATGAAAAAGGAATACAGACTCTCCATTACTTTGCAACTTTGGCATCTGGTTTGACACAGCTCCCATGACTGTTTTGCTCCTTATACGTCCTGTGGTGGCTGCCATTAGTTTTACAAGCATAACAGTCCATTTCAGCAAATTGCAAGGTTTCTTAGGTGCTCATTTGGACACCTCCATTAGTTAATCTAAGTGGCTAACATTTTTATACCCTTTAAAATTTAGGCATCTTCTTGCCCTTTAAAATCAAAAATATGGCAAAACTAGAAATAAAAAAGTAGAAAGACAATGAATTTAGTAGAAACAACAGTTCTCCTTTGGGTTCTAGAATGAGAAATCTAAATTGCAGCAATTCCCTTTTTTACCTAATTATTTCTAATGATTAATAGAGTCTTAAATGTATCGACCCAGTTGATAATAAACACCATTCCTTGAATGGGTCACAGATAATAATGTATCAGATTCACGCCAAGTACAATCTTGTGTAATTTTAACCATATGCTGGTTTAACAAAAGATGTGATTCCATTATGGACATTCCATCCCTACTGGTGCCTCATTCATCACTTGGATTTTTTTCTATAAGAGATCAGCAATCAGTTGGTCTTTCAAGCAGAACTAGATAAATATAATGTTTTGCTAAATTTTTCTGTTACAGATCTGATACTTTTTTTTTGATAATCAACATTTTGTACAGGGAAGACTACTTTGTTTTTTCCTCTTGAGCAAGTCTGGCAGCCGTGATGCTCAACAGACTGTGCATCTAGTGCAGATGTAGGAACAGATAACAATCTGCACAGAGATATGGGATGCAGGAAAGAACAAACAGATAGGGCAGGGGTCCCCAACCTTTTTTACCCGTGAGCCACATTCAAAACTAAAAAGAGCTGGGGAGCAACACAGGCATGGAAAAAGTTCCTAGGGTGCCAAATAAGAGCTGTGGTCTAGAAATGGATGCTTACAAAGTGTATCACAAACAGCCTTTTTGTCAGGGGAAACTACTGACACAAAAAAACATGTACAGGAAAAGGTGACCCTTTGCATCCAATAATGAATGTGTCAACCGCTTATATTACTAAGGGCATCAATCATGGTCCGGAATCTCTTCTATTCCTATTATTGCTGTGGTAAATTGGAGCACAATGGGGTATATTTATCAAAGAGTGAAGTTAGAGATCACGACAGTCCTCTACAGTGAAATTCCTCCACTGTCTATTAATTTATATGGGATTTTTAAAAGAGTATTAATCAATGGGTGAAAGTGAAAATTCATCCTTTGATAAATACGCCTTTCAAAATCCCATAGAAATGATTGGAGAGTGTTGAAATTTCACTCTAGTGGACTGTGGCAATCTCTAACTTCACTCTTTGATAAATATATCCCAATGTTCGACTGCCACCACTCCAAAACCAGAGAAATGGTGGAGCTGAAAGGGACCCTTTATAGCACTGTAAACTGCATGGCTTTTTGTTGTATATCCAAGTTGGCCTGAAGGCCTTTGTGCCACCCGGCTCAGTTTTTTGTCTTGTTCATACATACATTGTAAAATTTGGCATGCTGTTCTTATATGTGTCCGTGCAGGCAGCATTTTTTGGGCATGTATATAGAATAATAAATCCAGATCCTATAAACCTATAAGTGATCTGACTGCTTTATTTAATCAATGTATTGATCTATTTGTCTATTAATCTATTTGAAATGTCTGAAACTGAAAGGATCACGTCAGTAAATAGGGGACTGGAATTTCATTGATAGCAAGTATATCAGGTGGCCCAGTGTCGGACTGGGGGGCCTGGGGCCCACCGGGACTGCTGTCCAGGGCCCACGCCTCCCCTTGCTGCGGCGCCAGCACCGCGCTCCCCCTTGGTGTTGTCCCACGCCGGCGCGCATGCACAGACTGCACCCATGCTGACGAGAATGCGCAGACAGCGCATCGCGCCGGCTATGTTTTTTTTTCTAATTATTACAGTTGGGGGTCTGGCCCGGCGGGGCCCCTTGAAGGTCGGGGCCCACTGGTTATTTTCCCGGTGTCCCGCCGAGCCAGTCCGACACTGAGATGGCCCATTTACTAAGGGTCGAAGTGAATTTTCGAATTCAAAAACTTCTAATTTTGAAGTCATTTTTGGGTACTTCAGCCATGGAATAGGCCAAAATTCGATTTGATTTGAAAAAAACTTCACAAATTCGACCATACGAAAATTGAAGTACTGACTTTTTAAAAAACTTCGACTTTGACACTTCGCCACCTTAAACCTGCCGAATTGCTCTTTAGCCTACGGGGGACCTCCTAGAACCTCTCTGAGTCTAAGTTTTTAGAAGTCGAGGTTTTTTTTTGTATGATCCTTCTAATCATACCGAAAAAAATACTTTGACTATCGAAGTATCACATTCGATGGTCGAATTTCGAAGTTTTTTAACTTCGAAATTCGACCCTTAGTAAATGTGCCCCCAGGTGTGAGACATGAGTTAATTAAGAAAGCAAGCTTTGAAACTGTTTATTCAAATGCTAAAGAATCCTATGTACCGTATATACTCAAGTATAAGCCGACCCGAGTAGAAGCCAAGGTACCTAATTTTACCTACGAAAACTGGGAAAACATATTGACTCGAGTATAAGCCTAGGCACAACTACAGCCCTGTCTCCCAGCAGCGCACATTCTGTTATTCTTTCATATAAACAACAGAGGGCGCAGTGTCATATTGCAGTCACTGTTAATCTTTCATATAACCAACAGAGGGCGCACTGTTATTCTTTCATATAACCAACAGATGGCGCTGTGTGATATTGCAGTCACAGTTATTCTTTCATATAACCAACAGAGGGCGCGCTGTTATTCTTTCATATAACCAACAGAGGGTGTTGTTTGATATTGCAGTCTCTCCCCAAGCGAACTGTTGGTATAGGAATGATTAAAAGTGACTGCAATCTCAGCTTCTGCCCGCTAACTCGAGTATAAGACGAGGTAGACTTTTTCAGCACATTTTGGATGCTGAAAAACTCGGCTTATACTTGAGTATATACGGTACATGATGTTATGGCAACTATATCTAGAGGAAGAGACCTTGCTGACTTTAAATATGTCTATGCACATGCCAGCACATATGCATGCCACCCAGTTGGCCCACAAGATGAATGGACAATGCCTATAAAGCGGCATACAAAGGCCACACACAGTTCTGATCATTTGTGCAAAGTACATGGTGCATTATCAGAATGATATTGTGCACTCACTTCTGAAACGACCAGTATCCATAGTACATAGATATCAGTTAGGATGAACAGGACACCATACACATTACTTACTAGGGGATTCTTCTCAGAAAACGACATGGTTCAGACAGCTTCTTGTGGTGGCTCCAAGCTGGTCTAAAGCTTCACCTGAACTAGTTAAGGCTAGGGTGACACGACACAGATTTCGGCCTGCGGAGAAATGCAGACCGAGAATCCGCTGCCCTCTTCTGCTCTACTGCTTGCACCCAGAATCATTACCTCCGCTCGGGTGCCAAAATCTGCCATACCTGCAGTGCTGCAGAAGAGGAGCAGTGTGGCAGCAGATTGTGTGGCCCAAGCTTAAGAGTTCTGGTCAGAACTATGCAATTTATTAAAACTAATTTTTTTAAAAAAATTCTGCTTACTAACAACAACTACTCTATCATATTATGTTTAACTAGCAATCTACTTATTATTATCAGAAACATTTAGCACTTTTCTTTCCCCATCCTTCTGTTTGTATTGGCTTTGTTCACAGTCAAAACAATAGCCTGTCTGACTGATACAGTATCTGGTTTTGTACAGGACAGGTGAACATTTGGTAGGTAATAGAATCCATTGGGTAAGGATGTTGGGAGGGTAATGTGCTCCTCTTTAAAGAAACAGTAACACCAAAAAATTAAAGCACGGGGGCAGTCATTCAAAACACAGTTTACTTAGCAGATAACAGATTAGCTCTGTAGAATACCACGGAATTCTATTACAGAGCTTATCTGTTATCTACTGTGTATCCTGTGCCTTTTTTTCCTTTTTCAGGTTGAATGGCTGCCCCCATGGCTACACAGCAGCTTGTTAGTATAAACTATAGTAGTCTTTCTAAAGCAAACACATGCATTTTATCGGTGCAGGGCAACATTGTGTTATGTTTTCATTTTATTAACACTTTCATGTTTTGGTGTTACTGTTCCTTTAAACAAATCTCCATAGGCATGAGCCACATAGCAGGGGCTGACTCTCTAGGCCTCCAGATAATTTAAATAACCACTTTGGGAATCTTACCAACCAGATCTTTCCCTGTATGAGTAGTGTTAATCTGGCAGTACTCTAATAATGGAACAATTATTTTAATTCAGTATTTTTTTATCATTATTTTTCAATATTCCAAGAAAGAAAAATTTAAATGACAAACAACAAAATCTGAAGGTGGAAAAGGACCAATTAGTACATCTTACTTGTCTTTTATATGTCCATTTGTTGCAGCATATAATAATTGTATTTATTCAGTGCCAGCAGGGTAACAGATACAATTGTCAAAAGTGCAGATTTGAAAGCATTTTCTAATCTAAATGTATAACATGTTTTGTTTCTGTACATATGATGCAGATGTTTTATTTATGGATTTTTTGTATGTTTTTTTTTCCTGTCAATTCAGAGAGCATATGCACAACAACTGGATGTGTAATAGCAGGTATGTAATCACAATATTTAGCTTTAAAAGTATGTGTGTAACAAATGCATTGACCTCAAACTGTTGCTTTCTAAAAGGGATTCTTTTTTCAGGTATGGTATCTGTTATACAGAAATCTGTTATCCAAAAAGCTCTGAATTATGTAAAGTCCATCTCTCATTGACTTCCTTTTATTTTTATCTGCAATAATAAAACAGTACCGTGTACTTGATCCAAACCAAGATATAATTAATCCTTATTGGAGGCAAAATCAGCCTGTTGGGTTTAGGTAATGTTTACATTATTTTCTAGTAGTCTTAAAGGGATACTGTCATGGGAAAAAATGTTTTTTCAAAATGTGTCAGTTAATAGTGCTGTAGTTCCACAACCAAAAAAACTATTTAGTGCAGTTACCCTTTACAATTCACCACAGGTGGCTATCGGATGGGTACTTACAAACGTTTAAATTTAGCATGTGCACATCACGATTAGTGGATAATAAAATTGTAGGATAATTCTTCTGAGCTGGAAGAGGTTAAAAATGCGCAAAAATAGTGTAAAACCCTTTTTATTAAATATTTTTATTAACCAACTGGTTGCACTCACATTTTAGTAGTTAAAAACAGGCATATAGTCACTTATCCGTGCAAGTCCGTACTGCTGCAAGTCTTTTCCAGCGGTTGCTGTTGGGGTCCTGACCAGCGTTTCCTCCACAATCCGCTTGCTGCTTGTTTGCTTCCTGGACGCTTGAATGTGACGTCAGCCAGCTATGCCTTACGCGTTTCGACGCTTAACGACTTCATCAGAGGCTTCCGTACGTGTAGTCCCCACTATGCCTCTTAAAAGGATTTGGTTGTCATAGTTACGCGTCTACTCCATTCTGATATCTGAACTTCCTTCTTGTAGACTGAAGAACTTCAGTCACTCTTTACTGCTATACTGCAAATTGGAGGGACATCAACCCCCTCCCTTCCACCCCCCCCCAGCAGCCTAACAACAGAAAAATGGGAAGGTAACCAGATAGCAGCTCCCTAACACAAGATAACAGCTGCCTGGTAGATCTAAGAACAGAACTTAATAGTAAAATCCAGGTCCCACTGTAACACATTTAGTTACATTGAGTAGGAGAAACAACACCCTGCCAGAAAGCAGTTCCATCCTAAAGTGCTGGCTCTATCTGAAAGCACATGACCAGGCAAAATGACCTGAGATGCACCTACACACCAATATTACAACTAAAAAAAATGTACTTGTTGGTTCAGGAATTTTAGAAATAAAAACAACACCATAAAAATCATGACAGAATCCCTTTAAGGTACGAAGATCCAAATTACCTGTTATCTGGAAAACTCCAGGTCCCGCGCATTGTGGATAAAAGGTCCCATACCTGTATATATTTCATGCAGCAAAATATATACTAAATGCCAGTGGAGAAAATGCCATTTGCTGTATTCCGCCCTTATCTGAAAATTCACTGACAGGCACAGCATTGACCTGCCAATGCACAAACTGGGCAGATTTCGACAGGGTGCAGTGTTTTGTTTAGTTATGCTAAATGTTCTAGCGAGAAGATCTAATCAAAGGCTTGCTTTTCGATGTTTTGTTTAGTTATTCTAAATGTTCTAGTGAGAAAATCTAATCAAAGGCTTGCTTTTCGATGTTTTGTTTAGTTATTCTAAATGTTCTAGTGAGAAGATCTAATCAAAGGCTTGCTGCTTTTTTTATGTTTATATATAGCTGCAAGAATTATTGAAAACATGGATCCCACCATCGAGCCATGCACAGATTTTTACCAATATGCTTGTGGGGGTTGGTTAAACAAGCACGTTATTCCCGAAACCAGCTCAAGATATAGCATATTTGATATTCTTCGTGATGAAATGGAAATTATACTAAAGGGTAAGCCTTACCCCACCCTATTGACTTGCATAATTGAATAATTAAAGTAGCACCAAGCAACTCGTCCATTGTTTTATTGAAGTTGTTCCTTAAAGGAGAAGGAAAGGTTAAAACTTAGTAAGCTTTATCAGAAAGGTCTATATAAACACACCAGTAAACCCTCAAATAAATGCTGCTCTGAGTCCTTTGTCAAAAAAACACCACATTTCTTTCCTTCTATTGTGTACTCATGGGCTTCTGTATCAGACTTCCTGTTTTCAGCATAAACCTCCAGGGCAGGGCTTGAGCATGCTCAGTTTGCTCCTCTCCCCCTCCCTCCTCCTATCCCTGCTGTAATCTGAGCTCAGAGCTATGAGTGAGCAGGGAGAGACTCAGGCAAGAAGTGATGTCACACCAAGCAAATATGGCAGCTGCTATCCTAAACTAACAGAGACAGCATCTAGAGATGTTTACTCAGGTATGGTGAAGCATTCTGCAGAATAAATATAGTGTTATAGCTTGCACTATTGTGGCTATTGGCAATAAACTGTCTTGGAGCTTTCCTTCTCCTTTAAAGAAGGTTTTTGAACTGTTTTAGAACAAAGATATTCCAGCCTACATACATAGAGACCACTACCAGTGTAGTTGGTAAAGTTGTTTGAAAACATACATTTGTTATACAATATTACTAGACTTCGCTGATGTTCAAAGAAACTTCTGTGATTCCTCAATGGGCTTAAAAAAAGCCCAGAAAATTATATTTCTGAACAGTTTTTTAAATATTCCCCATAGAAATAAATGCTTGCACAGCCCCATCCCTGTAATTTAACAGTCACTTGTTGCATTGATCCAGAAGCTGCAGGCGTGGGATTGGGTCAGTTGGTGACTTTCATGTCTGTCAATGGTGCATTTGTCACATTACCCTGCTCCTTATGGCCCAATGCAATGATGTTTGAAGCAAATTTGTTAATTTTTAAATTTGAGTTTTTTCTATATTCGATTCAGAAAAAAAATTTTTTAAGCTATTTATGTTTTTTTCTCGATCACTAGCATACATAAAACCTTGAATCGGAAACACAAAATTTCTGGAAAAAAACTGATTCCAATGCAAATCACATCCATTCCATTCGACTGTTTAAAAAAACTTGAAAAACAAAATAGCTTAAACGAGACCTGTCATCCAAAGAAATATAAGAAGTCATTTTTTGGTGGTGTTACTGAAACCAAGTAAAGTATACTTACACTATATAAATTATTTAAATATTGTTTCCTTCAGTCTTGGAATTCACACTCACAGAAAGCAGGCAATCACCATTTTGTAAATATTATGCACAAGAATAAATGACCTGATGCCCATGCCCATACATAGGCTACACAGTTATACACAATGAGGACAGAGGGGAGATTTGAGAGTGCAGTGACATCTAGGAAGTGCAGAATGGAAAGTGAAAGTAATTGTGTGCCAGAAACATAGAGGAGGGACAGGTAATGTTTGATTGACAGCTAAGGTTTTTAAACACTTTATACTAGGTATGGATGCTTTATTACAAACAAAAAATATGGGTCTCATGTTTAATTTGAAAGGGACTTGTATTACATTTTGTTTAATCTGGGTGACAGGTCCACTTTAAAGGAGAACTAAACCCTAAAAATCAATATGGTTAAAAATGTTATGTTTTACATATACTGAACTTATTTCACACGCCTAAAGTTTCAGTTTCTCAATAGCAGCAATGATCCAGGACTTCACACTTGTCACAGGGGGTCACCATCTTGGAAAGTGTCTGCGACACTCACATGCTCAGTGGGCTCTGAGCAGCTGTTGAGAAGCTAATCTTAGGGGTCGTCACTAATTATCCAGCAGAATATTGGGTTGGTCTGTAATATAAGCTGATGCTACAGGGCTGTTGATTAAATTCTGAGGCCTGTTGCACTGGTTTCTGTGCTGCCATGTAGTAATTATCTGTATTAATTACTAATCAGCCTTATATTGTGACATTTCTATTCTATGTGTACTGTATATTGTGAGTGGGTCCCTAAGCTCAGTAAGTGACAGCAGCACAGAGCATGTGCAGTGAATCAGCAGAAAAGAAGATGGGGAGCTACTAGGGCATCTTTGGAGACACAGATCTTTACTGCTAAAGGGCTGTGGTTGCCTTGGGCGGGTACAGAAGCCCAAAACATAATGTACAACATTTCTAGCCTACTTCTTTAGTTAGGCTTTAGTTCTCCTTTTAATTTTAAAAATACACAACTTTATACAGAAGTTTTGACATTTTTCATTCAGACATTCAAGATTTTTTTTCAATAGATAAATATCAACAATTTGAATAAGGGGCATGAGTATGTACATGCATGTGAAGTTCAGTAAGATTTTATGTAACTGTCACATTATTATTATTATTATTATTATTATTATTATTAAGATTATAGGGGTTCTGAATTCAACTTATGTTAGAGATAGCTAGTTTTTAAACTTTTGTTAGGATTTAGCATTCTATATTATGTAATTAACACTGGTCTGTTCTATTTCAAAGGATTGTTGGAGATGCCAGATCAGGAAGACCGTGATGCCTTCAAAAAAGCCAAACTTTTGTATAAATCTTGTATGAATGAAAGTAAGTGTATCACCTTCATACACAGCTACTAGAATTGTGGTAATTAAGGATCCCTGTCTCACCCTGTGTTCACCTTACCCTGATCTGGAAACAGCAAAAAAAAAAAGCATTTTTACATCCCAAAGGAGAAATTTTGTTTCTTAGTTGGAGTTTAGCCTTTGATGTTGGAAAAAATGTTTACTTTCCAATCCTCCAAGGGAAATACAACAACACACTTAAGCTAAAGAATGTCTTTAGTATCCATGACAGTAGGAGTTGGTCACAGGTCACCATCTGTAGTGATAGAGTCTACCCAACAACCATTTGTATATCTGCAGGGAGAAGACACTTTATATATTTTGTTAAACATGTTGGCTGTAACATAGGTTAAATTGTAGACCATTCCTTAAATAAAGTAACGCTGCAGTGGCCACATCTGTGCTTTCTTTGTGCGTCAGAGCGATTCTAGACGTTCATTTTCCAGACTTTGTTTCTTTCAATGTGTTGATCTTTTTGTACAGTTTGATAAACACATCAGAGAAGCCAATAACACTATATTTTTCTGATGTGTGTGCTGTAATTGTAGTTTGGGTTCTCATCATATAAACATGCCCACCGGCTCTGCATCTAGTGCCAGTTTGGAAATCCACTACTAGGTTTAGAGTGTAGAAGCCCTGACCACCTAGCACTCTAAAGGTGGCCATACACAGGTAGATCCGCTAGTTTGGTGATGTCGCCAAACAAGTGGATTTCTCCTTGATAAGCCCACATTGAGGTGGGCGATATCGGGCTGATCCCATCATGGGCCCTAGGGCCCAAAGATCATATCAGAATGGAGGCTATATGGGTGGTCAGATCGTGGGACCGCTTCAATGAAAAGATGCAGCCGACATCTGATGGGATTTTTTACCCTGCCCGATCAGCATCTGGCGACTTTTGCCCAGATATCGATCGGGGACGCCCATCAGATGGCCCCATATGGGCCCGTGTATGGGGGCCTTTACACTTGTGAATGGAGTACTAATAAATCCACCTGTTTCTAAGAGACTACAGGTCTTGGAGGCAAATGTCTGTCAGAATTATCCCAATCATGTTGGGACCCAGACTTCTAGATAGAAAAGCATCTACTTGAAGAATTCAGTGAATTCTTTGCATGAGATTTGGGAAGATTAGTCGCCAAGCCATAAATCTTTGCTACTGCAGGTGACTAATCTCCCTGAAATGCCTTCCCGCCAACAAGAATGTGAATCACCAGTGGGATGGCACGAACATCTCTTCATTTTGACAGGGAAACTTTGGGTGATTTCGGAAAACCGAAGCAACACGTATGCCATCCGACCACCGATTCACATTCTTGCTGGTGGGAATGCATTCTCGGGGAGATTAGTCGCCCACAATAAAAAAGATTTATCACTTGGCAACTAATCTCCCTGTTAACCAGAATGCTCAGGACCTGTGGTTTTCCAGATAAGGGATCTTTCTGTAATTTGGAAATTCAAAATCTAGTAAGTCTAGTAAATATCATTTAAAATTTAAATAAACCCAGTAGGATTGTTTTGCCTTCAATAAGGATGAATTACATTTTAGTTGGGATCAACTAAAGGTACTGTTTATTATTACAGAGAAAAATGAAATAATTTTTTTTCAATTAGATTTATTTAATTTAAATGGAGTTTGTGGGAGACGGTCTTCCCATAATTTGGAATGTTTTGGGTAACCGGTTTTCAGATAATGAGTTCCATACCTATACCAGTTTTTCTTTCAGTTCCACTATGATTCTATCTAACCAGAATATAATTTTTTTTTCAAAAATGTTTCAAGCTTTATGAGAAAAAAGCTTATTTAATTTTAAAGGCATACTGTCATGGGAAAACATGTTTTTTCCAAAACACATCAGTTAATAGTACTGCTCCAGCAGAATTCTACACTGAAATCCATTTCAGTGTAGAGCATCCATTTTCATAAAAGAGCAACAGATATTTTTATATTCAATTTTGAAATCTGACATGGGGCTAGACATTTTGTCAGTTTCCCAGCTGCCTCAGTCATGTGACATGTGCCTGCACTTTAGGATGGAATTACTTTCTGGCAGGCTGTTATTTTTCCTACTCAATTTAACTGAATGTGTCTCAGTGGGACTTGGCTTTTACTATTAAGTGCTGATCTACCAGGCAGCTGTTATCTTGTGTTACGGAGCTGCTATCTGGTTACCTTCCCATTGTTCTGTTGTTAGGCTGCTGGGGGGGGCTGATATCACTCAAACTTGCAGTACAGCAGTACTCAGAGTGATTGAAGTTTTATCAGAGCACAAGTCACATGTAGTGATGGGTGAATTTATTCGCCAGGCGCGAATTCGCGGTGAATTTGCGCGATTCGCGCCCAGCAAATAAATTCGCGAAAATTCGCGGTAAAAATTCGTCAAAAACGGACGCCGGCGCAAAAAAACGGGCGCCAGCATCGAAAAACGTGCGCCGCCGTGAAAAATGGGCACCGGCGTCAAAAACGAGACGCCGTCGCCGTTTCGCGAATTTTTCGCCATTTCACGCAAAATTCGCGAATTTTTCGGCGAAACGCCGCAAATTCGCCAATCACTAGTCACATGTCTGGAGGCAGCTGAGAAATTGACAATATGTCTAGCCCCATGTCACATTTCAAAATTGAATATAACAAAATCTGTTTGCTCTTTTGAAAAATAGATTTCAGTGCAGAATTCTGCTGGAGCATCACTATTAACTGATGCACTTTGAAAAAAACATGTTTTTCCATGACAGTATCCCTTTAATTTGCCTTGAAGACTTGAAGCCAGAAGTGAACAAAGTTATCTGGGATTTTTCACAGTAGACAACCATGGCAAAAATGTCAAGACTACAACCCCTCATAGTCATAAACAATGAAAATAAAAACAGCAGCGATTTATGTTGTATGCAACTTTCCACCAAGTCATTTGTTGTAGTTTAATAAACAAGGCTGAAATGTAATTTCCTGCTTGAGAGATGTTTGTTTCACATTTCTGCCAGACACCTCTTGTGACATCCAAAGCAGGATATTTCTGCCCCTGTCGTCCCCAGCAATATGTGCACAGCTAAATGATCAAGTAGACAGCACCCATACTTCCTTTACATTAGTCTTTCCAAATGAGTAAATATTACTTCCAAATTAAGCCGATTTCTCCGTGGTGCTCACTGGAAGAACCCCCAAACTGGTGCAGTTTTCTCCTGATAGGCGCACCGGCCTGGGGTGTGAAGTAAGTATATACAATCACTTAGGGGTACCTAACTTTTGGCACCCCCAATTAAATAGGCCTTTCTTTCTCCTTTAATAAATCAGTCCCACAGTATTTGTCTTCATTTTCTACACCCATTCTCTCTGCCTATGTCACATACAATACAGAAGACAAAAGTCTATTAAACGTTAGTTAGGAATTGGCTGCTGTATATAAGGGCTCTTACACATGACCGTTCCGACCTACGCTCCCCTGCGTTCCGTTTTTTGGCGTTCAGCCGCTGGGGAGCACAGGAATAGACGCAAGTCATTATTTGAAATAGGGCTGTACTCACTCACAAACGCAGGAAAAATGCAGCATGTTGCGTCTGAACCTGCGTTCGGTGCCTACACGCGCCTGAGTGAGTACAGCCCTATTTCAAATAATGACTTGCGTCTATTCCTGTGCTCCCCTGCGGGTGAACGCCAAAACACGGAATGCAGGGGAGCGCAGGTCGGAACAGTCATGTGTAAGAGCCCTTATAGAGTCTCTTTAATATAATGCATTTTAGAATCTGATAAATGCTCAAGTAGGAGTAATCTTTTATTATTCAGTTAAAAGTAATCAATGAAATATTCCCAGTACATGCGACTATTTCAATTGTGTTTATCTTTGTATGTTTAACGTTTTGGACCTTATCCTATTATGTTTTCTCACCTACTGGACTATTAATATACGCAATTAATTAATTAAGCTAGAACACTGTACATATTTGCACAGAAAGTAGGCTTCATTTACTTAACGGATGTTTGTTCTTTGTTAGCCTTGATTGAGCAGAGAGATTCATTACCACTGTTAGAACTTTTGACTACAGTTGGAGAGTGGCCAGTTGCTTCTACAGACTGGAACAGTACCAAAGGTAACAGCTCTATTCAGCTTCCCTAAAACCACAACAAGTCATGCAAAGGCTATCAGTAATAACAGAGAATAAAGTCAAATCAGATTGGATGTCTTCTGGGATTGTTGTAAATTAATACTCTGTGGCATGTCCTAAAGTGCACTTATGGAGCTATTAAGGAACTTACAAAATTTGGACTGGTCTAGTTTTACATACTAGCCAATCATTATTTAACCTATGTTAAACCATTAAAAACTTACCACTGGTTCACATGGCTTATTGGATCTGGGGAAAATGTTTGATTATTATTCTGCATAATTAACGTCAAAGTCATCCTATATTTTGCCAGTCCTACGCTCAATTTTCATCTGATTCATTAAGAATTCTATTGCTTCATTATACATTTTACACAGGGACTACGTTTTACCTGCAACTTACTGGCTGCTTTCAAGGTTAAAACTCCCAAACATGGTTTCCCTTTTATTGGCCACCACCGGGATCACCTGACTACAGCTGGGAAGGGTGGGGGCTACAACATGGAGCTGGTCACTGCTCCTGTATAAACTATAACAAACAAGGGAAAGTTTTAATCTTGAAAGCAGCAAGTAAGTTGCAGGTAAAACTTAGTCCCTCTGTAAAATGTATAATGAAGTAATAGAATTCTTAATGAATCAGATGAAAATTGAGCGTAGGACTGGTCAGATATGGGATGACTTTGACGTAGTTGGCCAGCTTAAATATATTGCAATATATGGACAAACAATCCCTGTTTTGTTTAAAGGGTAAGGCATTTTAAGTAGCAGTATGCACAAAATGTCTCTGTCTTAAATATATTGATAATGGGTTGAGTGCAGAGAACCTCTTGTATTAGTATATATATTATGTCCCCTGATTTAATTTTTTTGTGGTCCCACCAATATATAATGTGTTTCCCTGATTTGACATTTTCCCAGAGTTCATATGATTATTTTTCCTGGTCCCCTAAAAAGCCTATAATGGGAGTTGGACTGTATACGCCTACTTAATAATCTTTTCTTTTTTAATATTTGTTTAATAGAAAGTCATTGGAGCTTGGAGGAAAAACTTTCACTTTTGAACTACAGATTGAACAAACGAGTTCTCGTTGACATATTCGTGTGGAATGATGACCGGGAATCCAGCAAGCATATCATTTATGTATGACACGTATACTTATTATCAACGCTTTACTATTTAATAGATATTTACAAACACACAAATTTTATCTTTGCTGAAAAAGAGGAAATAGCAGCATACATTGTTTGAATACAATATATTTAACGCTGTAATGGGTAAAATACCTATGAGTTTCCCTTTGCACACCCATTCCATCTATAAATGCCCTATATGTGCCTACTTAAAGATCGAATGACCAACACTGGCCACTGAGGCTCCTCTTTACTTCCACTTCTACTAAAGTACCAATAACTGGTCAATAAACCAACCCATATCAATATAACATGGATATTGATTGGATCTGCATGTCACCATACACATACTGTACCAACAAATAAATAGCATATTATTGGTATAGGTATAGCCAGCTTACAGTGGAATACACACATTATTTTAAAGCACTAAGAAGATGCAAAACAGCAGGTAGGTGCCTATGTGCTGAGTAGCGAGGGTAATGCAGGATCAGGGCTTGATGACAAGAAGATCACATTATGAATAAAGATTATTTTTTGAAGAAGCAGAAAACAGAGTAGCAATAGAATGTAAGACAACAAAATAACAAGTCCTCTTACCAGGTCAGTGGTTAGATGCAGGTGGCTAGCAAGCAAAGTCCATTAAGAGTCCGAAGGTGTCAACAGGCAGCAAACAAGGGAAGTCCGGTAGGCAGGCCAAAGTCTGGGGTATGTTGCAGATAAAGGATATTCCAGAAAACAGAACGAAGTCAGTACCAGGAGATCAATCGAAAACAGGCAGGGATCACGAACAAGTACACAGGAACAAGGCTTGGGGGTATATTTATCAAAGAGTGAAGTTAGAGATCACCACAGTCCACTAGTGTGAAATCCTGCCTTTCTCCATTCATTTCTATGGGATTTTTAAAGACATATTTATCAAAGGGTGAACTTTCACTTTCACCCATTGATAAATACTCTTAAAAATCCCATAGAAATGAATGGAGAGTGGCGGAATTTTACACTAGTGGACTGTGGTGATCTCTAACTTCACTCTTTGATAAATATACCCCATGGACGCAGAGTTCAGGAACCAGGAATCAAAGAGGAACCAAGCAGGGAACAAGCAGGAACAACAAAGTAAAACAGGAACCAGGCAGGGAACAAGCAGGAACAACGGAGTAATGGTCTGGATCTGGCTCGTGGGCTTCAAAGATTGGGCAACTTTTAATCTTTCTTCATAGTGTCATCTGCTTGTCATCAAGTCCCAATCCTGCATTACCTTCGTTACTCAGCACATAGGCTCCTACCTGCCAGCCACACACATGTGCGGCCTCACCTGACAGAATGATCAAGCAACTGGGAGTTGCAGGGAGCAGGCTTTTAAAGGCCCCTGATTGCTTGATCAATAACGGATGAGTTATGCAAACTAGTCCCTACAAGCGCTAGATGCTTCCAGTGGCTCACTGGGGTAATTCATGTGAATAGAAAACCACAGAGACCGGAGTTTGATTACAACCACCTTTATAAATATAGCCTATAAAGAAATAATTTCTTTATGCTCAATGTCAGAGAATAACATCTTGTACCAGCATGCAGCAGCCTTATGTAGTACCATGTCTAGTAACCTGTACCATTGTAGTGGCTTGAATTTAGTGTAATGCAATGAAAGTACTAGAATCAGTACTGAAAATGATGATACAAATATGTCTGTCATTTATAGTATTTTCCTCTGTAATGCGTTCAGTAATTTTATCAAATCTCCAAAGCTACTAAAGGAATGGGGGTACATAATCAGGACTTAAAGCACCATATTCATGGCTTTTTTTAGATCTCATCCCATTAATCTTTGAGGTACCCTTTCAACCATGCATGAGAAGCAGTGGAGACATTTATTACATAACTGAGCTCCTCCTTTGCATAGCATTCCTATCACATTGTCAACTAATAAATAGCAAAGATCAGCAGAACGTTGTACTGTTTTGGCAATCCCTTGACAGACTCACAAAGGACAAATGGCTACAAATCTGGATTTATGTTGACCCCCTTCGTCTGGAACATTTGTACATCTTATGGGAACTCCTGCAAATAGTTTCTTGTAAGATCTTCTTTCCTTATGTTCCTGCTTACTTGCACTGCTGCCTGGGAGTTTCTTGCATAGCTCTCTGTTAGGTATGGGTATAATGTTTGTAGCTTTATTTCAGGGATCTGAGCCTGCTGTGCTTAGGCTTTTATCCCTGCCCTATACATACATGTTCATATGATTGGCAGAGTAGCTTAGCTCATGTTCAATATACTCCTTTCATTCATGTTGTCAGCTACAAACCACATTACACACATATACATCTGGTGAAGGGGCACAACAAGGAGCAAAAACGGATACTTTTTATGGTTAATGTAATATTTTTCTTGCTCCATTAGGGAGCCATGGGAGTTTTTTAAACATTGCCATCTGCTTAGGAAAACTATTTCAATTCCTTACAATAACAATTGACTTGAAAAAAAGGCAAGAAAACTCACATTTCAGTATTTGCCTATAATTAGAGTTTAAAGAAGTGGTTTTTGAGGTAAACTAAAATCCCTGGATGTATATATTCATTTGAATGTAATTCCATCTGACTGCTCTGACCCTAAAGAATAATAATACTAAAGTTATTATGCCTAAGCACAAGTCTGCTAAAAACACCAATACTGGGTATACCCAGAGATTTGCTTCTGTAAATGAACGAATTGTTTCTCCTACTGCATGTTAATGTTCATCCATGCTGAAGCAATATGTAATTTGTCAAAATTTAAATTTCTATCCTTGTGGACTTTATAGGGCCAAAAGAAAAAAATACTTTAGAAACAACCCCATACAACAAAAAACTTACCGTTTAATATTATTATATTGTTAAAGAAGTAGGTTTAGGGTTTTTGACTGGTTCCTTCGACCTACATAAATTAAGTTACATAGTTACATAGTTACATAGTTAAATCGGGTTGAAAAAAGACATCAAGTCCATCAAATTTCAACCCCTCCAAATGAAAACCCAGCATCCATACACACACCTCTCCATACTCTCAGATAAACTATATATACCCATATCTATTCTAACTATAGAGTTTAGTATGACAATAGCCTTTGATATTATGTCTGTCCAAGAAATCATCCAAGCCATTCTTATAGTCATTAACTGAATCAGCATCACAACATCACCCGGCAGTGCATTCCACAACCTCACTGTCCTCATTGTGAAGAACCCCCTACGTTGCTTCAAATGAAAGTTCTTTTCTTCTAGTCTGACGGGGAGGCCTCTGGTACAGTGATCCACTTTATGGGTAAAAAGTTCTCCTGACATTTGTTTATAATGTCCTCTAATGTACTTGTAAAGTGTAATCATGTCCCCTCGCAAGCACCTTTTTTCCAAAGAAAACAACCCCAACCTTGACAGTCTACCCTTATAATTTAAGTCTTCCATCCCTCTACCAATTTAGTTGCACGTTTCTGCACTCTCTCCAGCTCATTTATATCCCTCTTAAGGACTGGAGTCCAAAACTGCACTGCATACTCCAGATGAGGCCTTACCAGGGACCTATAAAGAGGCATAATTATGTTTTCATCCCTTGATTTGAAAAGTGCATAACCCTGCATTTGTCAACACTGAACCTCATTTTCCAGTTTGCTGCCCAGTTTTCCAGTTTAGACAAATCACTCTGCAAAGTGGCAGCATCCTGCATGGAACCTATAGTTCTGCACAATTTAGTATCATCTGCAAAAATTTAAACATTACTTTCAATGCCCACCTCCAGGTCAATAATAAACAAGTTAAAAAGCAAGGGACCTAGTACAGAGCCCTGCGGTACTCCACTAACAACACTGGTCCAATTAGAAAATGTTCCATTTACCACCACTCTTTGTAGTCTATCTTTTAGCCAGTTCTCTATCCAGGTACAAATACTATGTTCCAGGCCAACATTCCTTAATTTAACCAGTAACCTTCTGTGTGGCACTGTATCAAATGCTTTAGCAAAGTCTAAGTACACTGCCCAGAATCGAGATCCCTACCTACCATCTCATAAAAAGAAATTAAGTTAATCTGGCAAGATCTATTATGCATAAAACCATGCTGGCACAAACTCATAGTATTATGATTTGTTATGAAGTCCAGTATCTTATCCTTTATTTACCCTTCGAAGAACTTTCCTAACACTGACATGAGACTAACTGGCATATAGTTTTGAGGCTGAGAACGGGATCCCTTTTTGAATAGAGGCACCATATTAGCAATTCACCAGTCTCTCGGCACTATGCCAGACCTCAAAGAATCCTGAAAAATTAGGTAAAGAGGTTTGGCAATCACAGAGCTAAGCTTGCTAATTACCCTGGGATGAATACCATCTGGCCCCGGACCTTTGTTAATCTTAACATGTTCTAGTCTCTTTTGAATTTCCTCATGTGTGAACCATGCATAATTAGTTGTATTACTAGAATTGGGACTATTAAGAAGGAAATCTTCATTAACTGGTTCCTCATTTGTATAGACAGACGAAAAATATGTGTTCAGAATCTGCGCTTTTTTTTTTGTTTTGTTTTCATCAACCAGCTGACCCCCTTCCTGCTTAATTTTTTTTACTATTAACATATTTAAAAAATTATTTTGGATTCTTTTTACTGCTTGATGCAATATCCATTTCCATATCAATTTTTAGCTTGCCTTTATTGTCCTCCTTGTACCTTATAATTGATTCGGCTGTACCAGCTAACTTGAAAGCCTTAAAAGCACGCCTTTTCTTACCAACCTCAACACCAACGCTTCTATTGAAACAAAAAGGGTTTGCTTTGCAACGACGTTCCTTGCTTACAAGGGGAATATACTGACATGTATATTTATTAAGCAGCATTTTAAAGACTTCCCATTCTTGTTCTGTGTTTAACCCTGTCAAAAGCATTTCCCACTTAATATGTTGCAGAGATGCCCTTATACTGTCAAAGTTTGCACATCTGAAATTTAGTGTTTTAGTTACTCCCTTATAGAATTGCTTCTGCAACAGAATCTCAAAGGAGACCATGTTATGATCACTATTCCCTAAATGCTCACCCACACAAATGCTAGAGATGAGTTCAGTATTATTAGTTATTACAAGGTCAAAAAGAGAGTTATTCCTAGTAGGTTCTTGATCAAGCTGGAATATAAAGTTGTCATTCAGCATATTTACAAACCTACTAACCCCAAGACTCTAGCTGGCTGGCACCATTTGCTTGCAGTGCAGCATCATGTATATGATACTTCTATAGATGCCCAATGACTATGTTACAAAGAGGAGCCAAATGATAAAATAAGACTTTGCATATCAGTTCAGACATAGATCTTCCCTCTACAAGAGCTGCATTGTCTCAGAGTTAGTACAGCAGCCACTTTCTGTCCCAGGTAACTTCCCTTTGACTTAAATGGGAGGTGTAACAAATTGCCTGCAAAGACGTGGAGGTTTCCATTCAAGAATTGCCCATGAAGAGTGACCTGCTTCCCTTTAGAATGATCCACAGCCAGTAGCAGTATCCTGATTGCTGCTGCAGGCAGTGGATCCATGTAAAGTAAAGGGCACAGTGTCCTCTAGTCTACAACACACTTTTAAAGAGAAACCATTGTGAAAATGAAAATGTAATATAAGCTTCATCATATTTAAATAAGAAACTTTCTATAATCAGTTAAAAGTTCTGTATTGTTTCTGAAATAATTAAGTTTATCTTCACATCTTCACTCTCAGCATCTGTTTCTCTTCATTCTGTCTTCTGGAGTTGGGTTGCCATTGACTGTTAGATCCAATATATCTATTGGGGATGGGCTTCCTTTCCTATCAGATAAGCAGAGAACCTAAGCTGGTTAGGGTGGGACTGGCTTGAGCTTACTCAGATAACTGACTCCAACACAAACAAAACTGCACAAAACAATTGACTTTGGTACAAATCCTGCATGTAGAGAAACATTATTATTATGCTACTATCTATGGCATCATACAGCAGTACCTCTGGCATTTGCCAGAACCCACAGATTGCCAGTATGGGCCTGCTTCCAACTCCTGCATGAACACAAAATGAAGATAGATAGATGCTGAGAGGAGGAGAGTGAATAGTAATTTGATTATTCCAGAAGCAGGTCAGAATTTGTAAATTATCATATTTTCTATATAGTTTCTTATTTTTGTACGGTGAAGCTTATTTTAAATTTTCATTTTCATGATTGTTCCCCTTTAAGTTTTAAATGACTTTATTTCCATTAAAACAAATTATTGGATTTTATATGAATTTAAGGAAAGATAAATTGGTGCTGATATGAATGCAGAATAAATCTGCTTATACATTTACAATACAGATTCTTAAAATATGATAATGTGCATTGTGTATTTAGACCTTTCTCTTTACTTGCCAACCTCATCTTAAAACACGTTTTAATTAAAACCAGTCACATGCTGTCATAAATCATTTTGAACAAATTGTTCTTCATTCAGATTGATCAACCAAGCCTTGGAATGCCTTCCCGTGACTACTATTTCAATAAAGGAAATTATCAGCGGGTAAGTAACATTCTTCCCTAAAGATGAACAGGGTATTTTCATTAATGTCCAGTTTAGTGATTTGTGATACTCAGCTTATCTATATCTATAGCAGGGGTCCCCAATCGTTTTTATCCATGAGCCACATTCAAACATAAAAAGAGTTGGAGAGCAACACATACATGAAAATAGTTCCAGGGATGCCAAAAAGGGCTGTGATTGGCTATTTGGTAGCCCCCGTGTGGACTGGCAGCCAGCAGAAGGCTTTATTTGGCAGTACACCTAATTTTTATGCAACCAAAACTTGTCTCAAAGCCTGGATCTCAAAAATAAGCCCCTGCTTTGAGGCAACTGGGAGCAGCATCCAAGGGGTTGCAGAGTAACATGTTGCTCACAAGATACTGGTTGGGGATCACTGCTCTATAGTCATCAATCAATCATTCATGTTTTAAACATATTGTTAAAAATGCTTCCATGGATAAAAATAGGATACAGTTACGTTTGGAATTATACTTATATAAGAGATTATAAGATCATAATTGGTTGACTCTCCAGATGCATGACTACCATTATAGAAGGTCAACTGGTATCCATGATCTTAGCTTTGGTCTCCTTCCAGTGTCAGACTGGGCATCCTGTGACACTCTAGAGCAGGGGTCCCCAACCTTTTATACCTGTGAAACACATTCAAATGTAAAAAGAGTTGGGGAGCAACATAAGTATGAAAACATTACTGGGGTGCCAAATAAGCGCTTTGATTGGCTATTTGGTAGGCCCTATGTGGACTGACAGCCAACAGGAGGCTCTGTTTGGCAGTACACATGGGATTTATGCAACCAAAACTTGCCTCCAATCCAGAAATTAAAAAATAGTCACCTGCTTTAAGGCTTCTGGGAGCAACATCCCAGGGGTTGGTGAGCAACATCCCAGGGGTTGGTGAGCAACATGTTGCTCACAAGCCACTGGTTGGGGACCACTGCTCTAGAGACATCAAGAACCCCTTCTCACAACAATTAGATGTAGATAATGTTGTATAGATGTTATATTGTCCTTTGTTGAAAATAAGCTGAAAGGAATTGTCTATGGGTGTGGGCCTACCAGGAGTTATTTCGGTACTCAGGCAAGCCAATTAGACTCTGTTCCTTACAGTACTCTTACACATAAGGACAGGCAGGTAAATGTCTCTTTTAGAAGGTCTGTTTGATCTTAGTGTTTAAGTCGGCTTATTTAAGACCCTTCCATAAGACTGAAGCTGTTGCATGTAACAAGGACTTGCTTCTTAGAAATATTGGATCCAGAAAAATTTAGATTTTTCTTTTGTCTCTGGGTGGCCTTTGCTCTTTATTTTAACTTTAATTGTGGTCTTATATTTAGCCTTTTATTCCTGTAAAGGATTTAATATATTAATGCTGAAAAATGTTTTGGCGTTTCGGAACCAGCTTGTCATAACTTACACCACCTCAAAAGCAGAATGCAATGGTGTCCAACTGAAAGGAAAGCAAAGTAGCTATAATTGAACTGTCATAACAGCTAGGATGCCCAATAAAATGTGCTTGTAAAGCTCTCCAAAGGGAAAATATACTGTATTTATATGCTTGCTTGCCTTCTGTATATTCCTGCTTATGTCAATTGTAAATGGTAACAGCAAATAAGGTTTATAAAGACAATTTTTGGTAGGCTTTTTTGCCTATTTAGAAATAAGTGCAATGTTATTGTGTGCCTAGGCTTTACTTTCTAAATACACTGTACAACTAGATCACAGGAGTGACGTTTACAGTTAAAAAATGTTGCCCTTTAGTAAACTAGATTTTACCTTCCACTGTCCCAAAACAGAGAGCAAAAATCCATTGATTTTTATCAATGGATTTAATAAAAAGGACAATGATAAAAATAATAATAATAATAATAATAAATAAATAAAATAAATATAAATAATCAATAATATATATATATATATATATATATATATATATATATATATATATATATATATATATATATATATATATAAAATAAAAAAATATAAATATTAGTAATAAAAAGGACAACTGCAATTGAATTTACAAAATGTGTTCTCGTCCAACATGCCACAGACTATCCTTCCTTAATAAAATGTTTGGTGTGTTTATCCATCAACATCAAATATATCTAGCTACTGAGTGCAAATGGGTGGAACCTGTTATACAGAATACTTGGAATCTGTGGTTTGCCAGAGAGGTCTTTTAATAACAAAAATAACAATAATAATAATAAATAATAATTTAACACTAGACCTTAAGTCTGCTGATAATCATTTAAACATTAATTAAACCCTATGAGATTGTTTTGAGTCCTATAAGGATTAATTAAATCTTATTTGGATCAAGTACAAGCTACTGTTTTATAATTAAAGAGAAAAAGGAAATCTTTTTTAAATATGTGAATTATTTTATTAAAATGAAGTCTATGGGAGATAATTCTGTAATTTAGAGCTTTCTTGATAATGGGTTTCCAGATAACAGATCTCATACCTGTAGTGCCCTGCTCTATGCTTCATGTGGCAATGAATATATCAGCTCCTCCTAATATTTGAAAGATACTTTTAACTTGGATGAATGAATATGGTGTTTTTCCAATTTCACGTAATTTATGCTGTAGCTTTTTCTCCTGCGGGCAATCATGTATTTAGTGGTAGGTACAGGCCGCCATTGACTGTGCCTGTAAATGACATGGAAGGCATGTCCAAACGCAGGCAGCGATGTATTCATTGGGCAAAAGCAGGGCACAAAGTGGCAAATTGCAGCCGTCTAATCCGAAATTCATCATCCATAAAGCTCTGAATTACCGAAAGTCTGTCTCCCATAGACTCCATTTCATCAAAATAATATAAATTTTTTAAAATTATTTACCTTTTTCTCTGTAATAATAAAACAGTAGCTTGTACTTGATCCAAACTAAGATATAATGAATCCTTATTGGAAGCAAAACCAGCCTATCGGGTTTATTTACATGATTTTCTAGTAGAAATAAGATCCACATTTCAGAAAGATCCATTATCCGGAAAACCCCTGGTCCCGAGCATTCTGGGTAACAGGTCCCATACCTGTAGTACATAAACCCTATAGTGCTCTGTGCTTTCATATTGTGATATTTAGTGAAATCGAACTGATCGGCTGCCTGTTAACCACCAGCTCAATCACAATATATTCAAAGCCTGGGGATTTCATCTGGATTTTACTGAAAGAGGCTGGGCCGGAACTAGGGGTAGGCAGAGTAGGCACGTGCCTAGGGCGTAAAGCTGAGGGGGCGCCAGGTACCTACTCTGTCGCCTACCCCGTGTCCGGTCCCGTCTCTCCTCAGCTGGCACTGGCATCCGCGAAAATGCGCTTCTGCGCATGCGCGCACACATTTCGCACATGCGCACTGGAGCGCACTGGAGCGCATGTGCAGTCGAGCGCGCACAGAGCCGGGCCTTGGCCCGCCAGGCTGCCTAGGGCGCCTGGCCGGGTTGGCCCGGCTCTGGAAAGAGGAGAGAATCAAACCAGCCAATTTTAAAAGTATTTCTTAGTTCCATTAAGATGAAACCATAATGAACAGATAGGATGCAGCATCAGGAAATACACTTAGGGGGTTATTTATCAAAGTCTGATTTTATCTCAGCATTTTCCACTACAAACTCCGATCAAATCCACTCCTTAAAGAAGTGACCTTTCATTTCAGATTTCAGATTGCTGAAATTACAAAGTGGAGAACTGTTGAATAAAAAGCTAAATAACGCAAAACTCACAAATAATAAAAGATGAAAACCATCTGTGAATTGTCTAAGAATATCACTTTCTATGTCATACACAGGGGGCTATTTACTAAAGTCTGATTTTTTCTGACTAAACCTCAAATTTATGTGGTCGGACTTTTTGGGGCAAAAACTTTCATTTTTCGAGGGAAAAAAATCTAAATTATTTCGAGATTTATTATACCCTGATGCTTCAAAAGCCTAAATCCAAAGATCTGCCATCTCAGACCTGCTGAGGTCCTGTCTACTGTAAATCAATGGGAGAGGCACCAATCTCAATTTAAAGATATCGTAGTTTGAGCTGAGAAAATTCAGGGTTTTCCGAAAAGAAAGTCCCAAAAAATGGACGATTTGGGTTTTCGCTAGATTTAGACAATGGTAGATGTCCTGTTTACAACTGGAAGATATCATGATCTGCGCTAGGATTTGTTCAATAATCTAAAGATTTTGTGGTTTTCAGGTGATAATCCAAAAAAGTCACAGGTTTTCGGCGACAAATCCAAAAAATTTGATTTTTTCACGATTTTATCAAGTCTTTTATTGCACAAGAAGTTTTTGCGAAAATGTATTGATAAATAGAGGGGGGAAAGTCCATGTGGATTTTTTGTCATGAGCAAACTTCTGGCTACTTTTGAAAGTAGCGGTGCTGTTTATGTTTTTCCCAGCAGCAATTTGCTTTTTAGCTGCTGGGGAAGAAATCAGAGGAGATTAGTAGTCTGTGCTAGAGAAGTTTAAATGGTTTGTTCATCTTATAATTATCTTTTAGTATTATGTACAGAGTGATATTCTGAAACAATTTGCAATATTTTTAATTTTTTATTATTTGTGGATTTTGAGTTATTTAGCTTTTTATTCAGCAGCTCTCCAGTTTGCAATTTCAGCAATCCAGTTGCTAAGGTCCAAATTACCCTAGCAACCATGCATTGTTTTGAATAAGAGATTGGAATATGAATAGGAGAGGCCTGAATATAAAGACGAGTAATAAAAAGTAACAATACATTTGTAGACTTACAGAGCATCGTTTTTTTAGATGGAGTCATTGACCCCCATACTAACAGACTAACACCATAGCAACAAAAATCATAAACATTTGGATTGGTTATTTATCAAAATCCGGATTTTTTAGATTTTTCAAATAAAAAAAGTCAGACCAAACTGGAATCCACAATTTGCCCTTATTTATCAATAAAAAAAAGTGAAAAAATCATGGAAAAACTGTGACTTTTTCATATTGTCATGTGAAAACCCCATATTTGTTTTTAAATCCGAAAAACTTCGAACATTTTGTGAAGGTTGAAACATCTTCAAATGGTTAAGGGGACATCTGCCATTGACTTTTACATTAATTCAGCAGGTTTTAGACGTCATATTTCCGGATTCAGACTTGGAACTGCTTCGGGGCATAATAAATCGCCGAAAAATCAGTTATTTTTTTCGGGGTTTCTGCATCAAAACGGACGCTGCAAAAAAACCGCATGTTAATACTCTAAATTCTTGAGAATTAAGACTCTAGGATTGAAAAGTATAACGTTTTCTGATTATGCAAAATTGTATATTTTTAGTGTTTACACCACTTTAGCTTACCCAAGCAGTTTTTCCAGTTAACAAACCTGTGGTGTCAATCTGGCATGCTTAGATTGCTGAGATGGACTTTGTTTCCTTTCTAAATAAAGGAACAAACATTGACTTTTTCATGGCAGCAATATTTTAAAAAATAGTTTGTGCCTAAAGGGGAACTACAGTCATTAATATAAATTACAGCAGTCCTGAAATACAACTGCACAACTTCAGAGGCTTTTGATGGAAGCCATGTGCATTGCACAACTGTGAGTTTTTGGAGATGAAATATAGGCTTCTAAAAGGTAAAACATTGCAATGCATTTGAAAAGAATCTTACATGAGTCAGCAGATCTAAGGATTCAGAGCAGAGACGTGACATTAAAGGGATTCTGTCATGATTTTTATGGTGTAGTTTTTATTTCTAAATTACACTGTTTACACTGCAAATAATTCACTCTTCTATATAAAATGTAATCGCTGATCCAGCAAGTGTATTTTTTTTAGTTGTGATATTGGTGTCATTTTGTCTGGTCATGTGCTTTCAGAAAGAGCCAGCACTTTAGGATGGAACTGCTTTCTGGCAGGCTGTTGTTTCTCATACTCAATGTAACTGAATGTGTCTCAGTGGGACCTGGATTTTACTATTAAGTGCTGTTCTTATATCTACCAGGGAGCTGTTATCTTCTGTTAGGGAGCTGCTATCTGATTAGAAGAAAAGGATAGAATGTACCCCGTATATTCCTAGATAAATAATAATAAAGCCCTAAGGTTAACTTGCAACCCTTCAAATCAATTTTAAATGAATTGTTCTATAATGAACGCCAAATCAATATAAACAAAATCGATTCTATTACATAAATTATATGATAATTCAATAAATAATAAAGTGCTAAGAGCCTAGTAATGAGTTATTATCTCCATTGATTAATTCACCATTGTATTCCTTGAAGGTTATTAGAAACTAAATAAGAAAAAGTGATTCCTTGATAGAAAAAAAGTGCAAGCGCTTCCAAAAACAAGGAGAATTAATCTATCCTTGATATTCACTAACTTCGAGTGAAGGTTTCGAAGGTAAAAAACTTCGAATTTCAAAGTTTTTTTTGGGCTACTTCTACCATCGAATGGGCTACTTCGACCTTCGACTACTACTACGACTTTGAATCGAAGGATTCAAAGTAAAAATCGTTCGACTATTCGACCATTCGATAGTCAAAGTACTGTCTCTTTAAAAAAAACTTTGACCCCCTTGTTCGCCATCTTAAAGCTACCGAAGTCAATGTTAGCCTATGGGGAAAGTCCCCATAGGCTTGTCTAACTTTTTTTGATTGAAGGATATTCCTTCGATCGTTGGATTAAAATCCTTCAAATCGTTCGATTCGAAAGATTTTATTTTTCTATCAAAGGAATTATCCTTCGATCGTTCGATCGAACTATCTGCGCTAAATCCTTCGACTTTGATATTCAAAGTCGAAGGATTTTAATTCCTAGTCGAATATCGAGGGTTAATTAACCCTCGATATTCGACCCTTAGTGAATCGGCCCCATAGTGTCAGGTGCCTCAATTGATTAATTCGAAATTCCTATAATTCATTAAAATATGCCATACGAATGAAATAGATGATCAGATAAAAGTTAAAGGGGTAATTAATTTCCTGGAGCACTTGAATTCATTGAAATAGATGGAAGAAAGAAATTATAGATGGTGGAGCTGTCCCAAGATCCCTGTCTCAATTTTTTCTATCTCAGGGACACCACAAAGTAAAGGCAGTCAAAGTATACTGGACTGTAGTCGTAATATTATTTTAAGCTGTCTGATGATGAGAGCTATCTAAACAATAAGACTACAATTCCAGCAACCTTTAGGAAAGTTGTTAAGAAAAGGAGAAAGGGTAATAAATTCCAATGCCCCCCAAAAATAAGAGAAGACCCCTAAGATACTTCACCAGATACACGTAGCTAGTTGCCCCAATTTCTATAGGAAGCAAAAGGAGGAAAACTATCTGGTTACCTTCCCATCATTCTGTTGTTAGGCTGCTGGGGGGGGTGATATCACTCCAACTTGTAGTACAACAGTAAAGAGTGACTAAAGTTTATCAGAGCACAAGTCACATGACTGGGGGCAGCTAGGAAACTGACAATATGTCTAGCCCCATGTCTGATTTCAAAATTAAATATAAAAAAATATGTTTGCTCTTTTGAGAAATGGATTTCAGTGCCAGAATTCTGCTGGAGCAGCTCTATTAACTGATGTGTTTTGAAAAAAAATTTCCCATGACATTATCTCATTAAGCACCTTTTGCTAGACATAAACATAGGGGAATTTATGAAAAGTAGCTTCAATAATGGCTGCAACTTTGGTTCATTTGTGCTGGTCTTGCTTAGCTTAGTGGATCAGGAACAAGGCACAATCACGTCACTGACATAACACCAGACATCAATGCATAAAATTGAGAATAATTATCAAGCTGGGTATTGATTATGGGTGATTACTATGTTAAATTCCAAGAAAAAAATTATTTAAAAAAAAACTGTCATCACATTTCTGCTTTTAATTTTTTTTTTTTTAAACAGAAGCATCTTGAATGAAATATACAGCTACTCGTTCATTTTAAACCTGTTTGGGGACCAATTTCCTTGCTGCTTGATAATTAAGCTCCTTTTTACAAGGGAGCCCTTTACATAAAGGGGTTGTTCATTTTTAAATTAACCTTTAGTAAGACGTAGCGCAAGGGTCCCCAACCTTTTTTTAACCGTGAGCAACATTCAATCTTAAGTTGGGGAGCAATACAGGCATGCAAAAAGTTCCTGCGGTGCCCAATAAGGGCTGTGATTGGCTATTTGGTAGCCCCTATGTGGACTGGTAGCCTACAGGAGGCTCTGTTTGGCAGTGCACCTGGTTTTTATGCAGTCAAAATGTGCCTCCGAGCCTGGAATTCAAAAATAAGCTCCTGCTTTGAGGCCACTGGGAGTAACATCCAAGGGGTTGGTGAGCAAAATGTTACTCATGAGCCACTGGTTGGGGATCACTGACGTAGAGAAAAGCCCATTGATCTATAAGGGGCACATTTACTTGAGCGAAATTTGAAGTATTTTTTATTCTAATTCTTCAAAGGTTTTTTTTGGCTACTTCGACCATCGAATTGGCTACTTCGACCTTCGACTACAACTTTGACTTCAAATCAAATGATTCAAACTAAAAATCTTTCGATTTTTTTGAGATTCAAAGTCGAAGATTCAAAGTCGAAGGATTTTACTTCGACGGTTGAATATCGAGGGTTAATTAACCCTCGATATTCTACCAATAGTAAATTTGCCCCCAAGTGTATGAAAGGTTGGTGCTTTATTGTTTTTTTATTGCAGTGGTACGGTTACTTTTAAAACTTTATCAGTGACAGCCCAGTTTATAAGAATAATATTCTTAGAATTTAATTCTGATAGAATGAGAATTACTTTATCACTTCATAAGGAATATGTTCCTGCGCACACTATGATATGCACAAATAAAAGAACCAGAAGAAGAAGATCAGAAGGAATAAAACATGGTGATCTTTACGCCGGCTGAGCTCACTTGCTCCCAGTTTCCTGTTATTTACCTTAGCCACTCATTTACATCTGACTTTGTTGGAGGTCAGGAACATCCCTGCTGTGAAGCTATTTGGCCATCAGGCAGATCATACAAATATGGTTCAGAGATCTAAAGGATCTGTCACAACTTGGGTCAGTCGGGTCATTTTGCCGACGGGATGTTAATCACACATAAATGTTACAGTATTTTGAAAAGGATACCGTCACGCAGTAATGCTACTAAATAGCAACAGAACTGAACAATAGACTCCTATAACCTAACTTTTTGCTCTTTATTATTCCCGTAATAAATGTTTATTACCTTCTCTATTTATTTAATGCACATCACAGATTGTAAGGAGCAGGAGTAACTTTTCATTTTCCAGTGTCACTTATTCTTTCCAAAGGTTCATTCATAAAGAAAAACTATGCCCCAACTATTAACCAACAAATAGTTTCTATCGTTTTACATGGCCTACTAAAGCATCTTATCAAACTGGAATATAGATATCAGTAAATATTGCCCCTTTACATCTTTTACCATGAGCAATGACCATTTTATGATAATCTCTGTGCTGCCTAACAGATCACCTGACCAGAAATACTGCAGCTCTAAAGCTGGCCATAGATGTTGAGATTTTTAAAAGATCAGATCCTGATCGTGAGACCACGATCTTCTCAGAACGATCGTACGATCGTACGAATCTACCATCAACTAAAAAGACCAATTTACCAGGAAAACAAAGGGGAGCTGCCTGCTTGGCCCTGCAAACATAGAGAGATTGCACTGGGACCGACAAAGATTTTTTGACCTGGCCGATCAATTTCCCGACAGATGTCGGCCGAAAAATCGTAAGATGTGCGATCGTTCGAGTACCACTAACCGCACGATAATTTCGAAGGATCGGCCGGGCTTCCCTAAAATCGGTCGATCGGCAAGAAGAATCGTCGCGTCTATGGGGACCATTACAGGAAGAAGTGTGGGAGTAAAAGACAGATCTTTGTCCTTTAATTGGCTCATGTGACTTAACATGTATGTGTGCCCTTGAATTGTTTGTGTGCACTGTGAATAGTACAATCCCAGGGCCCTTACTACTTAAAATGGTAATCTTCGGAAAATGAATCGCTCCAAGTGCCATCCCACCGGCGATTTCGATTCTACCCGGCAGGAAGGCATTGCGGGGAGATTAGTCACCCGAAGAAGAGGCAATTTGTCACTGGGCGATTAATCTCCCCCAAATAGCATTGTGTGCCTCTACCCTAAAGCGATACCGACACATTCCTATAAAAATCATAGGAACGTGTTAATATCAAGGAGGTGGTGCGCGCCGAATATTTGACTCTAACCCTCCCACACTGCTAATGGATCTTCTGCGTTGTTTCAGTGACGCTGGGCTGGGGTATGCGAGATCCTTTCATAGGCTAATTACAAATGAAAACAGGACTTAAACCTGTGGAAGGATTGCTCCGCCCCCAGCCCAGCGTCACTGAAACAACGCATTGTTCAACACCTCCGTTATATGGACACGTTCTAATGATTTTTTTAGGGACATCGGTATCGCTTTATCCCCACTGAAGCAACGCAAATGGTTCTTCACTGTGAGGGTGGCTCTGCCTGGTGATGTTGGGGCACATTTACTAAGCTCAGGTGAATGAATAGAGGGGAAAAAACTCGAATTTCGAGGAGTTTTTTGTGCTCCTCGACTATTGAATTGTCGTAAATTCGCCTGAGTAGAATGATTTGAATAGATTGAGCGAAAAAACGATGCGACTATTCACCCATTCGATAGTCAAAGTACTGTCTCTTTTAAAAATCATTCGACTGCCTAATTCGCCAGATTAAACCTACCGAATTGCTTTAAAAGCCTATGGGAAAGTCCCATAGGCTTTTTTTCTAAGTTTTTGATCGAATAAAAAGGCATTAGATCGAATGAAAATCCTTCGATCGAATATTCGATCCCCCATTTGACTATTCGCCAGCGCGTAAATTTGCCTGAATTCCCTATTCGATTCTATTCCCCAGTCGAATTTCGAGGGATTTAACCCCTCAAAATTCGACCTTTGATAAATCTGCCTCGTTGTGTAGCAGATTCACATAATACCTTTATGTATGAGTATATATAAATATATATTTTATATGTACGTATATACATACAGAGCAAGACAAACACAGCTAACAAAAGTGATGTTTATCATCTACTGTGGGTCAGGAATGTTTGGGGATACGCAGAAGGGCTGCCTTTTTTTATCCTAAATTATGTTATATTTATCAGTGTATTGTGTAATTATTATGCTTCACTGCATGCTATATATTCATTTTTTTTTAATTTCCCCCAGATAAGGGAAGCTTACCTACAATTCATGATCACCATAGCCAGGATGGTAAGAGAAGACAAGAATTTAACAAGAGACGACAGCTTCGTTCAGGAAGAAATGTCACTTGTAATGGATCTAGAAACGGAAATTGCCAAGGTACGTTTTCCATTCGCTGCTGGTACGTTTTGAGGTCCTAGGAAATTACTTTGGTTTTCTAGCATTTTTTACCTGAGACATATTTGTAAAATAATACAGAATTGTAATTCATGGATATTGTTGATACATATGGGTTCATTATCAGACAAAATATATATAAATTAGAATCAGTAAAGAAATATTTTGCTGTAGCTGTAAGTAGCAGAACTCTTTCATTGTGTTGATAAGGTGAATGAGATTCTTCAGTTATAACTTCTCTTCAATCTTCATTACCTAAGTGAATTTAAAACTGATTACAAAGAACATGTTTGTCTGCTAGAGTAAATCCATACTTTATCTTGCAAGGTACAGGATTCAGGGTAGAAATGAAGAAGAAATATGGGTCTGGGGGGCAGAGGGAGTAATGGAAAATCTCCTAAAGAAATGTTGCACAATTTAAGCTTCACCACCCTTAGCCGTTGTGCAGAATAAGGTATAAATACCCCACTGCCTAAAGCCCATTCAGGTGACATAATGGCAGATTTACTAAAGGGCGAAGTGGCTAACACTAGCGTCAATTCGTATACTTCTTTCGCCAGCTCAGACCAGGCGAAGTGCAATGGAGTGCACAGATCTTCCTCAATCTTCTGTCACTTACATCACATTCTGTGAGTGGAAAATGCATCAAAAAAACGCTGGCGACTTTTCCATATTTCAGAATGATAGGCTGCAAAAAAATGTTTTTGATAATCGGTTTCCCCCATTTATTTTCCAACATATGGAACATTAACTATACAGTGGGCTCATGTGTAGGGCATTATAACAACTCAATTGTCTTTATTAAGGTTCCCTGGACTTGTGTATTAAACAGTGTAAATGTAATGTATTTGCTGCAACGTATAACATAAAGACGTCCATACAACTTTAAAATTCCTGCCATATGCAAATTAACCTGAGCACCAGATCTCTAGCAAATTTTCGGCAGAAATGAACACTAGCGCATGTTCGCTTTGAAATGCTTGCATTACCGAAGTACCGCTACCGAAAAGTCGCCATCGTTCGAAACTCTGCATGTTAATGAATGAGCAAATTTGCACCTGGCGAAGTGTTGCACTGGGTTGCGAAGTGGACGCTGGCGAATTTTCGCCGGTTAGTAAATCTGCCCCATGATATTATCAGTGTATGTGTCACGGGCAGCACCCGATACCAGAACAAATGCCAACCACCCTGGTCTCGGCTCGGCTTCACCAGTAGTGTGACCACCGTTGGGCTTCGGGAGGAGCCCTCAGCTTACTTGGGTGCCACCTGGACTTAACGAGGGGTGCAAGGCAAGATGTTCTGGCTGGCGAAGGGGCACGGCTGTTGGCAGAGTCTTTAGGCCGAAGGTCACAGTACAAATGGAGCAAGCGGGAGAATCGTCAGACAGGCTGGGTCAAGGCAGGCAGATAACAAGAATTGTCAGGCAGGCAAGGGTCAAACCGGGTAATCAATCAGAGTAGGATCAGGCAGAAGGAGTAGTCAATATACAGGCTGGGTCGGATTACAGATATCAGGATGGTCAAACAGGCAAGGTCAAAACAGGAGATCAATAATACACAGGAACAGATGCACTAAGGCTCAGAAGCACCAGGAAACAAGTCCTATCACGGGCAAAGAATACTGTGTAATGGCCCTTTAAATACCCATAAGGCCTTGCGTCATTGCGCGCTGACGTCACGCGCCATCGCGCCATCGCGCCTGCACCTTTAAAAGGAACAGAGGCGCGGCGCGCGCGCCCTTAACAGAACGGTGCATCAAGAGGAAAGTCGGCGTGGCGGGCATCCCCGCTGGGAGCGCGGCGGGCGTCCCCGCCGGCCCGCTAGACCACCAGGATAAGTTAATTTCCTTACAGTATGAAGGTGAAGCTTACTGATTGGACAGTCAAGTTGCATAATTTCATTTAAGAGGCAAATTATTGGAACACCGAACCTTCAGTTGTATTTAAAGATTGGTTGGGTGTTGATTAAATTTTCACAGAATGAACGTGATGGATGTGCTCTAAATGTAGGTGTATTTAAAAATAACTTTTCACAAGAAAACATTTTGCTACTAATATTTCTGCTTTCAGGCAACAGCACCCTCAGAAGAAAGAAACGATGTGACCTTATTATACAACAAAATGACCCTTCTGGAATTCCAGCAGAAGTTTGCATTTGATGTAAATATGCTCTTAAATGGAAAGCTAATTGTACTGGTTACGTCAGTAATGTTGCCATTGCCTAAGCTTTGTGTTCATTTTATAACACAATACGATATAAGATATAGAATAGGAAGGCACCATGCTGGGGAGGCAGAAAATCATGTACTTCTGGCCAGTTGTTGAAGTGTAGTTTTTAATTGACATGGTAAAGTATATGACACACGATTATAATTAAAGGTCCAATACGAATAAATTACCAGTAATCAACTTTAGATCACATACATGTTCTTGGCCTACTAACACATTTTATGCACAAAAAGACCAAAAAAACTGTATGTACTTTATTCTTTTGGCTCAAACATTTAGGGGAATATTTATCAAGGGTCGAATTTAGAGTTTAGGGGCGTTTAACTCCTATAAACTTGGAATTCTAAAAAAAAAAACACCAAAAAAAAATCACATTTTTTAAATTCAGGTGCATGAGTTTGACTTGCAAATTCAAACTGAATTAGATCAAATACGATTCGAAGTTTTGTTGTTGTTTTTTTTAAATTTCAAAATTTTTCAAAAAAATCTCAAAAGTCCATCAAACGACCTAAATTGATTCTAGGAGGTCCCCCATAGGCTAAAACACCAATTCGGCAGGTTTTTGATGGCGAATAGTCAAATTCGAATTCTTAAAGGGACAGTACATGATAAAAAATTTTAAACTCAAATAAAATTTGGACTATTCACTAGTCGAATTACACTAAAATAAACTTGAAATTCTTATTCAAAAATTCAATTCGACCCTTGATAAATCTGCCCCATAGAGAACATAAGCATACTTTATCCCATGTCAAAGGCTCTGTTGTATATTTCTAATTAGTTAAAACATTTGTTTGATTTTTCTTCATTTTGACAATTTGCAATATAAATGATAACATATTATCAGCATTATATGGTATTAATTCTTATAATTTATCTCATTAGGATTTTAACTGGACCAGCTTCATACAAAGAGTCATGTCCTCTGTGAATATCCAGCTTCAAGCTGAAGAAGAAGTTGTGGTATACGGGGTACCTTATCTACATCAGCTCAAAAATATTCTTTCCAACTACTCTGCAAGGTAAAGTACCCTAAGTAGCCAAATTTGTAGTTCTGTACTGTAGTACTAGTCATGGAAGATTTTCTTTCAAATATCTTTTATTGAAATTACATTTATGAACAAGGGTTTAGAGTCATGCATGTTCACCAAATGAAACAAGTTATATGGTATAGAACATTTTCAGCATATAGAACATTTATACATCTACTTTCATTAGCTAATTATCCCTGAGAGACTAGGGGCAGATTTATCAAGGTTCGAATTTCGAAGTAAAAAATACTTCTAAATTCGACCATCGAATTAAAATACTTTGACTTCGAATATCGAAGTCAAAGGATTTTTCACCGAATTTGGTCATGGAACGATCAAGGTAAAATCGAACGATCGAACGATTAAATCCTTCGAATCGAACAATTCGAACGATTTTATTGACGATCAAATGATTTTTACTTCAAAAACTTAGAAAAATGCTGTAGAAGGTCCCCATAGGCTAACATAGCACTTCGGTAGGTTTAATTTGGCGAAGTATTGAAGTCGAAGTTTTTTTAAAGAGACAGTACTTCGATTATCCAGTACAGGTATGGAACATGTTATCCAGAATGCTCGGGACCTGGGGTTTTCCGGATAACGGATTTTTCGTGATTTGGGTCTTCATGCCTTAAAGGGCACCAATCATGATCAAAATCATTTACTAAGTAAAAAAAAGTTCAAGAAATCTGATTTTTAAAAGAGTTAGAATTGTTTGTATAATGTAAATGATCAGCTCACTATTCCTTCTGCAAGATCTCCCCTATCTCCACTGCAGTTCTAGCTGAGGCAGGCATCTTGGATTTCACTGGCTCCTCCTACCTATATCTTCCCAGCCAACTGCAGCTCTGAAATCTCGTACATGCTCAGTTGAAATTCCTTGCTTGCTTATGAACCCCTCTAAGCTATTTTCAAATCAGCCAAACCTCTGTGTTAGCTGCTGTTCAGTAGTGCTGCCACCTGCTGGAAGTTAGTGTGTGCCCTTCATTTGCATAATGACTTTACCAGCAGGGGACAAGATAGGGAAATCTCCTAATACTAGTGGAGGAGTTTACTTAAACAAGGGATTCTGGGTAGAATACTCAAAGCACTTTTACAATCTGAGCATGCTCCTGAAATTTGCATATTAGAGTCTCTGTTATAGTCACAGTATGGCCTCCCTCAGTGAAAGAACCCATTTGACAAAGTAAGGGATTTTTTTAAAACCTGCAGTTTTTTCAAAAAACTATATATGTAGTTTGATTAAACGTCTTTAGCTTGTACTGGTCAGATTGTTAATATGTGTTTGAGTTTAGCTGTGATAGGTGCCCTTTAAGTCTAAATAATTTAAACATTAAATAAACCCAATAGGCTGATTTTGCTTCCAATAAGGATTACTTATATCTCAGTTGGGATCAAGTACAAGCTACTGTTTTATTATTACAGAGAAAAAGGAAATCATTTTTAAAAATTTGGATTGTTTGGATAAAATGGAGTCTATGGGAGACAGCCATTCTGTAATTCGGAGCTTTCTGGATATCGGGTTTCCGGATAAGGGATCCTATACCTGTATTTGAATATTCTAACTATTTTACTTCAAATCGAATTCGAGGTTGTAGTATCCTATTCGATGGTCGAAGTATCCAAAAAATTACTTTGAATTTCGAAAAAAAATTTACTTCGAAAATTCCCTCGAATTCACTTCGACCCTTGATAAATCTGCCCCTATGAGTCTGGGTGTGTAGATGTGGATAGGGTTAGGTGGGGGGTGCAGGAGGGGGGAAACATCTGTTGGTAGCATATTTCTTCTTTTGATAGGCTCTTGTTGTGTTATGCCATCAATTGTTTATATTCTTGTTCTCCCTTGAAAAGTGTCCATGTAAACTATTGGGCTGTGTAGTCTCTGATCTGTTTATCTGTGTGTGTTGATCTCTCCTCAAATTGTTGGATCTCTTCTACCTTTAATAGCCACTCTCAGATTGTTGGTGTCTGTTGTTTTTTCCAGTATCTGGGGATTAATAATTTAGCGGCGTTTAACAGATTTGGGAGGGCAGAGTTATTGAATTGAAGCTTATCATCTGTGGGCATATGAAATAGCAGGGTGTATACGGGGTCATTTAGATGTCTCTCTCCAGCAATATGTTGACATAAGCGGAGGACCGAATCCCAGTGCATCTTAATCATAGGACATGTCCAAAATATGTGGAGCAAGGTGCCTTCTTCGTTTTCACATCTCCAGCACAAACTCGTTTTATTAGGATATATTTTAAGAAGCCTAGAAGGCGTATAATACCATTTAGTCAGTATTTTGTAATTTAGCTCTTGGAGCCTGCTACATCTGGAGCTGCGTGTTAGGGTGCAAACCATATCTGTGGCTTCTTCTTCTGTAAGGATCACGTTCAGGTCTTTAGACCATGCTTTGATGAATGGTAGTTCTAATGTTTTGTGGGAGCCTGCTAAAGCCTTATATATTGTAGAGAGGGTATGTCTCGGTGGTGTTATGCTGTTGTATAGTTGTTTACATTTTGTACATTTTCGGCCAAAGGCACGGTCTCCTCCTTGTGTAATGTAGAAATGTTTAAGTTGACTATATTGGAGATGCATAAGTGGGGTGAAGGTACGTTGTTGCTCCAATTTCTCTCTGGTGACCATGGTGCCTTTATCCATGAAGTGTAGTATTTGTAGTTGGTCATCAATGAGCCATGTTTTGTAGTCTGCTCTGTTTAACACTGGTGGAAAGTCTGGGTTGTTCGTAATTGGTATCGAAGGAGAGGGTGAGCTTATTATGTCTGATGTTTGTTGGATCTTGAAGATTTTCAAACTGTGTACCACTGATAAGAAGCTTTACTTAAATATGTGTATGTGTTGATTGAGTGTTGAGGAATCAAAGCAAAAAATTATATTTGTTACTTTTAAAAAAAATACGATCAATTTGATTTCTCTAATTAAACATATAACTATAATATTGGTTAGAGAAGGCACCAAAGGGTTTTGAGACTGTAAAATCTTATAAGAGAATTCCATTTCCCTTTTCTGGCCCCATTGTTGTACTTTTTCCTCTCAACCTTCATTCTAACCACTAGATTAAATCCCAGGCCCCCTATTCACCTTTATCCCCTGTTTTGTGCATAGTAAATAGAAACATAGAATGGGATATCATGCATTTTTTTGTCCATTAAACAAAATCAAAACGATCTAACCCTAAAATGTCGTTTTTTTTCTAAAATATGTGTGTGTAAAACATTTTGTAATATATAGAAAGGATTCAATAAATGTTGATTTACCCTCCATAAACCCCTTGTCAAATACATGTAGCATGGTATAACACGGCTAATACTTTGAAAAGAAATCTATAAAATTGTTTAAAATGTGTAAAAACTACACTGCCATTTGATTGGTTGTTAAACATCAGGAGCTGGGAAAGATTCACTTAAAAAACAAATAATTCTAGATAAATATGTGTGTAATCAGTAATCAGCTGTATTTTGTTTCACTAAAATATTGTGTGAGATGTATAGATATAAGCAATTCAGTGCCAACAATCAAAATATTAATCTAAACTGCAAATGTGGTTGTTTTAACATTTCTTTTCATATTTTAGCACTTTACAGAATTACCTTGTATGGCGAATGGTAATCGACAGAGTCAGTAGCCTAAGCAGAAGATACAAAGATGCTCGAGCCAGCTACAGAAAGGTAGCTTTATTCTCTTAAAGCAAAATTACCATTAAATAGAAGAGTGAATGCCTTCTCCTTTCCTGCTTCCTCCTCTCTTAAGTTCCAGGTGAGCATGCCAGATAGCAGGATGCTGGATAACTAGTCCAATACCTGTCTATAGACATTTAGCAGGTTTTTTGCTAAAAATCCGAATTTATCTCATATTTTATTTTTAAAAACACCCACCCATGTCGATTTTAGCTTATTTTTTAATAAAATACTGTAACTCGGTTTAATCAAACCAAATTGGTCCAATTTTTCAGGCTTTTTTCCAGAATCGCTTGATTTTTTTTGAGTTTTTGACCTTGGATTTTCTGGCAAAATCCCCCAAAGACCCAGATAACTTCAATTTGAGATAGGTGCCTCCCCCATTGACTTATAGAGGACCTTGAAAGGTCTGAGATGGTGGATTTTCAGATTCAGGCTTTTGCAGCATCGGGATATAATAAATCTCTAAAAATTTAAGTTTCTAGTGAAAAAACACGATCAAACTCCCATGTCGATTTTAGCTTATTATTTAATAAAATAACTCAGTTTAATCAAACCGAATTGGTCCAATTTTTCAGGCTTTTTTCCAGAATCACTTGATTTTTTTTTTGAGTTTTTGACCTGGATTTTCTGGCAAAATCCCCCAAAGACCCAGATAACTTCAATTTGATATAGGTGCCTCCCCCATTGACTTATAGAGGACCTTGAAAGGTCTGAGATGGTGGATTTTCAGATTCAGACTTTTGCAGCATCGGGATATAATAAATCTCTAAAAATTTTAGGTTTCTAGTGAGAAAATTTTTTAGTGAGAATGCTCGGGACCTGGGGCTTTCCGGATAATGGATCTTTCTGTAATTTGGATCTTCATACCTTAAGTCTACTAGAAAATCATGTAAACATTTAAATAAACCCAATAGGCTGGTTTTGCTTCCAATAAGGATTAATTATATCTTAGTTTGGATCAAATACAAGCTACTGTTTTATTATTACAGAGAAAAGGGAAATCATTTTGAAAAATTTGTATTATTTGGATAAAATGGAGTCTATGGGAGACGGGCATTAAGTAATTCGGAGCTTCCTGGATAACGGGTTTCTGGATAACAGATCCCATACCTGTAGTGATGAGCCAAATTTTTGCCAAGTTTCGCTGGGAAAATGACCATCTTAGACTTCAATGGGAGAAAAAATAATGCGCGTCAAAACTAGATTCTAATTAGATTCAAGTTTTCGGGTCAGGATTATGTGATCGAAAATTAGAAATTTTTTCATAAATAACAAACCATTCTAATTGTAAATAAAATCATATTTATTAGAGTTTAAAAAAGTTCACATTACTCTAAAATTCTACCTCTCATAAATAACCCCCTAACATCACCTTCATAAAGTCCTGAATCCTAATTTGATCAGCAACTGGAAAATACAAGAAATACTCACTGAATTCTCTAGACATATTACTGAGAAATGATGCTTTGCTTTGTAGGCGCTCTATGGAACAACATTAGAAGAAGCTCGCTGGAGAGAATGTGTGAGCTATGTCAACAGTAACATGGAGAATGCTGTAGGGACCATGTATGTCAAGGAAACATTTGCTGGTGAGAGCAAGAGGATGGTATGTATACTATCCATTTATACAGCACTATCTATCATTACTACATAGAGGGGGCTACGAACTCTAAAAATGCATTATATTATTAAAATGAACATTTAAACCCAGAGTTGTTTTTGTGAATGTGTTAAGTTAACACATTTAACTTAATGTCTTTAAGTTAAAGGAACAGTAACACCACAAAATTAAAATGTTTTAAAGGAAATACAATATAATGTACTGTTGATTTGCACTGGCAAAACTGTATTTAGAAAATATAGTTTATATTAACAAGTAGGGATGCACCGAATCCAGGATTCGGTTCGGGATTCGGCCAGGATTCGGCCTTTTTCAGCAGGATTTGGATTCGGACGAATCCTTCTGCCCGGCCGAACCGAATCCAAATTTGCATATGCGAATTAGGGGCAGGAAGGGAATTGCGTGACTTTTTGTCCGAAAACAAGGAAGTAAAAAATGTTTTCCCCTTCCCACCCCTAATTTGCATATGCAAATTATGGTTCGGATTCGGTTTGGTATTCGGCCGAATCCTTCGTGAAGGATTCGGGGGTTCAGTCGAATCCAAAAAAGTGGATTCGGTGCATCCCTATTAACAAGCTGCTGTGTAGCCATGGGGGCAGCCATTAAAGCACAGGGCACATAGTAGATAACAGATATGTTCTGAAGAATCCCATTGTATGGTAAAGAGCTTATCTGTTATCTGCTGGGTATCCTGTGCCTTTTCTCCTTTTTCAGCTTTGAATGGCTGCCCCCATGACTGCATAGAAGCTTGTTTATGTTTGAAGCAAACACACCAATTTTACCAGTGCAGCAGAACAGTACATTGTATTTTCAATAATTTAGGACACATTAATTTTTTGGTGTTGCTGTTTCTTTAACTTTTAGGGGCCAATTCACTAAGGGTCGAATATCGAGGGTTAATTAACCCTCGATATTCGACTGGGAATTAAAATCCTTTGACTTCGAATATCGAAGTCGAAGGATTTAGCGCAGATAGTACGATTGAACGATCGAAGGATTATTCCTTCGATCGAATGATTAAATCCTTCGAATCGTTCAATCTGAAGGATTTTAATCCAACGATCGAAGGAATATCCTTCGATCAAAAAAAGTTAGGAAAGCCTATGGGGACCTTCCCCATAGGCTAACATTGAGTTCGGTAGGTTTTAGATGGCGAACTAGGGGGTCGAAGTTTTTTTCAAAGAGACAGTACTTCGACTATCGAATGGTCGAATAGTCTAACAATTTTTAGTTTGAATCCTTCGAATCGAAGTCGAAGTCGTAGTCGATGGTCGAAGTAGCCCAAAAAACACTTCGAAATTCGAAGTTTTTTTACTTCGAATCCTTCACTCGAAGTTAGTGAATCGGCCCCTAAGTTTGTTATAGAATAGCCAATTCTAGGGAAATTTTTGTTAATTATTTTTTATAGTTTTTCAATTATTTGCCTTCTTCTTCTGATTCTGACAGCTTTCAAATGATGGGGAGGGCTCTGACACCATCTAAAATCAAATGCTCTGTAAGGCTCATCATGTACTGTCTCTTTGCTGTGCAATATTTTTTTAATTGAATAGTTTTATTGAATAGTGATTTTGTAATCCTGTGGAGAAGACTCACAACATTTACCTTTGTAAATTATGTTTTATATTTGTACCTAAGGGGTGATGTACCTGTGGTGGATGCTATAAACTGTAGACTTACTAAAATGGAAAGTTTTAGAAAATATTTGCAGAGTAGAAATGCATATTTATCCATGCATTTGGTAGAATGCTTTTTTCTAGGCTCAACTTCTGATTAGGGGCTTTTAAGACAAATACAGTACAGGCATTTTATTGTGTTTACAGTAGCCATAAAAAAGAACCACCTTTTTTTGTTCTCTTCAAGTTGAATAAAGCTATATATATTTGGTATCAAACTATGCAGAAGACTGGAAATTCAAGTTTATTATATTTTATCTTTGTACCCCACAACAAGGGGAAGATAAGATGCTATAAAATGAAATTAGTTCAGTTTCAGAAAATTATATTAAATATGTTAATTTTATAAAAAGATAATGTGGTGGTTGAATTAAAAAAAAATATATACCAATTTTAAATGTACTTTCTAAAGATATATAATGTTCCGGCTTCATTTTAGGGACCTTTTTGGCAGGGAAATATGCTTTGTTGCAATTTCATTACTCTACTGATGTGGGTTGATTTAGCTAAACAAGAAACAAATCTCCATAAAAAAATATATGGTACTGTCACGCTTGGAAAATATGGAGCATTCAAAATCATTTATATTTTTGTGCATATAAAACTCATTTATGATATATTTCTTCATATGATGGAAAACCATGCTATCGCTGGGTTTTAATTATTTATAGTTATATATCTTTTTACATAACGGAAAACTGGCACAAGTTCGGGGAATTTTAAATTTAGGTAAATTGTTTCATTAGGCAAATTTCCCCCAGGAAATACCTCTAAAATAAATGAGCACAAAATGCTTTTAAAAAGTTTGGCATTTAACATGCGTGCAGTAGGATAATCATCTGGTACGCAACGGGTCAAACTAATTAACTGCAACTAAAAATAACATCAAATCTGCTATGTGCTGCCTTTATTTTATTGTTTGTGTCTGTTGGACTTTCTCAGATCAGCGACCTCATAAATAAAGTCCGTGAAGCATTTATTGAGACCTTGGATGAATTACAGTGGATGGATGAAACATCTAAAGATAAAGCACGTGAGAAGGCGAGTACAACAAACAATCTGTTCCTAGTGTGGGCGGTTTCTGAAAATTGTAAACATCATTCAAATGTTGAAATCAGATTTACCATATGTTAAGTGCAGCGATTCACTGAAGTCGCTTATGGGGTTCTTTTTTTAGACAGTCTGTGTAAATATGATCAAAAGAGAGGATGTGCGCCAAACCATACAGAGGAGCCTGATCTGTTGGCTTCTATCAACATTTGTAATGTGTTTTAGAAATTGTATGAAAACTGTCACTTATATGACAAAAGCATAATTTACATAATTTACTGAGGGCAGTGCACCCTTTGATCTGCACTTTGCTTTCCTTGGTTAAAGCAGGTTGCACAGAGTTGCGACTGTCCCTTTAAATACAATGCTACCTACATTTGGCATCTCTGTATTTAAGAGGAGGGAAGGCTTGTTGGTATAACACCTGCTCCACCTGCTGACTTGCATGTAATTCTAATGTCCAAGTTAGGGAGTAGGAGAGTATCCAAAGACTCCATTAGGGCCTTCTCCTTTCCACCTGCCCAATGGTAGGCAGTAAGAAGAGGGCTCATGGGCATACAAAATGTTCTTTTGATCAACACAATGGGGCAGATTTATCAAGGGTCGAATTCGAGGGTTAAAAAACCCTCGGATTCGACCCTCGAAGTAAAATCCTTTGAATTGGAATATCGAATTCGAAGGATTTTAGCACAAAAGGTTCGATCGAATAAAAATCGTTCGAACGATTTTAAGCGATCGAAAAAAAAAAACTTAGAAAAGTTCCATGGAAGGTCCCCATAGGCTAACATTGGACTTCGGTAGCTTTAATTTGGCGAAGTATGAAGTCGAAGTTTTCGATGGTCAAAGTACCCAAAAACTGACTTTGAAATTCGAATATTTTTTGATTCAAACTATTCACTCTATCTTAGTAAATATGCCCCAACAAGTAGTAACAAGCAAAATATTATAGAGCAAATTCTACATGTTTGTTGTTGACAGCTGAAACTTTCAGTGGAAATTCTAAGCATTTTGGAGGCTGCTACTTGTGGTCGTTTAATCAAAAGTCCAAGGGGATTATTTATCAAAATCTGAATTTTTCTGATTTTTTTTTAAATGTCTGACCAAACTACAATCCACAATTTACCCTTATTTATAAAAAAAAAAAACCATGGAAAAAAATCGAATCGACAAAAAACGCAACATTTTCGGATTGTCACAAGAAAAATCAGAATTTTCGGATTTGATGACTAGGGATGTCGCGGACTGTTCGCCCGCGAACGCGTTCGGCGAATGTTCGCGAACGTCGCGTGACGTTCGCCAATTTGGGTTCGCCTTAGCTGGCGCTTTGTTTTGCTATTTCTCCCCCAGACCAGCAGATACATCGCAGCCAATCAGGAAGCTCTCCCTCCTGGACCACCCCCACACCCCCTGGACCACTCCCCTTCCATATATAAACTGAAGCCCTGCAGCGTTTTTTTCATTCTGCCTGTGTGTGCTTGGAAGAGCTAGTGTAGGGAGAGAGCTGTTTAGTGATTTGAGGGACAGTTGATAGTAACTTTGCTGGCTAGTAATCTACTTGATACTGCTCTGTATTGTAGGGACAGAACTCTGCAGGGATTTGAGGGACAGTGAGTTTAGGTTAGTTAGCTTTGCTGACTAGTAGTAATCTACCTTCTACTGCAGTGCTCTGTATGTAGCTGCTGTGGGCACTGCTTCTGATCTCATCTGCTGAGTGCTGACTGCTGTAATAACCCAATAGTCCTTGTAAGGACTGCTTTTATTTTCTTTTTTGTTTTTTTTACTTTGCTACTGTAAGAGCCCAGTGCTATTAGTCTAGCTGTGTTGGGGAGTGGGACTGGTGTGCTGCTCCTCCTAGTAGTTCACCACTACCAGCACCAACCAGAGTCAAAATTGTTACAAAGTATCTTATTTGCACCTGTTAGCTGTTCTGAGCTCTTTTTCTGGCTGTTCAGTGAAGAGAAAAGAGGGACTTTCCAGTACAAAAGAGGGACAGGGGGTTGAGTGGTCAAAAGAGGGACAGTTGGGAGGTATGCAAGTGCCACCTAGCTGTGTGAGCTTTTTCACATTCTGTCTAAATAACAATAATAATTCCGTGTCCGTAAACATCACCTGAGTGATGTTTTTACAGCAGCAATAATATATTCCGTATCCACTACTGTATACGTTGCCCTTGCAGGCATTGTTTGCCCAGTCTTTAACCAAGTGCCACCCAGCTGTGTGAGCTTTTTCACATTCCGTGTCCAGAAACATCACCTGACTGTGACGTAGTGTGATTTCTGCCCTTTACAGCACAAAACGCAGCGCTCTGTCAACAATGTATTTTTCAGATACATTTTTGCCCTTGATCCCCCTCTGGCATGCCACTGTCCAGGTCAATGCACCCTTTAAACAACTTTAAAATCATTTTTCTGGCCAGAAATGTCTTTTCTAGTTTTTAAAATTCGCCTTCCCATTGAAGTATATGGGGTACGCGACATTCGCGAACCGTTCGCATTTTTGGACGCAAGTTCGCGAATATGTTCGCGAACTTTTTTTCCGACGTTCGCTACATCCCTATTGATGACTGAAAAGTCAAAATTATTAGTGAAATTGACAGAAAAGTGTGAAATGTTCGGATTATCATACGAAACACAGCTCAGACAATAATATCTTCAAATTGCGAATACGACCTCTGCCATTTACTTCTACAGGACCTCAACAGGTTGAAGATGGAGTATTTTTGTTGTAGCCTTGGGGTATAATAAATTGTTTTTTTTCCACTAAACATTCTGATTTCATAGTAAAAAAACTTGAGTTTTTAGCATTCGGACTTTAATAAATCAGACCTCCCAAATGTTTGATTGCCCTTATGTGAGCACTGAAGCACTGCTTGATTGTATGTTCTTCTTTATCCTCTGTTTCTTTGTAGGCACTGTCAATCAAAGAACAAATTGGCTACCCTGATTATATTTTGGAAGATCACAATGATAAACTGGATCAGGAAACAGCAGCTGTGAGTTCATGTTTAGAACAAAGTTCTGCTGTGATTTTTTATGTTAAAACCATCTCCCCCTGGACATTTTTCATTCCTGAGATTTATCTATGATTTTTTCCTACCTGTTTATTTGTTTTTTTACTTCTAAACAACTTGAGCAATTGTCCCTCTAGGCTAACCCCTACAGATCAATACACAGCCACAGCTTCATAGAAAACATGGCCAGCTTCTATCAAAAGCCCTGAGAGGAATACTATTTATTTAGATCTCCAAAATTTCATTGTATTGACCTTTGAAATTCTATAAAATGAGTGTAGCACCGTGTCATTAGTGTACAAGGTCACATATCCATTCATTAATGCTACTGTATATGTGGTTGCCCATACATGATGCAAATAAATAGCTCTGTAGACTGATGGAATGTTTGACCCTTCCATGTGACGTAGACATTTATCAGGGAACAGCTGTTAAACCAAGAACTCTAGACAATCTGATATCTCGAGGTGTATCTTTTTAATGTGTTTGCCATGTTGTGGCTATTCTGTTAAACCAAGAACTCCAGACAATCTGCTATCTCGAGGTGTATCTTTTTAATGTTTTTGCCATGTTGTGGCTATTCTTTAAACGTCTCAAGAAAATTGAATTAACATTTGGTTCCTAGTAAATAGTATTTATTAATTATTGAATCTGGGTAATGTAGCACATTTGGATATGAGGGTTCATGTGCAATCAGAGCAGAAGATTGCACCCACTACAACAGTGTAAACTAAAAACTTTTTGTCTCCTAATCTACACAGCATCACTTTGGCAGTTACATCTATCCTAGTGCATGAGGCACAAGGCACAGCTTGCTCATAAGCCTATTAAAAAGGTGTCCATGCCCATGTTCTGGCCTCTTCTTTAGTGGGCACCCATATGTGAACAAATATTTTGCCTCATATCTGACCTAAAATGTTGTACTGATTTGAAGAATTCTGTGGGAATAGTAACAAAGAGCGGTAAAAAAGCAGATGTAATACTAGATGTATTTAGGCCAGTGAGAAGACAGCCCTTTACCAGAAGACTATCTTTGGCTTTTATTCATGGCAAAGTAGTAGCCTACGGCTTGTCACGACAGGAAGAAGACAGTGGGAGAACTAAATAATAGTGGTGTAGATATGTTCTTATCTTACCATTTATTACAGGACTAGGAGAAGAGTATGTGCTTGTGTGTGTCCATGGTTTAGAGCTGGACACCATGGCTGAATGATCTTAGATATGTTGTCAGGTGACTCTGGGACTTGGGTATATCAACCACAGCTGGAGGGCTGCAGATAAAACTTAACTCTCCTGATCAATGCATGAGGGGCTTTTGCTGAAAAGCATTTATAAGACAAAAATATAGATATATCATCTCACTTTGAGCCAATAAGATGAATTCTAAAGCAGTTTGGCTACACTACAAAAGATTAGCTCTTTAGAATAGTACTTCCAAGAACACTGTCTAAATCAAATTATTTATTTGGTGATCTTCATGGAGGAACCACCACAGCCATATTTAAGAGCTCCAAAGGGGCCTAGGGCTATGGGACAGCCTACAGTCAAAATATACTTGAGTCCTCTACAAAAATAATATCTTTATTGGTTACAAATGTTTCATTGGCTTGTGTTTGATAGATTCTTTCTCTGCTCTTATATTATTTATGTAATGTGACTGATTCATCATATTCTGCCAAGTCCTTAATTATTTGCTTCATCTAAGTATCACTCATAAGCTAAAAGGGAGCTGGTCGTTAGTTGGGGGCCAATAAGTATTTTTTTAGCATAATGTAAAGATTAATATTTTATGCATTTTGTATGCCTTTAATAATAAGTAACCATATTTTGAAATTGACAGACATTTCAGCTCTACCATGATTTTACCTCTTTTCACAGCTGAACTTCAGTGAGTATCAGTATTTTGAAAATATTTTGGAAATCTTAAAGAGTGGAGCACAGAAGAGCCTGAAAAAGCTCAAAGAACCAGTTGACCAAGACGCGTGAGTATATTCCGACATTCTGTTGTCTCTATTTGTATCTTAAAGTAGTCAGAATTAGTTCTTTAACTACATTGTTTTTTGCTAAAAACAAAAGACGTAAATACACTGTTAGTATAAGCACTTAAGCCACACATTGTAACATGTTGTAGAACCACCTGTTGCAGCAATAATAGGCAATGACAACGCACCTCGTTGGCGCTTAATTAAAAAGCATTTGCATCCAGGGACTGACTGCCCTTTGCTTCTAGCAGTTGATTGGAAATCTTGGTGCCACTAGGAGCAGTATCAGTGGGTGCAAAGCAGCCCTTTCCTTACTGGTTGCTCTTGGGCGCTGAAACTCCCTAACTTGCTCATGTTAATGACGGGTTAGGGCTGGAAAAGAAGGGACATCAACATGCAACCCCCTGACTGTCCTTCATGAATAAAGTGCTGTTTTATGCAGGTGATGTTGTTATTCATCGGGAACTTGTTATGCTCTATTTTTGAGCTCCAAGTCTTTATCTCAAAACATTAAAGGTGCAGGACAGACCATAAAGTGCAGAACGCATGCCAAATTGATATTTTTGGCACTTTGCAACCTGCACTGCACTAATTAAAAGGCCCCCAATTTTTAGGCTCTGGGAATCGACTTTTCTAGATATTATGTAATGATCAGTTTAAAACATTAAACATTTTTGGGCAATAAGAGCGTTACTTTCCAACACACGACAAGTAAACCCATGAGCTAATGACTTGTATTCTACCTTTAATGCCAAAAATGAATGGAAACAACTGCAAGAAGTCTGTGTGCCCTGGATAAAGCAGAAAGAACGGTTCAAAGAAAATAACAAAGTGGTTAATTAGGGGTTTGGGCAGGCAGAAAGGATTTATACAAAGCTTCTAAGTAATTATAGCCAGATGATAGTTTTGTCCCTGATGACAGTGTGATGCTTTTTCAGAATGTTTAAATTGTTGGTAACTCTATAAGTTATTTGTGCAGTCATCGGCAGTATTAAAAAGTGATCAGAATCCCTCAATGCAAAAAAAGCGTTTTAGCAGCCAAATGTAATATGTAACATCCAATGTCATAACATCCCTCTGGGGTAGAAACAAAATGACATTTGAGACAAGACTTTTAATTAAAAAAAATGATCATGTGTCTAATGATGTGAGACTGATTACATAGCGAGGCCAGCAAGTCGCAGGGCATGGCCCAGTGGATTGGTTTCTAGGATACCTTTCATGGTCATTTATCTTTATTAAGCCAGAGAACAGAATATACTTATACTTCATTTTCTTCTCTCTTTCTGTTCTTTAGCTGGATAATTGGTGCTGCAGTGGCTGACGCTTTCTATTCCCCCAACAGAAACCAAATAGGTATGTCCAGTTGCACCTAATTATATTACAACTCAATGGCATGTTGCTTGATTTATTATCTTTTGGTTAAATGCAGATCAATAGATTTGTGACAAAATGAGAATTAGTTCGATTCATTTGCTCCATACCATTTACTCTTATTCAGGGCACCTCTGATGAAGTGCCAGAAAGAGGCATGAAATGCGTCAGGTGATCATACATGTCATAGAGTAGAAGTACATCCTTAATTGATGCCTGTCATTTTAATTTCCAAATATTCTTAATTATTTTCCAAAGAGAAAAGTAAAGCAGGTTAGGTATACAACATATTTTCATTCAACATACAGTTTCCTCAATGAGTCACCAAGTATACCTCTGGGAAAGGGAGAGTGTTAGTGAGGATGAGGACAGGGGAAGAAAAAAAAAGGGGAAGAAAAGAAAAAGGGGAAGAAAAAGGCACATCCTGTAATTAACCCAAGATCTCATTGCTCAGAAAAAAAAAGTACAAAGAATTACACAATGCAATCTGATCAGGCTGATGGGACTGTTGACCCTTGAGTGGATAAGGTTTGCCAACACAGGTCAAGTAATTGTGTGCGTCTCCAGACTCTCCAGATAGCAGTGTTTTGGGCTGCTCGCTTAATATCACAGTCCATTAATTCCTCCATTAATATGCTGTATTGAGCATCTTTAAGTACTTGATGCATCGTTGGTGCTGTATTTGCCTTCCACATTCTAGCTATGGTAGCCCTCACCGTAAACATCATGTGATGTAGTATAAATTCTTCCCCACGTTCAAGATCTGTTGGGAAAGTATGTAGAAGAGTCATAGCTGGTGTGAGCATTACTGAAATATTCAGCTTGGTCGTAATAAGTCTCTCTACATCCTGCCATAACGGCTGAATTTTGGGGCAGTCCCTGAAGGTATGCAGTAAAGTACCAACGGCTCCACATTGTCTCCAACAAAGAGGTGTTAGGATAAATATGGGCTAACTGGTGCGGAGTCAGGTTGCCTGTCATTTTAAATAGTATCTCAATAAAGTCACTTTTTTGATTTTAACCTCCACCTGCTGAATGTTTTCTCAACCACTAAATCCTAAGTACTTATTCAGGGCAGGCAGAAGAGGCACCTGCCTAGGTGGGGGTCAGCTTGGCCTACCCCTGCTCTTATTCATATCTAACTAACACGGATACTGAATCCTGGATAGAATGTCTATGTACTTACTACACAGCACATACCCATCCTCAGCTTTGAGGTCATCACTTACCTATTGTCTATTCAATGAAGTTCTCTTTCTTAGTGAAAACTTTTTCAGTTCCTGCACTTACCTTGTAGAGTAAAATCCAGCCTTGTTTTTTCATGGCTGTCAATGAGCATCAAATATCACTCATCCACATGATATGAAGAGGCCCCTAAAGTTACTAACAGCCCCACCTTACACAAAACTTTAACGCCCTCATTAGCCACCCTTGATGCAGTTCACCTTGTTGTAATTGTTAAAGATGTAAGAAATCCAGAGGATCTCAAGATGCCTCCACACACAGGTAGTGGCACTGTATATTTTCTAAAGGGTGCAATATCCCTTTGAAACATTATACAAAATCAGGGAGGAACTAGGTAGGGGTAGGCAGAAGAGGCATGAACCTAGGTCACAAAGATGGGGGAGTCAGGCACGTACCTCATCTATGTCTACCCTTGTCTAGGCCCTTGTTTCTCCATTGGCACTTGTCACTAGCACTTGTCACCACCACTATATGTGCGCATCTGTGCGTGCTCCTTCCCCTGTGCATCATCACAATGCTTGCACCTTCGCACATGCGTGGAGGAGAGGACAAAGTGCATGGCCAGGTTGCTTAGGGCACCCACTTCGCTTGGTCCAGGTCTGTACAAAGTCCTTCAAATATAATGGGGGTTATTAATTAAAGTCTTTTTTTTTTCTGGTCAGAGTTTTAAAAGGTAAAACACTATTTTTTTCAGAGGAAAAATTAAACTAAAAAATTATTTTATAAATAAATTATACCCTGAAGCTGCTAAAAGTCTGAATTAAAAAGTACTCCATCTCAAACCTGCCGAAGTCAGAGGTCAATGGCAGATGTCCCATTTACAAATTGGAAGATATGAGGATCTGCTCTGGGTTTTGTACAATAATCCAAATAACTAATGATTTTCGGCCAATAATCTGGAAAAATCTGAGTTTTCGTGCTTCAAATCCAAAAAATTATATGATTGGAATTTTGTTCACAATTTTTCCCGCACCAGATTTTTTCAAATTAACTTAATAAATACAGTAAAAATGTTCTCGTTTGGTCTAAGTGGTTTTAAGAAAATAGTGAGAAATTTTCGGATTTTAGTAAATAACCCCCTATTTGTTGTAAAATATAATGTGATGGAAATTGTTAGATAAATTCACTTAAAGATCTTTAAGACCTGTTTTACTAAAAGTCATAGCTTGAGATGTAATGCCGTAACAGTTGGAAAGTTTTTTTTCCCATCAAAAATATAATATACCGTATATACCCGAGTAGAGTTTTTCAGCATCCAAAATGTGCTGAAAAAGTCTACCTCAGCTTATACTCGGGTCAGCGGTACCCGAGTAGCTGAGATTGCAGTCACTTTTAATCATTCCTATACCAACAGTTCACTTGGGGAGAGACTGCAATATCCCACAATGCCCTCTGTTGGTTATATGAAATAATACCAGTGCGCCCTCTGTTGGTTATATGAAAGATTAACAGTGACTGCAACATCACACAGCGCCCTCTGTTGGTTATATTAAAGAATAACAGTGACTGCAATATCACACAGCACCCTCTGTTGGTTATATGAAAGAATAACAGTGCACCCTCTGTTGGTTATATGAAAGAATAACAGTGACTGCAATATCAGACAGCGCCCTCTGTTGGTTATATGAAAGAATAACAGTGACTGCAATATCACACAGCACCCTCTGTTGGTTATATGAAAGGATAACAGTGACTGCAATATCACACAGCACCCTCTGTTGGTTATATGAAAGATTAACAGTGACTGCAACTTCACGCAGCGCCATCTGTTGGTTATATTAAAGAATAACAGTGACTGCAATATCACACAGCACCCTCTGTTGGTTATATGAAAGAATAACAGTGCGCCCTCTGTTGGTTATATGAAAGAATAACAGTGACTGCAATATCACACAGTGCCATCTGTTGGTTATATGGAAGAATAACAGTGACTGCAATATCACACAGTGCCCTCTGTTGGCTATATGAAAGATTAACAGTGACTGCAATATCACACAGCGCCTTCTGTTGGTTATATGAAAGAATAACAGTGACTGCAATATCACACAGCGCCCTCTGTTGGTTATACGAAAGATTAACAGTGATGGCAATATCAAACAGCACCCTCTGCACATGGTAGTGGGACAGTGGGACAATGCACACAGTAATCCGTTTGGCAATTCTCTGTCACCATCAACTTTGCAAAGAAGTCCGGTTGATCGATGGGGGGGTCGCTTTGGCAGAATGTGCGCTGCTGGGAGACAGGGCTGTAGTTGTGTCTACGCTTATACTAGAGTCAATACGTTTTCCAAGTTTTCGTAGGTAAAATTAGGTACCTCGGCTTATACTCGGGTCGGCTTATACTCGAGTATATACGGTAATATAATGTGTCACAAGTGCAAAATAATATTGTTATACTTTAAGGATACGGGAAATTGGCCAAAAATTATTTTGGGGGGCTATTTATCAAAGTCCAATTTTATCAAAACATTTTCTGCTGCAAACTCTGATCAAATCCGTTTGAGTTTTTACACTTATTTATTATAAAAATTTCCCAAAAATTTGCAGGAAAAAATTAGATTTTCTGATTTTTTCACCTGAAAACTCAGAATTCTTTTTTTTTTTTTGCACGAAAACTTCAGGGTATCGCATGAAACCCAGCGCACATCAAAAAATCATTGGGATTTCTCCCATTGATATATATGCAACCTTGACAGGTGTCTGAGATGCCGGATTTTCAGATTCAGACTTTTCCATCCTTGGAGTTTAATAAGCTCTGAAAAATTTGTGCTTTTTTTAAAGAAATATCACACATTTTTCGTGATGTTTGCATTTCATATTCTTTATTCCTTGCTCCACTGAAGTTTATGATCCAAGTCACACACACCATGGTCAATTTTATTACAAGCTATTTAGTCTGTCTGTATGATTTTGAGGTCTGTCAAAACTGGAGGGAACTCACCGATGCATGGTGAGAACATAAAAACACTATGCACATCATTCCCTGGTAGTGATGGGCTAATTTCTTCCATTTCGCTTGGCCGAAAAAAAATTCGCAAAACGGTGAAAAATTCGCAAAAATCTTGAAATCTTGAAATTCTAAAGTTTTCACAAAAAAATTGTGAAATTCGAACTTTTCACAAAAAAAACTTGAAATTCGAAAGTTTTCACAAAAAAGTCATTAAATTCGAACGTTTTCACAAAAAAATCATGTTCACGTAAAAATTGTGAAATCGGAAATTGACGCCAATTCGTGCTATGTGAATTTAGTCGCCCATCACTATTTCCTGGTCAACATTGAACACAGAGGGCTCATTTATAAACTTCGTGCAGGGCAGATTGGTTCGCAAAGTGAATAGAATTGCCCTGCGCATGATTACATTTATAAAGCTGAATAAGAGTGTGCTAACAGAATTGCGATTTTTTTTTTCACACAGCGAATGTCTACATGGCAAAAGTTGCAAATTGCAAATATAATGTGCACACTCTGCGTTTGAATTACGCCACAACTTTGGCGGCGGAGAAAATATTCGCAAGTTTTGCAAATTGCTAATTAATGTTACTGTCAGCGCTATTTTCGCACACAACAACCTCGCACAGTGGGCGCACTCACGCAAACACCCGTCTCATTTGCGAGCCATTTGCAAAAATTTATTCCCAATGCGAATTTGCAAAAAACGGAAAGACGGGCACAGCAGTGCAATATTTTAGCGTTCAGGAAAAAACATGGGCCATACAACCATTTGCGAATAAATATGCGTTGCCCCAGAGTCACCATGTTGATTTGTCTTATAAACGTTCTCTCATACTTTTCGATTTGTGTCATGCCAGCATTTCCTTTGATGTGGATTTGGGTGAATAAAAGCAAAATAATACAAGACTGGTAAATTAATTCTCTTTTTTTAGTGTTTCCTGCTGGAATTCTGCAGCCTCCATTTTTCAATAAACATCAACTTCAAGCATTAAACTTTGGTGGCATTGGTATGGTGATCGGCCATGAAATCACCCATGGATTTGATGATAATGGTATGAGTAAAATGTTACTTTTAATGATTTTGTTCCTGGTTTTCTTAATCCGTAATCTGTTCTAAGGGGCCCATTCACTAAATTCGAGTGAAGGAATAGAATAAATTGAAGTATTTTTTTAGCTACTTCGACCATCTAATTGGCTACTTCGACCTTCGACTATGACTTCGACTTCGAATTGAGCGATTCAAACTAATAATCGTTCGACTGTTCGACCATTCGATAGTCGAAGAACTGTCTCTTTAAGAAAAAACTTCTACCCCCTAGTTCGCCACCTAAAAGCTACCGAAGTCAATGTTAGCCTATTGGGAAGGTCCCCATAGGCTTTCCAAGTTTTTTCTGATCGAAGGATAAGCCTTCGATGGATGGATTAAAATCCTTCGAATCGTTCGATTCGAAGGATTTAATTGTTCGATCGAACGATTATTCCTTTGATCGTTCGATCGATCGAATAATCGATATTCGAAGTCGAAGGATTTTAATTCGGCAGTCGAATATCGAGGGTTAATTAACCCTCGATATTTGACGCTTAATACATCTGCCCCTAAGTGTATGATCTCAATTAAACTAAACCCCTCTCATGGAACAATGACTTATAAAATCTGAAATGGGAAAGCATTAAAAATACAATGTTTATATATATATATATATATATATATATATATATATATATATATATATATGGCATGGGTGTTCTTGTATACATACTCCAACCGTGTTTAGACCTGATCAATGGTGGGTGTAAAATGCAGCAGATATATAGGCTTAATCAGGGGCATAGGGGTGTTCCATACGCTATTTTAATATAATGAATTTATATAAGAAGTAGGCAGTGAGTTGAGGCCGCCCTTACTAGAAGTTTGCTGGCTGAGGGTTCTCATTCTCAGTTTAGTTACAGGTGTGGTTTTTTTTTCATAATACAGGTAGAAACTTTGATAAAGATGGCAATATGTTTGATTGGTGGAGCAATTTCTCAGCAATGCATTTCAAGGACCAATCCCGTTGCATGGTTCATCAGTATGGAAATTATACGTGGGAGCTGGCTGGGGGACAGAACGTAAGTATTATCATATTAACAGTCATAGAGATTCATTACATCACTGGGCTCCTGCCATAAAAACACTTGTGAAAAATTATGTTTGCTCACTGCAGATCTAACACTTCCCCAAGTGCTTTCTGCTCTGTAGAGTGTCAATTAAAGAAATTGAATTTCAAGAAATTCCAAATTGATCCCAGGACATCCTCCGCTAAAACAGCAACTTGGCAGGTTTAAGATGGCGAATAGTCAAATTCGAGTTCTTAAAGGACCAGTGCATGATAAATCTCGAAAATTGACCCTTGAGAAATCTGCCCCTAAGTATAGAAAAGTGTCAGGGGCTTGTGGTAAGCATAAATCAACCTAGAGAGTGTAGAGCAATGTTTCACGTTCTTTGCTTACCTAATACATGGAGTTCATCCCTAAAAGTGACGTTTTCCATACAGGCTTTATTAACTCAAGTGTAACCTGTTCTTTGTTTTCAGGTTAGCGGAATCATCACGCTAGGGGAAAACATTGCAGATAACGGTGGTGTCAGACAGGCATATAAGGTACATCAGTTTATCGGGCTGACAGTTGGAAAACAGTTTGATACTGAAATGTCAATTTGTGTTGTGTGTGTGCTACATTGGGAATTTTCATTGTCGACATTGAGGTTTTCCTTCTATTATTCGTTTATCATTTTTAACGCATATTTATACCGTGGCAGCATATTCTCAAGGCTGTACACATAAAACTTAAATATTACAATCAATATGTTAAATTATTTTTAAATTTTAAATTAGAAATTTTCAAGCACCATCCTCATGCAGAAAAAAGGACAATGACTTCTTTTTATTCACTTTTCAACTACTTTTTATTCACTTTTTACCTGTTTTTTGCCTCTCCACCTTGCCCTAGAGATAATAAAACGAGCCTCATTGTGTGATTTAAGCAAGCATTGCCCCAAACAAATAATAACTATACTATAACGACCCATTGTTCTTTGCAGGCCTATTTAAAATGGGTGGAGAGACATGGAAAAGAACCGAAATTACCTGGACTAGATCTTACACACAAGCAACTCTTTTTTCTGAACTTTGCACAGGTAAATATATCTTTTTGCCATAAGGGAAAGTTGTTGCCACATAATGAAACATTGATGGGTATGCCGTCTGATGTTCTCTATGTTGTATTCCAATCAGACAGTGGCACAGACAGTAAAACACTCTTAAGGGGTCATTTATTAATGCCTGGAGTCAATTGCAAAAGTATTAAGAGTGCTGTGTCTTGGATTAAATTGGCTTCTCTGTCCTTGACTATACATTTTCTGTATCCTTACGAATAAGTGATTACTGTTGCTGGCAGGGAGTTAAAAGTCTGCAGTCTTTCCATTTCACTGATCCACCAGCTTTGCCTAGTGTTATTATATATTTACATATGTAGCGCTATAGTAAATGGGGGGGCACCCGGATGAGATCTTTCTCTAAAGCTGGCCATAGATGCAAAGATCCGATCGTATGAATCACCGTACGATCGAACTTTCCCATCTCCCGACCCGCCACTAACCATTCAGATCAAAGTCTTACCAGTCAGATTAGTTAAAGAACAGATCAGCAATGTTCTGCCCCTGACAGCAATCGTACGATATCTATGTCCAACCAAAGCTAGTGACAGTCTCCCACTGAAAATCGTACGATCGGCAATACACGCAGAGATATTATCGGCAGCCGACAGAAATTTTCTAACCTGTCCGATCGACGAAACGACCGATCTCCACCGGACGAAAAATGTCGGGACTCTCCACACACGTTCCGAAAATCGTACGAATCCTCGATTCGTACGATCAGATCTTTGCGTCTATGGCCAGCTTTAGGGGTTAAGCCCTTGCAGCAGTATGGAGACAGGGTGTAGTGAAACTGTAATAAAGTACTATGCACAATAATTGTGCGCCAAATTAATTATGCAAAAATAATGGGCGCCAAAATAATTATGCTTAACTAGAGAATTTAGTTAATTCAACAGAATAATCCATATGGGAGTTCATAGAAATCAACTGAAACATGTAGCAACAGAGAGTAGCATATACTCACAGTTCAATCCCTGTATGCAAGGGAATATACACAGCAGCAATGAAGATACACCCTGCTTTCGGCATTTTCCCTAAGTGGAACACAGGGGAATCTCTACATCCCTAAGTCTATGCATTTAGTCCCTACTTCTGGACAATTAGTACCCGGGATCTTAATCCCTCTGACTCTCCTTGAACTGCTCAACTAAATAACCTGTCTGTCACTCCTAGAGTGATCTATAACAGAGTATCCCTTGCTAGGGCTAATATACTTAGGTTCCACTACCCATTCCGTACCTGATTCATCAGGTAAGAGCTAAAGCAAAATGGACCCAGAGCACATGGTTACCTGGATCTTTATACTATAGCACAGTGCTATCTACTGTACACTGTGAGAACACCAGGGGCTTAGCTTAAGGCAGAACATTGAAACAGGTCCCCATTATGACCCATTTAGGCATCTAAAGGGAGGATTTACCTGTCAACATTTATTAGGGTATCCAAAGGAAAACTGTAGCACACCGATCAAACTTGTCTTGTGAAAAAAGTGTTTTTATTGGCTCACGGCAGACATAAAAACACTTTTTTCACAAGACAAGTTTGATCGGTGTGCTACAGTTTTCCTTTGGATGTTCGAGATGTTTGGACCTTGAGCAGGAGGTCCTGTGGACTGTTTAGCACCCGGCACCCGAGAGGGTAATTACGTTCAGGTGAGCACTCTAATTCTGTGTGGAACATTTATTAGGGTGGCTAATTTACCAGATCCCTACACATGCAATAATATGCAGTTATAAGGCACTTGATTTCTATCATTCCATTTTATTATTACAGGTATGGGACCTGTTATCCAGAGTGATCGGGACCTGGGGTTTTCCAGATAACAGATCTTTCTGTAATTTGGGTCTTCATGCCTTGTGTACTAGAAATTCATTTAAACATTAAATAAGCCCAATAGGCTGGTTTTGCTTCAAATAAGTATTAATTATATCTTAGTTGGGATCAAGTACAAGCTACTGTTTTATTATTACAGAGAAAAAGGAAATCATTTTTAAAAATTTGGATTATTTGGATAAAATGGAGTCTATGGGAGACAGCCATTCTGTAATTCGGAGCTTTCTGGATATCGGGTTTCCGGATAAGGGATCCTATACATGTATTATTATTATTATTATTAGCATGAATACAGTGTTCCCAAATGTAGGCATTGCTGTATTCATGAGGCATACAAAACTCTCCAGAGTGGAGCGTAGAGGCTGATGGCAATTCAGTAACATGCATAGCAGGGTGCAAGATTGCAACAAAACATGGTGGTTACACCTGGTAACAAGATCCCCCCCCCTTCTTGTTCTCTTTAAGGAACAACCAAATGATTACAGATGGTCTTTCACTGCCTAAGAAAATCACCAACATTATTCATTAATTGTCTGAGCATGTTTTCAGTTATCTACCTCTAAAGGCAAATTCTTCATGTAAATAAATGAGTCCACATGTTCATGTTTGTGTCTACAGGCACACATTTCCCTTGTCACATAAGAATTTTAGATTTATGCAAGGGTTTCATATGCTCAGCCCTTGATAAAAGACAAAATTAGCTAATCAGTGAGCATTTTAGAGCAGTGATGAATTAGCTGCGAGCGTTAAAAAATTTAATTCCTCATCAGCCAGAGCCATTCACAGAGGACTTGGCACATCCCAGATTGTCAGAAAATGTCTGGGCTGCAAACCAGCACAATGCAGAAGTACAGATGATTTAGAGAAAAAAACAATGCTGTCAGAATGAATTGCTCTGAGCATCTTGGGGTAATTTGAAAGGCTCCGCATGTCTATCGTAATTATAGCTTTGCAGCATTAGAGATGTGCAACTTTGTTTGTTTTTTCAACAAAGAAGCACGTTTGCTAGTTAGTGGACGTTATACTATACACGTGGGTGATCTCAACAACAACCAGCCAATATCCCTTTTATTAATGTAAGGAAGACAAAATGAGCAAAAGACAAAATATAGAATTACTCCAAGCCAAATACTATAATTTAGTGATCCTCAAGTGATTCCCTATATATAATTAAGTATGAGCAGTCCCCTAAGTCAATAATTCCTTCATTTCTCATCAGCACTTACTTATTACCGTATGATGAAAATGTTGCTTAAAAACTTTAATCAAAGAATGAAATCTTTATAGGCAAAACAAGAGTAGAGGTATAAGAATCCCTTATCCAAAAAACACGTTATCCAGAATGCTCTGATTTAGGGGAAAGCCATATCCCATAGACTCTATTTTAATAAAGTAATTCAAAACTTTAAAAATGATTTCCTTTTTCTCTGTAATAATGAAACAGTGCCTCCTGCTTGGACCTAACTAAAGCTGGCCAGTCGGCCAGTCGGATCACGGACCACATCTGTTCGTTGATGCGTTCCCTCAATCCGACCGCCCGTATGCCATACATTATGAGCAGATCGTTGGGCCCTAGCAGGGGCGATCCTGGCCCCTCCGCTGCCTGAGGCAGCAGCTATTGCTGCTGCCCCCCCCCCGGAAATTACCAGGAGCAGCATTTTTGCTGCCCCTGGTACCTAGTGGGGCGCTGCCGCCTGAGGCGACAGCCTCAAATCACCTCATTGGCGAAGCACCCCTGGGCCCTAGGGCCCACTATCAGAGCAGCCCGATATCACCCACCTCAAGGTGGGCATATTGGGGAGAGATCCGCTCATTTAGAGAAATCAGCAAACGAGTGGATCTATATATGTATGGCCAACGTAAAATTATCAATAATCCTCATTGGAGGCAAAATAATCCTATTGGGTTTATTAATGTTTAAAGGAATTTTTAATGATTGTAAAGTACTAAGTATGGAAATCATACCTATCAGCACTGTCAAAAGGGTGTCATGCATGACCCACTTTATGACAAAGTCGCTTTATGAAATGAGCTTTGATTCACGTCCTGTGATTGCCATGTATCATTAATGTTCTTAACAATAGGACTACCAGATTGCCTTTAGGAAGCATAAGAGTTTTAGTATTGGTGGAGGGGGAGATGGTGGATGCAGATCGATACTTGTTCCTTAGGTCAAAAATTGGCTAGCACCATCCTGATCATAAGTGGAAATTATCAGGTTTTCTGATTAACTAAAATCATTTTTCTGCACCTAGGTTTGGTGTGGTTCCTATAGACCAGAATATGCCAGGCATTCAATTAAGACTGATGTGCACAGCCCTTTCAAATACAGGTGAGTACAATGATACATATTTGTTAAGCAAAACGTATTCTGCATCTTTGAAATTGACAGGTTCAGAGGCCACCTCTATTGCCTCTGATTCTTCTTTGGGTAATATCCTAAATTATCTCTTTGAGAGCTTGGACAAGTTACTTAATCCTCTCCGCCTTTGGAACCTTACTTGGATTTTAATCACTTTGGAGAAGAATCTCAATGTGCCTGAAACTTTAGCAATGTCTCGGTTTAAAGGGATTCTATCATGGTTTTCATGGTGTAGTTCTTATAACTAAATTTCTCTGTGTACACTGCAAAACATTCAGTCTACCATTTCTATTTTCATTATTGAGCCAGTAAATGTATGTTTTTTAGTTGTAATATTTTTGTGTAGGCAGCCATCTCAGGTCATTGGGCCTGATCCTGTGCTTTCAGAAAGTCAAAACTTCACAACGGAACTGCTTTCAGATAAACTATTGTTTCTACTACACAATATAACTGGAGAAGTCATGTCTGGGATGCTTTACTATTGAGTGCTATCTTCATATATACCACTATCTACCTCAATTGCAAAAAGGGCACGAAAATGCATCCTGTAGAGAAGTGTCGAGTGTGGTAAATGGTACAGGTGGAAAGCAATTTGCAACTATATGAGAATAACTGCTGGGCTGGCTTTTACATATTGAACAGTTGTAGCCAATGATGTGCCTGGTTTCCCTGCTCGGATCAGAGTTATATTCCAATTTCATTATTGAGTTAATAAATGTATGTTTTTTAGTTGTAATATTTTTGTGTAGGCAGCCATCGCAATCATTGTGCCTGATCCTGTGCTTTCAGAAAGTCAAAACTTCACAATGGAACTGCTTTTAGATAAACTATTGTTTCTACTACTCAATGTAACTGATGGTGTCATGGCTGGGATGCTTTACTACTGAGTGCTATCTTCCTATCTACCACTAGGTGGGGCATGGGCATATTTTTAGCAATGCAGGTGTCAGGGAGCTGTTATTTGGTTACCTTACCATTGTTTTGTTGTTAGCCTGCTGGTGGGAAGAGGGGGGGGTGATATCACTCCAACTTGCAGTGCAGCAGTAAAGAGAAACTTAATTTTATCAGCACAACAAGTCACATGGCTGATGGTACCTAGGAAACTAAAAACATGTCATCCTCAAATCATTAATTTAAAAATTAAAAAAAGTCTATTTGCTCTTTTTGAAAAATGATTTCAATGCAGAATTCTGCTGGAGGAGCACTAGTCAATGGTGCATGTTGCAAAAAAATTTTTTCCAGAATCCCTTTAAATAATCCTTTTAGGTTAAAGTTCCCTACATGTGTGACCTCAGGAGATGGACTGCTGGGAAACACTTATGATCATCTCCCATCTGCCCTGTTTCATATGAACACTAAAAGGCACTTATGTATATGAACTTCATATATGCTTATTATGCTTATTAACAGTGCCAAGTCTCTAAATCCTAGTTGTTTGTTCTGTTTTACTTCCAGAGTGATGGGATCTTTGCAGAATTTTGAAGCCTTCGCTGAAGAGTTCAATTGCAAAAAGGGCACCAAAATGCATCCTGTAGAGAAGTGTCGAGTGTGGTAAATCGTACAGGCGGAAAGCGATTTGCAACTGTATGAGAATAACTGCTGGGCTGGCTTTCACATATTGAACAGTTGTAGCCAATGATGTGCCTGGTGTTTCCCTGCTCGGATTAGAGTTATGGCGAGTGGTGCAGGCAGTTACAGGCAGCTTTTATAAGGTTTCCCTAAAGTGTACAATACACGGAATAGAACTTTTGCAGTTGTGATTAAAACTAGGGTGAAATGCTTTAATGGAAAACGACTGTTTTTACATGGCTTGACTGTTATATAAAACAAATCTGCTTTCAGGTTTTCAAAGACTAGTTAAAGAAAAAAAAAAAGATTTATTTTTTCGGAAGTTATTTTCCCCTTTTTTCCTGTTATCTTCTGTAACTGTGTTGCACATTCATTATCAAAGTGGCCTATGTGGAAATGATTGTCTGTAGCCATTGTAGAGCTGACTTAATCATCTTTTTAAGGTTTAGCGTAAGGGCACACGCTAAGATTCGGGGAGATTTAGTCACCCGGCAACAAATCGCCTCTTCTTTGGGCGACTAATCTCCCCGAAAAGACTTCACGTTGGCTAGAATCTAAATCGTCAGCGGGATGGCACTCGGAGCTCTTCGTTTTCTGAAGCTGCCTCACGAGGAAACTTCAGGCGACTTCGGAAAACGAAGTGCTCTGAGTGTCATCCTGCCGGCGATTTAGACTCTAGCCAGCGGGGAGGCAGTTCGGGGAAAACATATTTTTCAAAATGAATCAGTTAATAGTTCTGCTCCAGCAGAATTTTGCGCTGAAATCCATTTCTCAAAAGAGCAAACAGATTTTTTTATATTCAATTTTGAAATCTGAAATGGGGCTAGACAATTTCCCAGCTGCCCCAAGTCATGTGACTTGTGCTCTGATAAACTTCAATCACTCTTTACTGCTGTACTGCAAGTTGGAGTGATATCACCCCCTCCCTTCCCCCCCCAGCAGCCAAACAAAAGGACAATGGGAAGGTAACCAGATAAAAGCTCCCTAACACAAGATAACAGCTGCCTGGTAGATCTAAGAACAGCACTCAATAGTAAAATCCATGTCTCACTGAGACACATTCAGTTACATTGAGAAGGAAAAACAGCAGCCTGCCAGAAAGCATTACTCTCCTAAAGTGCAGGCACAAGTCACATGACCAGGGGCAGCTGGGAAATTGACAAAATGTCTAGCCCCATTTCAGATTTCAAAATTGAATATAAAAAAATCTGTTTGCTCTTTTGAGAAATGGATTTCAGTGCAGAATTCTGCTGGAGCAGCACTATTAACTGATGTGTTTTGAAAAAAACTTGTTTTCCGATGACAGGATCCCTTTAATGCTGCTTTTCAGGAGGGTCATTGAATGTATTAGTGGAAACCCTTTGTTTCACACCACCCTTACTGGAGCAGCCACAGAATAGCTTCACGGCGAGATTATCTATTTTTTTTTTTACATTCAAGAGTTGTATAGGAAATAGAAATATTACTGTAAGAAAATATTTTCTTTTTTTTGGATCTGCAGATATTTTTGGTTCTAGAGAATATAAAACTCCTATAGAGAGCTATATATTGAAATTGTGATCAAGTGGTTTGTATGTGCAACTGTTTTGTCATTTCCAGTGTATGTGAAATTGAATAGAAAGCAATGGGGACTGTAAAATTAAAATGTAATAAATGGTGGTCTGATGTTGCCACATTTGCTTTAAATGTTCAAAAAGAAGATTGATAAATACACATTCCATGTTTTAGTAGTAATTCATTTTTTTAGTTATAGTGCTATGATAAACATTGCCAAGCCACTATACCATGCCAAGACAAATATACAATACTGTAGCTAATACTAATCAGTACAGAATTGTGCAATGCTCCTAAAGCTCAGTCTCATCAATTCCAATATTTTAAAATTGAACATTTTAGAGGCTGTCTACGATACAGCTAGACCCGCTAATCCAGGCACACTACTCCGCAGCATTAAAAAACAATACTAACAGCTATGAGAACATGCCAGGTCTCCTAATTTCCAGCATCTCTTGGTATGATTCTCCAGTGACACCAACAAATTGATTAGCCAATGTGTGTCAGTCTGACTAATCCTCATTCTGCAATTCCCAGTAACTAATACAGTGTCTACCTCCTATTAATATTCATCACAGTCTCTGATTATATATTGGAATATCCTCACTTGCCCAACTGCCCTTGTCATTGGCTGCTGTATCCCACTGCTCATCATTTGCTGTTGCAAAATGTCGCAATCCTGGTTGCCATCTCTTTTTTATTGTACACCATATCCCCATTATTTAAATCCAAGAGTAGTGACAATTCTATGATACAAAAGGGGAGTCAGGATATTGTTCATTGTGTACATAGCACAGTTCTTTGACTGTTAAACTCCAGAGACAACCTTGTATTGCACATACAGCACCATAACAACTAATGCACATGCTCATGTTAAAGGGGTATTTTTGTGTACGCATTGTGTAAAACATGTTCATATATAGTGCAAAAGATATTAGCATAAAACCCACCTAATCTGCACATTCAGCAGTCATTGGTAACTACAAACTGTATGGTTAGGACACCCATACCTATAGCTATGACAAACCTCTAACAAATCACAACCTCCTATAGTCCAGTAACCCCCTAGCAACAAATCAACAGAATTTTGTGATAAAGCGCAGCTGCAATAATTTAAAAAAAACATATTATAATATAGGTTTGAGGATTAGGGGTGCATATTGCCCATGTAAAAGTTGCAGGTAAAGAAGCAGACCTTCAGCTTCAGGAGAAACACTGTATAATTCTTAATTAAATAGGCTGGCCAAACTGGACCACAATCAATAGCTGCTCAATGTTTTATTAGTTTAATCACCATTTAACATAGTGTAATGAAGCCTGATGCGTTTCATGCCTACATTGGGCACTTAGTCATAGCCTATGAAAAAGTCCTCCATGTAGGCACAAAACTTGTCAGCGATTATTTACACTATACTAAAGAATGATTAAACCTTTTTGATAAAACATTGAACAGCAGCTATTGATTCTGGTTCAGTTTGTGTGGGCCTATTTACTCAAGAATTATGAATATTGCCCATGTCACATCACAACACCCACTACAGTAATTTATTGCAGCAATCTAAAATGTGGTGCTCTGAACTGGCAATATCATAAGACTCAACATTCTGATCCCTATTCCAGCTTTGTAAACATCTTGGCTTCCCACCCTACTGAACCTGTATCCCATTCTTTCATGTGAATCATGTACACAATGTACACAACATTTCTCAATAAAATGTAACTGCTCAAATATATGATAGATGAATAATACTGCTTCTTAGGCAGACAGCAATTACATGATGAATGTATTCAATAGCCCAATTCCAGCAAATGATGCCAGTATTCACATACCTTATGTGCTAAAAGGAAGAAAATGTCTGTGCAAACAGATGGGAACTAATAAGACCTGGATAGTAACCCCAATAATCTAAAAAGAGTTTTACTATTGAATTGTTTCACAGAAGATTGTAGGAGATCCATTGACCCTGGCATAGATCTAGAAGACTTATATTTATACTTTTATTGGTAAAATGATGACTGTAAAAGGGTAAATTTCAAAGGCAGGGGGATGAAGTGGAAGAACACTAACGGAAACAAGTGCTCATGTGCTCATTTAGGCGGCACTTTGTCCCAAAATGGGTAGTTCTGTGGAAAAAAAGACAAATGTCCATTGAGTTCATCCCTTCTACTTTTGCCCCCAGCATCACACTATTAATTACTTTATAGTTGTTATATTACCCATTGTTGCTTCTCAATATATCTGCAGATAAACAGAATTAAAGATCAGATTATTTGGCAAGGGCTTAAAAGAGAAATAAAGGCTAATACCCTGCCCTCCCCAAGAGTCCTCCCAAATTGCACAACTGGGGACCCCCATAAACATTCCAGTTAGCTGTACCTTGTTCTGAGAGGTAGAGCAGTCTTTTGCCCTCTTCAGGTACAGTTATAGCCAGTTCCGGATCAGATTCAGCTGGGCATGCTGTGGGCATACAGAGAAGGGCACCTGAACTGGCACAAGATGGTTCAGCTATTCTGAACTAAGTACAGAAAACAGGGAAGTTTGGGGTTCCACAGTGGTTCAAGAGTCAGATGGGAGGATTGAGGGAGAAATATATTGAACATAATTTAGGTCTTCTATAAATCTGACATAACCCTCTTCTACCATCTTTACTTCGCTGGTATAAAATACCTTCTTTCCTAGTTCATGGAATACTTTCCATGTTTACTGAAAGAAATCACAGTTTAAAAGGATCTTCTACAATCCAATAAATACAGAGAAGGGGACCTGAATTGGCAAAAGGTGGTTCAACTATTCTGAACTAAGTACAGAAAACAGGGAAGTGTAGGGGTTCCACAATGGTTCAAGAGTCAGGTGGGAGGGTTGAGGGGGAAATATATTGAACATGATTTAGTTCTTCTTTAAATCTGACATAACCATCTCTATCATCTTTACCTCTCTAGTATAAAATACCTTCTTTCCTAGTTCATAGAATACTTTCCATGTTTAATGAAAGAAATCACAGTTTAAAAGGATCTTCTAAAATCCAATACATTTTAAAATATATACACTATTACACAACACATTTTGGCAGTGAATTTCATAGTCTTACAGCCCCAACCATAGAAAAACCCTTTCCTGTAGGGAAACCAACGCTACCGATGGTGCCACTGAGGTCTACAGCAGGCAGTGCAAGTGGTGAGCACATTCTATATGTGCCTAAAGGAAAATTAAACTGCTTTCCTTAGTGGGTATCTTGAATATGCCCCAGTAAATGCTATGCCTCATAGTATAATGTATACTAAACGTTTATATATTGTTTACTTATTGTGTTCCTATGTCATCTCTTTTTCATTAATCACTGCTAATTTTCCTGTCTGTTCAGCTGTGTTTTATACAATTTTAAAACCGTAAAACTTGGATTTATGTACATAAGAGAGTTATATAAATATTTGTTTATCTGACTGCTGCTTAAAGACTGTTGGATCCTATTTTGATGGGTTTATCTCTTACAGGTATTGAATTTATAAATAAATGCTTGGGGTGTTCTGAACAAGGTGGCATAATTTGGAGCACCATGCCTTAACTCTACTACTTAAACCTGATAGGTTTGTGTTTCCATTTGAACATTTTACGCACAGGGTACTGGCTTGAAGGGGTAGCTCACCTTTAAGTTAATATCTTGTAAGTTATAGAACTATTACTCGTCCTTTCTATTCATGTCCTCTTCTATCCATATTGTTGTCTTTTATTCAAAACAATTAGGGTCCAATTGCTGAAATTGCAAACTGGGAGAGCTGTTGAATAAAATGCTTAAAAACCACAAATAATTAAAAATGAAAACCAGTTGCAAGTAGTCTCAGAATATCACATCATACTACATCATACTAAACATCATGCTTAAAGGTGAACAACTCCTTTAGCATGAGAGACACAGCACCTCAGTTCATGGTTTGTACAATTACAAACATAAGTTGCTTATATCAGAGCTTTCTGGATAATAGCTTTCCAGATAATAGATCCCATACCTGTATTAGAACTTTCTGACCTGTTGAAATCCATTATCAATTGTATAACTTGTATAACAATTGTATAAAAAACATATGGAGAAAACAATGATCCCCATCATTGACCATTAACAGAAAATGTTAAACACATTTTTAATGTATGTTTTTCAAAGGAGTAATGTTTGTGTTTTGCTGGTATAGTGCCCTTAACGTGTCAATGATTAAAATTTTAAAGGCTTGTGAACTTGCTGGTTTTCATTTACACAATAAAGGTTTCTGCAGGGTATGTACTGCTAGGTGACAGGCATATGTGACATTACAAATAAAAAAAAGCACAATGACAAGACGTTCTTATTTTTTAATTCAAGTTTATCAATCAAAAATATCTCCAAAATGCGAACAAAAGAAACAATCAGCTATAACCTGGTAAAATTCTATAAAAGCAAATGGGAGATGTATTATCAACATTGTTATTAGTATTTGTATTATGAATGATAGGAATAAGAGCTAACATATTCAGCAGCACAGTACAATAAGGGAGCATATTTATTGTGTGGTATAAAATTTAATTTGCTGAAAAAAAAAGATGTAAAATAAATGGTGACTTTATCCAGATTTTATTTTACGCCATGAGATTAAAAATGCTTAGCACAACGAGATGATCATTTTTTTCCAGTGACAACACGAGTTTTTCTAGCAATCAGGAGTTTTGAAAAGCATCTCTAAGGGTAATCTACTCTGATTCATTCTCCATGATGGAAGAGCTACAGATCTAGGGTTCAGATCTAGACTCCTAGAAGACCTTGGTGCCTTTGAGAGGGTACACGAAAACTTGCAAATTCACTAAAGGGCGAATGTGTGAAGGCTTTCCACACTTCGCTACCACTGCGCTAATTCACTAAAATGCAAACTTGCATCTCAGCAGCCAAACGCTGGCGAAGTTTCACTAGCGTTAATTTGTCAGCACAAGCATTTCATATCGAACTTTTGTTAACGTTTGTTTCTGCCTAGCGAAACTTCGTTAGTATTCTGACGCTTACGTCAATTTGAATAGGGCGGGTAGACGTCTTTATTAAAGATGTTGGTGCAAATGCTTGAAGTGGCCATTTATTATTACACATGTCCAAGGAAGCAAAATAAAGACAAAAGAGATCCTCTAATGTCCTAGACATGAGCCCATCCTAAAACAAACATGGCATACCCTCAAATGGTTGAAAAAATATTAACACAAACATTTTTAATAGTTAGAACTTCTGAAGGCAATTCTTATGGCTTTAAAATATGAAAAACAACAGCGTTTTTTAGAACTTTTATGACAGGATATGATGTCACTGACATAAGATTGAGGAGGATGTAGCTTCATCTTCAAAAAGCTTTATGCATTGTATTAAGCCCTGCTCAATTACCATCATTAGACTTTGATGCTGGATCACTTACATTACATCAATTGCGACACAAAAATAAACTGAAACAGAAAAAAACATCACTCAAATTGAGCTGGTAATTCAACTTTCATTAAATCTGTTTAATTATCCTGAATACAGGGTGGGATATCCATGTTATGCCTGTACTAACTATTTAGAACCTCATCTTGAGCTTTCTTTAGTACGAAGGTTTAACAACTCTGAATAGATTCTTATGCAAGCTTCCAGCAAGTGAGCAGATCCCAAGTTAAAGTGGTGGGTGCTCTGTCAGTGAAGGAAAATTGGGTTCCCAATATGAAGACAATATCAATGTATGTAAAGGGGCTACTCATGGCTAACAGACACCCATTACTAAAGCAAATGCATGGCCTTTGTTGCAAGAAGTAGGAAGTAGGCATGGTACACAGCGATGCTTCTTGCAGGGGTGGTTACAGTCTGTGGCTCTGGTTGCTTACTCAAGGATTTTACACAATGAACACTTTTCCAAAATTTCTCTACAAGTCTCACAATGTTCCTCCTACAAAGCCTCCAGCGCCAATGTCATGTGGATGAACACTAGCCATTCCATGGACATTTCTCTTTTACCATATTACTCTCCCCATCTCTGTTGTGTCCACATACAGTGCACAAGCTTCTCATAGTTGCCTCAATACAGCCCATAGTTTTTTTCTTATCTACTCATGAATGATCCAGTTGCCTAACTGGCGCACACTCGCCCAGGGGCTCTATCCCACAATTTGGACATGCGAAAAAATGTTTTTTTGACGGAGCACATTTTTTGCAAATTTTCTCTACAGTTTTGGGAATTAATCGCCGGCGGCGAAACACCTATAGAATTTATTTGCCCATCACTAGTCAGATTAAATATGTGAGTCTTTTGATTGAACCTTCTAAAACATGGCAGACTGTCCATTGGTATAGCAGTGCATCCCTGGGCAATGATCAGGTATTCATGGAAGATTTGCATCTGGCAATGCGAGAGTCACTGTGATTGTTGCCAGAAATGCAGTTAAAGGATATATGTTTGGATAGAGCACACAAAGGCATAGAGGTAGAAGCACAAGAGTGTATAAGCACATAGACTGCCTGAGAGAACTGTATAAATCTGTATAGGTGTGGGACCAGTTATGCAGAATGCTCTGGAGCTGGGGGTTTTTCAAAAAGAGTTTGTTCCGTAATTTGGATGTATATCTGCTCAAGTTCCAAAACCCACCAGCACTCCCTGGCCTCTCCGTTACAAGCTGGCCTGGTTGAAAGGGATCCGCAACCCTTAATGAAACACGTTTAACAAGAAGAAAAACAGTCAAGACGAAGGGGCACGCCCCCGAAACGTAACGTTGCAATAAACACGCAGGGCTTTGCCCGCATGCATTGAGCTCTGAGTGACGGTTTTTCTTCTTGTTAGATGTATATCTGCTAAAATATAATTTCAACATTAAATAAACTTAATAGGCTGGTTTTGCCTCCGATAAGGATTAATTATATTTTGGGAGGTACAAAGTATTGTTTAATTACTACAGAGAAAAAGGAAATCATTTCAATTTGAAATAATTTTTTTAAAGTAGATCTAAGGGAGCTGCTTTTGCTGTTAGTTACATAAAGGAACAGGCTGGCCTTTACATCACTAATTCACATTTTGAGCTTTCTGGATACAGGTTTCCAAAAATTGACCTTCAGTTATCTAGAACTTTACCAAGTTAGATTATTATAAGGAATTTGGTCAGCATCAACCTGGGGTGTCCAGGACCCACTGAAGGCTGCCACCTCAAGGGCCCATCACCCCAGTCATAGTGGCCTCCACCCTGTTGCAAAACCTTCTCTGGTGCATGACACTCCACTGTGTACCTCCAAAACTTACACTGCAAATGGATTCCCTTATCCCTGGCAGGTAGCAGGCCTGGGGAAGTGGGCCCATGAGGGCCAGGGCCTACAGGGTTTTCTCCCTTTTTCCCACCGGCCCAGCCTGACACTGGGGTTGGTATAGCTCAATTTGTATGTTACAAGCACAACATGCAATGGGGCCCTGTACTTAGCACTTAGCCAGGGCAGGACCAAAAGTTATGTCTTTTGCTTTGTGCATCGTCCTTCATGCACTAAAGTAGGTACAACTGGCAAATTGGGGCACAAAGCTGCTATAGATGAGCACAGTGAGGCACAAGTTTGCTGGGTATGCTGTTTTAAAGGCCATGAGTCTGTGCTTATTTTTAAAGTAAAAAATGTATTTTTGGGCCTACTGATTATATCTGTGCCTATAAATCTGTATCTAAATAATGAAAAAAGTGTGTGCTTCAACCACCTCTGAAAACCCTTTGCGGGCAGGGTCCAGCGCAGTCCAGAAGACCTTGCCAGGGGCAACACATACAGTAGAAAAGATATCACTGCAGCACCTCTTTGTTGAAAAAGTAAAAAAATGTGTTTATTCGGTCAGAAAAACAGGCAACGTTTTGGCCTTAATCTCACCCTTTCTCAAGCAGAAAGTGCGAGATTAAGCCCAAAACGTTGCCTATTTTTTGACCGAATAAACACAATTTTTCACTTTTTCAACAAAGAGGTGCTGCAGTGATATCTTTTCTACTATAAATCTGTATCTGGCTACACTGATGTATTGTTAGTTTCCCAGAATCCCTTTGAGAAAGAACTTTGTCCCCATGCGTCAGAGTATTCTACTATATGACTAATATGTCTGCTTTGCTCATTGCTCACAATTTTCGCCCTGGTGTAGCAAAGCAGCAGTCAAGCTGTATATTTTGGGTGCTGTAAACCTAACTGCTACTGAATAATACTTATATGAACCTATCAAATTGCCACTTTATTTCTATGCATTATTAGTTTCAGCCTGGAACATTATCCATGCCATTTTGGGTGCAGTTTCAATGTAAGGGGGATTTTTATTTTAAATCATTAATAAGAAGTTTATAACAAGCTTCATTTTTATTATTTCTTTATACTGAGATTTTATAGCTGCTCATCACATTTAACACCGAACTGGAATATTTTGTCTTATACAGAGATGCCATCTAGTGGACAGACAGTAAACAGATTTCCCTCAAATGAATGTGATGAATGCTGCTTGCATATATTTCAGAATAGTTCTAGTCAGGGCCGCCATCAGGGGGGGACAGGGGGGACAAGCGTACCGGGCCCGGGCATGAAGGGGGGCCCGGCAGCGCTGCATTTTTTGAAGATCCGGGCCCCCCTTACGAGCGCCCGAGCCGTACGTGTTGCCTCTGTGCTGCCGAATGCGGAAGTGCCGAAAAGCCGAAGCCGATGCGCCGAAAAGACCCGAAGTCACGGAAAAAGCCGAAGTCACGAAGCGCCGAAAAGACCCGAAGTCACGAAAACAGCCGAAGTCCTGAATCAGCGCAAAGACCCGAAGTCACGAAAACAGCCGAAGCCGAAGTCCTGAAGCAGTGAAAAGACCCGAAGTCACGAAAGGAGGTGAAGTTGAAGTACTGAAGCCGTGAGTTCAATTCTACTGAACACCAGTTTGTGTATTTTTTTTTTTTTTAATCTCCTGGCCACCAATGTATTATTTTAATATTCTATAGGCCCCTGCCGCCAATGTTTTTTTTTTTTTTCAAAAAAAATTTTTTTTTTTTTCAAATTTTTTTTCGGGGCCCCAATTTGTTTTTAACTTATAAGGGGGCCCCTGCGGCCAATGTTTTTTTTTTTTCAAAAAAACTTTTTTTTTTTTTTTAAATTTTTTTTTGGGGCCCCAATTTGTTTTTAACATATAAGGGGGCCCCTGACGCCAATGTTTTTTTTTTTTTTTTCAAAAAATTTTTTTTTGGGGCCCCAATTTGTTTTTAACTTGTAAGGGGGCCCCTGCCGCCAATGTTTTTTTTTTTTTTTCAAAAAAAATTTTTTTTTTTTTTCAAATTTTTTTTTAGGGCCCCAATTTGTTTTTAACTTATAAGGGGGCCCCTGCCGCCAATGTTTTTTTTTTTTCAAAAAAAATTTTTTTTTTTTTTTAATTTTTTTTTGGGGCCCCAATTTGTTTTTAACTTATAAGGGGGCCCCTGCCACCAATGTTTTTTTTTTTTTTTCAAAAAATTTTTTTTTTTTTTTAAATTTTTTTTTGGGGCCCCAATTTGTTTTTAACTTGTAAGGGGGCCCCTGCCACCAGTTTTTTTTTTTTTTTAAATTTTTTTTTTGGGGCCCCAATTTGTTTTTAACTTATAAGGGGGCCCCTGCCACCAATGTTTGTTTATTTTTTAGTTTTTTTTACATTTTTTTTTGTTGGGGCCCCAAGTTTTTTTTTAACTTATAAGGGGGCCCCTGCCACCAATGTTTTTTTAAAAAAAAAAAATTAAATTTTTTTTTTTTTTGGGGCCCCAATTTTTTATAAGGGGGCCCTGACCATCAATAGCTTTTTACAACTTGTGTCGTGGGGGTTACTTTTTTAGCGCTGATGTCTGTGTGGTCTTTTAACTGCGATGTGGAGTGGGCGGGAAATGGGGTGGAGCTTGGTCGTCAGTGTGGGCGGGGCCCAGGGGGCCCCAAAAATTTTGTTGTACGGGGCCCCGGGATTTCTAATGGCGGCCCTGGTTCTAGTGGGTATATTTATCAAAGAGTGAAGTTAGAGATGGCCACAGTCCTCTAGAGTGAAATTCCGCCACTATCCATTTATTACTATGGGATTTTTAAAAGAGTATTTATCAGTGGGTGAAAGTGAAAGTTCATCCTTTGATAAATACGCCTTTCAAAATCCCATAGAAATGAGTGGAGAGTGGCGAAATTTCACTCTAGAGGACTGTGGCGATCTCTAACTTCACTCTTTGATAAATATACCCCTAGGTCTCTAGGAACTGCTAAAGGCAGGGGGGTAAATTTACTAAGCGGCTAAAATTCACCAGCGACGGCTTCACAGCCATCGAAACACTTCACCAGCCGAAAACTCGTTCAGACAACGCTAATTTACTGAAATGCAAAGTTGCGTCCAGGGCGTTGAATGCTGGCGACTTTTTGCTAGCATTTCTTTCGGCAATCAAAGTGAAGATGCGCCAGCGTTCAATTATGCCTAGAGCAACGTTAGAGGTCTTCGCTCAGGCTAATTTGCATATGGCAAGAAATGATAAAGTTGAATGGACGTATATGTGTTGCAGCAAATACATTACATTACACAAGTCCAGGGAACCGTAATAAATAAAATAGAGTTGTTATAATGCCCTACACATGAGCCCACTGTATAGTTTATGTTCCATGTGTTAGAAAATGTATGGAGGAACCCGGTTACGCAAAAAAAAAAATTAAGGACTTTTGCAGGCTATCACTCAAAAGGAAAAGACGCCAGCGTTTTTTTGGTACTTTTTCCACTGAAAATATGATGTAAGTAACAGAAGATTGAGGATATGCACTCCAATGCACTTCGCCTGGTCTGAGCCGGTGAAGGCAAGTCTGGTGAATTTGCGGAGTAGCGTAAATTCCGCAGAACGAAAATTCACCTGGCGATAGAGTGTGAATGACCGCTAGCGGCTGTCTCTTTCGCTAGCGAAGTTACGCCTGCGCCCTTTAGTAATTCAGCAAAGTGCCTGAAAGCGGTAATGCTGGCAAATCGTCCCATCGTTAGTCACTTCGCCTTTTAGTAAATCTGCCCCAAGGTCTCAAATAAATAGAGCTGTTTTGTGAGGAGTGCCATTTTTATTACCATTATTCTCAATAGCTATGATATTGTATAGGGGCTCTATTTGTTTAGAAGGGTTTTTTCTATACCGGTTAAGGGTAATTATGTCAACTTCAGCAGGTTTGTTCAGTCACCTTCACCTGTGTAACATGCTCACTCTCCAGTCAGGCCACACCAGCAGACCCACAAACATTTAAACCAACGAGGATTTGGATGGAGCACAACTCGACACAACATGTTTCGGATCACATGGATCCTTTTTCAAGTGAAACATGTTGTTTTCACAGCTTCAGGACTTAAACTTCGGGTGTTTTCGCAGCTTCGGGTTTTTGGCTGCGTTGCACTCTAGGGAAGGTGGAATACAATCAACCAGTAGAAGCTCACAGCACTTTGTACAGAATTTAAAATGAGGAAGCCAGACACTGAAAGGAGGTTGTGATATGAAGAAAAGCTTATTACAAAGAGAGACATTCTGGAAATGTTTTATTACAGAGACAGACTTCAGTTTTGAGGAATCAGATGTCATATGGCATTCCCCCTACATCCTTTCTTTAAATTGTGTTGTTTTAAGCAATTTTACATTGTGGCCACTAGATGGTGAACACAATATTGTTCACCTACCATTTTACTTGTCATATGAAAGAGAATTACCCCCTTTCATTCATTCATTTAACCACCTCTGTGTGCACTGAGCTAAGGGAAGATACAGACTAGAAAAAGGAACAGTGAAACCCCTTGTATTAAAATGATGTGCTAATGCAGCCCTGCCAGGGGTGTTTTGATAAGGCAGACACTGTGACTGTTAGGGCTTAGGGGGTTTCTATGGTCAAGCAGTGAGGCACTAATTAATAAGCAGTTTAAATATATATTCATATTAGTTGGGAACTTGGGATCAAGTACAAGGTACTGTTTCATTATTACAGAGAAAGAGGAAATCATTTTAAAATATTTGGATTCTTTGAATAAAATGACGATACTAGATCTATCTCTCTTCTCCTGATCTCAACCCAGAACTCCTAACTTGGGTCTCCTCCTGCCTGTCTGCTATCTCTATTTGGATGTCCCAACCCTACCTTTAAATGGTTCTCTTTCCTCCAATTAACACTGTAACATCCCGGACGTATCTACCATAGCTAACATATTGACCATGACCATGTCTCCCCAGGGCCAGGCCTTGGGGTTATCCTTTATTCTGCCCTGTCCTTCACTCCTCATATCCAGTCACTTATTAAATCATGTCACTTTCACCTAAGGAACATATCCAAAATATGATCATTTATCACCCAAGATGCTGCCAGGATTCATATTCACTCTCTCATCATATCACATCTAGACTACTGTAACTCTCTTTTAATTGGCCTTCCCCTCCAGAGACTGTCACCTCTCCAGTCCATAATGAACACTGCCGCGAGGCTCATAAACCTCAGCAACCGCTCCTCCTCTGCCTCGCCACTCTGCCAATCCCTGCATTGGCTTCCTCTACCTTTCAGAATAAAATTCAAATTAATGACCCTGACATTCAAAGCACTTCATAGCTCTGCCTCACCCTACATCTCTGAACTCATCTCTATATACTCACCCAACAGCTTTACTACACTCCTCTATTGACCTGCTCCTCAACTGTTCTCTCATTACCTCCTCACATGCTCGCATTCAAGACTTTGCAAGGGCTGCACCCTTCTCTGGAGATCTCTCCGCCCCTCATCCCGGTCTGTTCGATTTTTCTCCCAACCTTTCTGTTTTTAAAAAATCTCTTAAAACATACTTATTTAGAGAAGCCTACCCTCACTCTGTTTACCTACCAATGTTTAAATTAACACCCTCAGACAAAACATCAAATGTATAAGGTTCATTTAGGTACAGGTAGGCACAAGTGTTGGAGTGTTGGTTGGACTTTTAAAGGGAAAAAACATAATTTATTAAACCCAGATTGTGTTAAAAGTCTGAATAAAAAAGTATTCCAGCTCTATCCTGGCGAGTTCATGTAGAAGTCAATTGCAGATATCCTGGCGACATTTTGAAGATAAATGTCGTCCAAAGTTACCTCACGAGGAAACTTCGGGCGACTTCGAAAACAAAGTGATCCGAGTGCCATCCTGCCGGCGATTTAGATTCTAGCTGGCAGGAAGGTAGTTCAGGGAGATTAGTCGCCCGAAAAAGCGGTGATTTGTCATGCAGCGACTAAATCTCCACATGTCTCTGCCCTTAAAGTCAATGGACGTTTTTTCTTATAGTGACTTTTTTTGTCCAAATGCATTAAAGTCAATGGACGTTTTTTCTTATCGCAACTTTTTCGTCCTAATGCATTAAAGTCAATAGGCTTTTTTCTTATAATGATTTTTTTTGTCCAAATGCATTAAAGTCAATGGGCGTTTTTTCCATGGCTGGTGAATAAATTTGCTCATCACTACTTCCTAGTACTTATTCATAAACACTCAACCCTACAAACAATAGCCCTACAAATTTTATGCTTTTGAACAAATGCTAGGAAGGCATGAAACGCATAAGGCTACATAGTTTGTACATGATGTACTAAATAAAAGCCATTTTTATATTAAAGCAGAATTGAACCCCCCACTACATAGCTCCAATCCCCCCCCACCGGTGATAACACCTGTTAATGCCCCTAATCCTTCAATTATCTCTCGTTGCAGAGTCAGCACAGCGGAGCTCACAGGCATAGGCGGATTTTCATTAAGGCAAAGTCTCCCCAAAACTGTTTGCCTAAAAAATCCAAAGAAAAATTCAAAGAAAAAAATTTAAAAAACTCTCTGTCTCACCAATGTATCTATTTCAGCGTGTCTGGGGGGAGGGGCAGAGAGTGTTGCTGACTAGTGTGTTTAGAAAAAAATCTCTACCTGGTGACTCCAGTGATGTCATCATGAGATTTTGCGCTGAAAATTCTGTGAGATTTCGGATGGGAAAGTTTAAGAGCTGATCTGTGTGCCAAGCACAGTTAGGGAATAGGTGAGACTGAGCTTTACCCAGGATGGTTGTTGTTGGTTGTGTTGGGATCAGGGCCAAGAGACAAAGTACGCTGCTCATGCTCTGCCTGTTTGTCTGTTATGTGTAACTTATTTTGCATCTGAAGTCATCTTAGATAAGTGGTTCCATTGAACTATTCAGGTAGATGTTAGCTGAAACTATGATGGTATGGCGCAGTCATTATGGTCCCATTGATTGATTGGATGATCCAGAGGAGGAACTGTGAAAAAGATTGGCAAAGGAAAAAATTCTGAGAGTTTTTTGTTTTTGCAATTTTAACTCTGTTAAAAGATTGATTATATCTTAGTTTGGATCATGTACAAAGTACTGTTTTATTACTACAGAATAAAGCAAATTATTTTTAAAAATTTGGATGATTTGGATAAAATGGAGTCTATGGCAGACAGCCTTTCTATAATTCTGGGATTTCAGGATAACGGGTTTCCCAATAACAGATCCCATACCCGTATAGGATTAATAATAACTGAAGTTGGTTTTGGGTGCTTCTTTGTTAGCCAAAATATGCTGTCAGGGGAAATGCCCATCCTCATGCACTTGTGAATTATCCCAAGAGCAAGAGAAATAGAATGGACGAATTAATCCAAGTCATTACTTCACCTCACAGGTTGCGGCCCTAAACAGATAGGATATTTGGGGATTTATGTAGCCTGTTTTTAAGGTCCTTTCAAAAACTTCAAATGAGAATTTTACTGTAGGTTGTTTAGAAACTGGGAGTATTTCTCTTTGACTGGAATTTTAAAAATAACATACCCCAGATGGGACTCGAACCCACAATCCCCGGCTTAGGAGGCCAGTGCCTTATCCATTAGGCCACTGGGGCAATTATTTCAACAGCTGTTATAAGGAGCCTGTGTTAAGTATGGTATTTCATATTATCTCAATGGGTGTCTGCAAGGGAGGTGTTGCCCCCCCCCAGAGTTTCAGAACTTAAAAGAACAGTAACAAAAAAATGAAAGCAAAAAATTCATGCTATCATACATATAATTAAAAATTTAACTTAATATACCTCACTAATTAAAATAAGAAATAGCTGTAATATATATTTTAAAAAGTTTAAAAAATGAATATCAATCAACCATTGATTCATAACATACAACCATTCCATCAACTGTTAAAACCTTTATACAGTCATGAGAGATTCAATTCTCATAATAGGAGTCTGTTAAAATCAAAACCCACTATAGTTTGTAGTTGTATATAGTGTAGAATAAAATCTCTTTACAGTTCTTCATCTAACGATTTTTCAAAATAGGTTGAGTGCATGGTTTTAAATATGACAAGAAACCAGAATGCATAGATGAAAGACACACAGTTATAGATACTTTTTTTTAGCTAGCCACAGACTAAACCACAGGCTAAACAATGATTGGTTACTCTGGGTTTATAAAAAAAAAAAAAAGCCCCAGTGCAGAGAGAAAGTCAAAGAAGAGCTTAAAAAATGGAATTTGCCAATTAACTCCTTCATAGCCGAAATAGCTCAGTTGGGAGAGCGTTAGACTGAAGATCTAAAGGTCCCTGGTTCGATCCCGGGTTTCGGCAAACTTTTTCAATACAATATATTTATATACTCTAATTGATATACTCTAATTTTACATTTTCCCACATTTAAACAATTTTGTCTGTGGTCTCACCATATACACGTATAATGCATTTTCTTGATTTGTTCTGGTCCCCTAAAATTTTTAAATAGGGTTCTACTGTAAAGAATTTTATATATACACATATGCATGTAAAGGGGTGGTTCACATTTTAGATTCAGAATGGCCAGTTCTAAGCAACTTTCCAATTGGTTTTCATTATTTTTATACAAAAAAAGCTTGATAGCTGAAGCTCCTCTACATGGATAGTAGAAAGTCCGAATATTCTAAAGTGTTGCGTGCAGAACATAATCTTCTCTGGAGGCAGCGGTTCATATCCCACTTCTAACTGCTGTGTTTATGCTGCAATTGATTTGCCATGCCTAAAATAGAAGATAAAGGCCATTAAATTAGATGTTTCTAGACCTGATGTCAGATCATGCTTATTCATAAAGATACTGCTCTTTCATTATCTAGCAATCTATTTATTATGTTGTAAATTGCAGTTTCATATGCAGCAAAGGAGGGGAATATTAAGCTTCGCGTTAGAATGCTGCTCAATATGATTGCAGAATTGTAAGTTTTGGCAGTGAGTTTTAAGTCAGGATGGCCGAGCGGTCTAAGGCGCTGCGTTCAGGTCGCAGTCTCCTCTGGAGGCGTGGGTTCGAATCCCACTTCTGACAACTCTTTTCTTCTACACTTTGTTATTTTCAATGGTTTCTATAGTAGACACGTTTGCAAAAACAAGGTAAAGCATGGTCTTTTGGACTTGTTTAATGCCAACATTAGGACATAATACAATTTCTTTTGAAAGTAAAGGCTCAGTTAAATACCCTTTTGATAGACTGGAGTTCATATTATAATCTAATGCTCAACCCTAACCCTAATAAACTAACCCTAATACTCAACCCTAATACACTAACCTTTTGTGTATTTTTGGCTGAATACAACAATGTGAAACATTTAATTCCAGGGCACATTTTATGTTTATTTTGGGATGCATTGGTGCATCATTTATTTTGAAGTATTTATAACCAAATCTATCCACAAGCCCAATCGGACTCTCCCGCAAACCAAAAAAGCTCAGTTAGTACAGCATTAGACTGAAGATCTAAAGGCTACAGCTGTTTTAGAAAAGACAATGTATCTTATATTCAACAAACCTTTCAGCAAATGTAAACTACCTTCAATGGATTTAACAGCTGCCAAATTAATGATCTGAGAAGTTTCAGTGACAAAACGGACACTATTAATAAATTAAGCACCCCAAAACAACCATCTAACATTCATGTGCAAATTTGTGTGGGGATTGCAGATTTTTATATTATGACCAGAGGTAACAAGTTAGGGACCACTGTATGGGGTTTACCTTGACGGGGTATGGTGGCTTATCAACTTTATGATCATAACTTTGTAACTAAAAACTCCTGTTTCTGTACACACACATGCACTTGCATATATACTAAATTACTTATGAGACAGGGGACCAGGGAATGTGCATTAATTAATTGGCCAAATCAGTAGCACTTCCATTATACTTAAATACACTTTAACCAAGTCTTTTGAGTGCTCCCCAACCCCCCATTTTGTATAAAAAATTATTTCACTGACAAGACTGACATCAGGTATTGCTGCTAAGTGTCAGGATGGCCGAGCGGTCTAAGGCGCTGCGTTCAGGTCGCAGTCTCCTCTGGAGGCGTGGGTTCAAATCCCACTTCTGACAGCTTTGTTTTCTTCTACACTTTCAATGTTACCTGTAGTGGACGTGTCTGCAAAGTAAAGCATGGTCTTTTGGACTTGTTCAGTGCCAACATTTGTACATAACAGAAATGGCAATTTCTTTTGAAAGTAAAGGCTCAGTTTCATACACTTTATTAAAAATAAAACGATAATCCTTTATGTATTTTGTGGCTGAATAAAATAATGTGAAACATTTAATTCAGGGGCACATTTTATGTTCATTTTTGGGATGCATTGGGTGCATCATTTATTTTGAAGTATTTGATACCAAATACATACACAAGCCTAACCACACTCTCCCACAAGGCAAACCATCAAGTGTCAGGATGGCCGAGCGGTCTAAGGCGCTGCGTTCAGGTCGCAGTCTCCTCTGGAGGCGTGGGTTCGAATCCCACTTCTGACAGATATTTTCTTCTACAGTTTGTTACTTTCAATGGTTCCTTTAGTAGACATCTGCAAAATCAAGGTCTTGCATGGTCTTCTGGACTTGTCCAATGCCAACATTTGGACATAATACAAATAGTATTTCCCTTTGAAAGTAGAGGCTTAGTTTAATATCCTTTTTAAAAAAATGAAAATATCATACAACTGAAGTCATTTGGTAATCTGGACCGAAACTTGAATTCATATTATCTTCCTTTATGTATTTTTTGGCTGAATAAAACAATGTGATTTAATTCAGGGGTATATTTCATGTTCATTTTATGCATTCCGTATATTATTTATTTTGATACCAAATCCATCCACAGGCTAAAATAGCTCAGTTGGGACCGCATTAGACTGATAATCTAAATAAAGCAAGGGTGTACAAAAGGTAGATAGGGATCTAGCAGTGGATCTTTAGTTGGTGATCAGTAGATCTCAAGACATCATCAACAAACAGCTTGACTAAATCCCCCTCCTATTTCATGCTTTCCTTTCAGATATTTATTATGTTAAGATTACATAAGAAATAGTTGTTTTTTTAAATAGTAATATAAATTCTCTTATAAATCAATATAATGTTTAAGTAATAGTTTATAACAGTGATATTATGGATGTAAAGCATAATGGGACAACATCCCTAAAAGTAGATCTCGCATTAGTAAATACAAGGTTTACTTTTTTCCTGATCTATAGGCTACAGCTGTCTTAGAAAAAACACATCTTATGTTCAACAAACCTTTATGCAAACATAAAATCACTTGCATTTTTCACAGCTGTAATCCCTCCTGTACTGCCTGTACTGTTCACACCTTTACTGTTCACAACTCAAGCCCAGAGTGTTAGGAACCTCATTGTTCACACCCCAGACAAGGGTATGTCTCAATATGACTTTCATTATCGGACCTCCATCACCTAGGCCAGAAAAAGCTCAACCCTCTGTACCACATAAGTTGGAGAGCACTGACTTAAGGTATGAATGTCCAAATTATGGAAAGATCCGTTATCCAGAAAACCCAAGGTCTCCAGCATTCAGGATAACACGTCCCATACCTGTAATAATAAAACAGTACCTTGTACTTGAGCAAAACTAAGGTATAATTAATCTTTATTAGAAGCAAAATCAGCCGAGTGGGTTTATATAAGGTTTACATGATTTTCTAGTAGACTTAAGATATGAAGATCCAAATTATGGAAAGATTCATTATCGGGAAAACCTCAAGTCCCGAGCATTCTGAAAAACAGATCCCATACCTGTACAATATTACAGTACAGATAAATGATCTATTATCTGGAATGCTTGGGACCTGGGGAGTTTTAGAATAAGGGATCTTTCTGCAAATTGGATCACCGTACCTCAGCTGCCAAAAACATTATACAAGTATACGTAAGCTTTTTTTAATCCCCTAAAATTTCTCCAAACCCCCAGAATAATATACCTTTTACTTTTATTTTCTTTCTCTGATACAAGCAGCTGAACTGCAGCTCTTTTAGCTACTTCATTGTCTAGTTCCACCCCCTGAGATTTCCTCGTTATCCTGAGAGCTGTTTAGAATAATTTTAGAGAGACACAGAGTTTACTTATTCTTTAAATAAACCCAGTATGATCGGTTTGCCACCGATATAGATTCATGCAGCTTATGAATGGATTCAACCATCAAGTTAAAAGTACTGTTCTATCATTACAGAGAAAAAGGAAATCATGTTTAAAATGAATTCTATGGGAGATGGTCAATGACATTACAATAGAGGAAGCAGACATCTATAGCAACTCTGCTTACAGAAAACTTGCGTGGTGGGTGTGTGTGGGCAGAAAGGTGGCAAGGCGGGGGTTGGGTCTATTGCACAGAGGTGCCACACTGGAGATAGTCTTCCTGAAATCGTTGATTTCTTGATAACAGCTTTCTGGATAAGGGGTCCCATTCCTTTACACTTTATATATATATTTAATAATAATATATACTTAGGGGCCGATTCACGAAATTCGAGTGAAGGGTTCGAATGAAAAAAAATTCGAATTTCGACGTTTTTTTGGGCTACTTCGACCATCGAATGGACTACTTCGACCTTCGACTACGAAAATCGAAGGATTCAAACTAAAAATCGTTCGACTATTCGACCATTCGATAGTCGAAGTACTGTCCCTTTAAGAAAAACTTCGACCCCCTACTTCGGCAGCTAAAAGCTACCGAAGTCAATGTTAGCCTATGGGGAAGGTCCCCATAGGCTTGCCTGGGATTTTTTGATCGAAGGATTTTCCTTCGATCGTTGGATTAAAATCCTTCGAATCGTTCGATTCGAAGGATTTAATCGTTCGATCGAATGAAAAATCCTTTGATCGATCGATCGCAGGATTTGCGCAAAATCGTTCGACTTCGATATTCGAAGTCGAACGATTTTAGTTCCTAGTCGAATATCGAGGGTTAATTAACCCTCGATATTCGACCCTTCGTGAATCGGCCCCTTAAAATATAATCATACATGTGCAGAATTACTAAGTATATATGCAGTGACTAATTCCCATGGGAAATATCATTAAAGGATTGTGGTACCACCCAGTCATTAAGGGGTTAAATAGAAACTAGATGATTCCATTGCTTTTTGTCTACATACTGAACGGCAGAATTACTGCCTTATATTTAAGTTTACTCTCCCAAGCTTTCAAGCAAGATTTCCATGCGGTTTGCCGCATTTATTTATTGAAGGCATTGCATTTATGGAGTTGGGAATATCATCCTTTATGTATTTTTTTGGCTGATTAGAACAATTTGGGGCTCTTTTACATTTAACTTGAGGGATACCAAACCAACATACAAACCCAAACATTTTTAACTATTCCTAAGCCGAAATAGCTCAGTTGGGAGAGCGTTAGACTGAAGATCTAAAGGTCCCTGGTTCGATCCCGGGTTTCGGCAGATATTTTGGAAACAAATGAATATTGGACAGGCCTGTGCACAAATACAATTACATTTGATAGAATTGTACATGTTTACAGGTAGCAACGGTACTTTGACACCGGTTATATGATAAACCTTATCTTAGATTTATGATCTAAAACCTAGCACATACTGCCAAGTAATAGGAAACATGACCAATAAGCTACTGTAAGTGGCAATAGAGAGCATTCATTTAAAGGACACATCAACCCCAAAAATATTTTTTTGCCTAATTAAAGAAAACACAATTATAAACAACTTTCCAATATGATTTTTTTTTTTTTTAAATTTGTTAGTGTTTGTAAATGTAATTGCTACTGAAAGCAGCATCTGCTTAACTCCTGGTTGGCTTTTGCAACATTGTTTAAAAAGTAACCGTCTCTTCCAGCAAGACAGGTCTGCTAATCAGTTGGCTTCTGTTGGCCTTTATAGCACTTACCAATTATTTATTTATTCTCCCTGTTTAATTTTTAGTAACTGTACCCTGCTTGTCTTTATGCCTTGTAAAGCACTTTATGCATTTGCAATATACTGTATAAAGAAATGCAATGTAACACAATAGTCTGAGGGAAAGTCATACATTACAAAAAAAAAGACCAGCGCCTAAGGCAACAGATATTAGAAACTAATATAGTGTTATATGTTCAATCACTTAGAGAGCCACCCAGTGTTCAGAAAGGTTTTTACAAGAGTTTTTCTCCATTTAATTTTCTACTTTATGAATCGTATATAAAATTAAACAGTGGCGTAACTACTGGGGGAGCAGGGGGTGCGATTGGTCCAGGGCTCGCACCCGCTCAGGGCCCCCCGGCAGCTTGTGCGCCACTGACTTCTTCAGTGTTTCCTGGCGTACGGAGGGGGGCGGGCGTCTGGCTGCATGTCCCAGCCAGGGCCCGCCCCCTCTAGATACGTTACTGAAATCAAATATCTTTCAAATGAGTGCTGTGGGCATTCTTGGTATCTAATCAGAAAGCCTCCATCAGTTAGCCAGAGTGCCTACTTACAAACCGGTGGTCTGATATATCGCCTGTAGTGATCAATCAAGCAGATCTACCTCCAACCTCAAAGTGTCTTCAGACTCCAAATATAACAATATATTTGGAGTCTGATTAGACACCAAGAATGCCCACAGCACAAATTTGAAGGATATTTGATTTTATTATTGATTCCTAAAGGAGAAAATTAAAAGGGGAAACGATCTTGTAAAAACACTGGGTGGCGCTTGAAGTGATTGAATATATTAGGGTAGAGGCACACAATGCTATTTGGGGGAGATTAGTCGCCCAGTGAAAAATAGTCTCTTCTTTGGGCGACTAATCTCCCCGCAATGCATCTCCTCGTGAGGCAACTTCGGAAAACAAAGCGCTCCGAGTGTCATTCCACTGGCAATTTAGATTCTAGCTGGCAGGAAGGAAGTTCAGAGACATTAGTCGCCTGAAGAAGAGGAGATTTGTTGCCAGGTGATTAATCTCCCTGAATCTCCATGTGTGTCCCTGCACTTACATTATATTAGTCTCTAATTTCTGTTGCCATAAGCGCTGGTCTTTTTTTTTTTGCATTGGGGGATTTCATATACAGCTGAGAGACTGTAAGAAGATCGGCAAGAAAGAATAAGCCTGAAGGACTAACTTTCCTACATATTGGTTGTTTTTATGAAAACTATATTTGTCATATGCAATAGCTTAATACATTAAACGGTTCTGGGGCTACTTACATGGGTGTTTAACTCCACTATTGGCTAGTCAGGAAAGCTTAGAAAGAGCAGCACTTTGCTCCAACGAGGATTGATAGACATGAGGTGGCTTTCCCAGGCAATTAAAGGTACACTGTATCCAAAGTGGCTTTCTCTATAGTTACGACCTTGACATCAGCACTATCCCCAGACCCTCACTGCCATGCACTGGACCTGTGCCCTTCTTATTTTTAGTAGTGCACAATGTTGTTGCTGGGTGGGTGACTTTTGCAGACAAGGCTGCCTCGAGGGCTCCCACACCCCCATAACTTGGCTGGGATGTGGGCTGGGGGAAGGTCATGAAACAGGGGGGTCTGTTTCAGTGTCCTTCTGGCCCAATCTGACCCTGTCCTCTAAATTTCCTTAAAACTGGCAAATGTTCTCTCCGGCCTACCTTAAAGGGATTCTGTCAAGAGTTTTATGTGGTGAGTTGTTAGGCTGCTGGGGGGAGGGAGGGGTGATAACAATCCAACTTGCAGGAAGAGTGGCTGAAGTTTATCAAAGCACAAGTCACATTACTTGGGGCAGCTGGGAAACTGACAATATATCTAGCCCCATGTCAGATTTCAAAATTAAATATAAAGGAAATCTGTTTGCTCTTTTGAGAAATGGATTTCAGTGCAGAATTTTGCTGGAGCAGCACTATTAACCGATGGATTTTGAAAAAAAAACATTTTTCCCCCATGACAGTATCCCTTTAAAGGGGTTGTTCACCTTCAAACACTTTTTTCAGTTAAGTTGGTTTCAGATAGTTCACCAATTTCCAATTACTTTCTATTTTCTATTTGTGACCATTTTTCTAATATTGAAGTGTAACGTTTTATCATTTTAGTTTTTCTACAGCCGCTTTGGGAGGAAGAGTCGCCGACTCTTTAACTGTTCTAAATTGATACATTTAGTTGAAACATTTGTTATCTTTGTCCCTGCTGAGCAGAATCCCTGAGTTTCATTAAAGGCAGCGGTTAGAATTGATACAATAGTTGCTAATATTTCTCAGATACTGCTAAGAAATGTATCAACTAAATGTATCAAGTAAATGTAGCAAATTGTAACAGTTCAGAATCTGCTCCTGGATCACTGAGCTGCCAGACTGAAACAATGGAGACACAAACATTCAAATTAAAACTAAAATTGTGGGAAAAACAATATGGACAGAGAAACACAGGAAGATTTGGGGAGATTTAGTTGCCCGGCAACTAATCGCTTCTTCTTCAGGCGACTAATCTCTTTGAAAAGCTTTCCCGCCGGCTAGAATGTATATCACCAGAGGGATGGCACTCGGATCGCTTTGGCTTTCCGAAGTTGCCCAAAAGTTTCCTCGAAGCGTTCCAAGTGCCTTCCTGCTGTCGATTTAGATTCTAGCCGGCGGGAAGGCAGTTTGGGGAGATTAATTACCCAAAGAGGTGATTTATCACTGGGCGATTAATTTCCCGAAATAGCAGCGTGCAGGGTCGGACTGGGGTGCCCCCTCTGGCTGTGACAAGTCGTGCATGAATGAAGGCGCCCCCTCGGCGAGCCGAAAATACTTTTTTAAAAAAAAATTTAAAAAAAACAGCATCGGCACAGGGGTTCTGACACTGGCAGCGCATGTCTCTGCCCTATAAAACAAAAGATAGAAAGTAATTGCCTTTGTTTATGGTGAATAATCTGAAAACAATTAAACTGATACCAAGTAAACAACCCCTTTAAATGGCATGTAAAGTCTAAAATAGAATAAGGCTAGAAATGCTGTATTTTGTATACTAAATAAAAACATGAAGTTACTGCACCACAAGCCTAATCAAACAAATAATTTATGCTTTCAAAGTTGGCTACAGGGGGGTCACCATCTTGTAACTTTGTTAAACATCTTTGCAAGACTAAGACTGTGCACATGCTCAGTGTGGTCTGAGCTGCTTAGGGATCGTCATAAACAAAGCAGCTTGAGTTCTGCATGGCTGGGAAGTAAGGCGGGGGCTCCCCCTGCTGTTCATAAGTATGATTGTTTCCCTGCTCAGCAGTCTGACAATTCCTATCCACAGCAGTAAATGATGGGAGAATTTCACTGCATAGTCAGGTTTCTTATAAAAACGGTACACATTTTTCAATTAAAGTATATTGGAGATAGGTTTCTTTTTCATTAAAGAAAGTAAAAATGGGATTTTATTTTATTGCTTTTACATGCCTTTTAATAACCCAAAAGAAAAGGTATTTCCCAAAAACCTGCAGGCAAATAGCGCAGTCTGCGGCTTTCTAAGCAGCACCAGTTACCACAGAACATTAGGTTCCCCCAGCGCACGGTCTCCAGCACCAACTCAACTCTCACCGGCGGCAGATGAACGACATCACTCTCGCTGGTACGGACTACTTTCTGAGAGAAAGGTTGTACCCTATCTTAACGTAATGACGTAACGTATAACACAAATGACGGACAGCGTCCGCCGCGTAGCGAAAGCTTCCAAGCTATTTTTTTTTTTCTAATTAGGCGGAAGGATTCTGATTCCTGGAATGTAGATCCGGAGTTGGTGAAGGATGTAGATGGGAATGTGCAGCGGCTGCCAGTTGCAGGTTCTGTGATCTCCCTGTTACTTTATGCTCGCAGTGTGAGTATATCGTCCTGTAGGTGCCGTGTATTCCCTTCCCAGTGCTGGTTCCGGCGCTCCGCGGCCCACTACCCTGTAATGTGTTGCAGCGCTTTACTTCTCCCTCCCCATCCCTGGCAGTGTTCTCCTTCTCTCTCCAGCCCTCACGCCTCCCCCGGCAGTAGCAGCAGCAACACTCCTCCTCCTATTCTTGCTCTCTTGGAGTCTCAGTTCTCCCTGTGTCAGGCAGCGCATGTCCCGCCCCCATCCCTGGCCCTTCGCGCTGCAGAGAAAAGGCCCGTGCCACAGGGGAGTGCAGTTTGTCTATTGGGAAGGGGGTCGGCTCTCTGGCACCTCATGTGTCCAAATCTTCCAGCCCACGGCGATTCTGGCTTTCCAGCTGTTTTTGCACTTCTAATTTTACCCGCAGCACCCAGAGACCCTCTAAACTGGTGGCCAGGCCCTTATTCATATGAGTGGAGTGAAATGAATGCAGCTAGCTTCTAGTGGTGCCCAGTAGGGTCATATTTGGGGCTCCCTGGTATTAAGGGCTGAATTGGCCGTCTTATTTGGGCTTACACCTCCTGTAATTAACTTTCAGCTTCCCTTAGGACAGGTTCATGTTGCCTCTTCAGCCATTTTTCCAGTCCTCATCCTCAAGCCAGGCAGTAGGGCAGCACCTTCCTTCTACTACAACATCCCTTAAAGGAGAACTAAAGCTTAACTAAAGAAGTAGCCAGACATGTTGTACATTATGTTTTGGGCTTCTGTACCAGCCCAAGGCAACTACAGCCCTTTGGCAGTAAAGATCTGTGTCTCCAAAGATGCCCCAGTAGCTCTCCATCTTCTTTTCTGCTGCTTCACTGCACATGCTCTGTGCTGCTGTCACTTACTGAGCTTAGGGACCCACTCACAATATACAGTACACATAGAATAGAAATGTCACAAAATAAGGCTGATTAGTAATTAATACAGATAATTACTACATGGCAGCACAGAAACCAGTGCAACTAGCATCAGAATTTACTAATCTTGTAGCATCAGCTTATATTACAGGCCATCCTCATTTTCTGCTTGATAATTTACGACGACCCTTAAGCTTAGTTTCTCAACCGCTGCTCAGAGCCCACTGAGCATGTGAGTGTCGAAGACACTTTCCAAGATGGTGACCCCCTGTGACAAGTTTGAAGTCCTGGATCATTGCTGCTATTGAGAAGATGAAACTTTAGGCTGCTGCAATAAGTGCAGTGCATTTTTAGCTACATTCATTTTAAGGGTTTAGTTCTCCTTTAATTGCTGCACTGGGGCCTTCATTCCTAACCTTGAAACCTTATGGTAGAACTACACAATGCGCTTACCTCTGTTGCAATGCAAGGAAGCGTAGGCGTCACATTGGATGCACCGAATCTAAGGTAAGTAATAGGAGTGTTGGACGTTGTCGCAGCATGCATCAGACGCCTGTCGAATGAAGACGCAACATGCAGCGCTCAAATCAGACCGTCGTGTCAGATGAAATCAGCTTCTACTTGCGACATTCCTATTACTTACATTAGATTTGGCGCATCTGTAGTGACGCCTGCGCTTCCTTGCTTTGGAACGGAGGTAAAGGTGTCGTGTAGTTCTACCCTTAGGGTAGAACTACACGGGCGATTTGAATCCGATACCTTCCATTCCGACGCGAGGAAGCGCAGGAGTCACATTCGATGCACCGAATCTAAAGTAAGTAATAGGAATGTCGGACGTTGTTGCAGCGTGCATCACACATGTCGAATGAAGACACGACATGCAGCGTTCAAATCAGACAGTCGTGTCGGATGAAATCAGCTTCTACATGCGACATTCCTATTGCTTACATTAGATTCGACGCATGCAACGTGACACCTGAGCTTCGGAACGGAGGTAAGCGCATCGGGCGTTTTGAATCCAATGCCTTCCATTCCGATGCGAGGAAGCGCAGGAGTCACGTCATGTGCACTGAACCTAATGTAAGTAATAGGAATGAGGGACGTTGTCACAGCGTGAAGACACGAAATGAAGTGGTCGAATCCGACAGTCGTGCCAGATGAAATCAGCTTCTACATGCGACATTCCTATTACTTACATTAGATTTGGCGCATGCGACGTGACGACTGCACTTCGGAACGGAGGTAAACGCATCGGGCGTTTTGAATCAGATACTTCCTATTACTTACCTTAGATTCGGAGCATCCAACGTGATGCCCGCGCTTCCTTGCGTCGGTACAGAAAGAATCTGATTGAAAACGCCCATGTAGTTCTACCCTTAGTTGTTGCTGGACGGCAGCTCTTGCTATTCCCTAACATGTAACAAAAAATTAAAGCTTGAGGTTGTAGGAGGTGCTACCAATGCACAATCGGGTTAATTCAAGCCTTATAAAGAGGTTATTCACCATTACATTAACTTTTAATGGGGGAATGTAATAAGAGTCGCAAACAGCAAAACAATTAGCACAAATAAGAATAAAAAGTCTCATTTCGTAAAGTAATACTCTTCCCTAAAATGTTATTACATTGCAAATTTTAATTGCGAATTTGAATTGCGCATTGCCCACTTTTAAGACGTGCTTGAAGGTGTCGTAATCTTTCGGAGCAAACATAACAACTTTTTCAGTAAGAAGTTTTATTGGATTCACTGCGCACTGGCGCTAACTATAAAATTCACAAACCTTCTTCCACTGTCGGAAGTGGTCGCTAAACAGTTCGGGTTCGCCAAAGCTATATTAAATTCGCACAAAGGCAAATTTTTTTTGCACAGAGGCATAACTTGAATATTTTTATAACATTCCCCCATAAGTGAGTAAAGTTAAAGGACCAGTAACGTCAAAAAATAAGTGTTTTAAAGTAATGAAAATATAATGCAGTGTTGCCCTGCACTGGTAAAACTGCTGTGTTTGCTTAAGAAACACTACTATTGTTTATATAAATAAGCTGCTGTGTAGCAATGGGGGCAGCCATTCAATGGAGAAAAGGCTCAGGTTACACAGCAGGTAGCAGATAAGCTCTGTCTGTCTAATGGTGTTATCTGTTATCCATTAGTTAACCTGTGCCATATAGCCGTTTTTCAATTTCCACCATTGCTCCACAGCAGCTTGTTTATATGGAGTATAGTAGTGTTTCTGTAGCAAACAGATCCGTTTTACCAGTGCAGGGCAACAGTACATGATATTTTCATTACTTTAAAACACTAATTTTTTGGTGTTACTGTTCCTTTAAGAAAAAATAAAATGAAAAAATAGCAAGCTATAGCCTCGGAGAACAATTGGTTTGCTCCTGGGGTCCCGTTTAAAAGCTGGAAATAGGCATTCAATTCAACAACTAATAAAAACAATAGAAAACGGTTTTCTAAATTGCATGAAAAATTAACGAAGTGGTTTGGTGGGTTAAAGGCATTTTGGCAAAACGTTGTTGGGCAACACAGTTTTTTCCCCATAGCGTAACTTTAAATAGAAATGTATGTGCCACATCACGGTCACTGGTTTGCTGATGACATTGTGTATATGTTGATGGTAGGCTAAAGAATTCTTGTGATGAAATCACCAGTTTCCCCAGTGGGGACAAACATGCTTCCTGCGTTTCCCCCCTTGCTTCCATGGATTTATGCCCTACACACTGTAATGCTCTTTTTCTTCATTGCTCTCAGATCTCTTGATGCAGCTACAGAAGGGCAACTGGGAAGGGAGCTCAGGCATAGAGTGAAGCTCAGATGGCCGCATCAGGAGCGCTATCCAAATTATAACCCAGGGTATGTCGTCCCCTCTCTGATTTGCTACTGCCGTGTGCTTCTACTTATTCAGATGATTAATTGTATTTACAGGTATGGGATCGATTATCCGGAAACCCGTTACCCAGAAACCTCAGAAATACTCATAGGCGCAAATTCACTAAGCGCCGAATGCTAGCGTTAATTCGCTAGCGTTTTGGCATTTTTCGTTACTGCGCAAATTCACTAACAAACGCTGGCGTAAATTCGCTAGTGTTACTTCGCACCCTTACGCCAGGCGAATTTTCACTAGCGACGTAACTACGCAAATTCACTAACTTGCGCAGTGTACTGAATGCTACCTTTTACGCTAGACTTCCTTCGCCACCTCAGACCCGGCGAAGCGCAATACAGTAGATAGGGATTGTTTCAAAAAAAGTCACATTTTTTTCTAAGTCCCAAAAAACGCTGGCGTGTTTTCTACATGATGGGTGATAGGCTGAAAAAGATCGAAAATACTTTTGGGGCTCCCCTCCTTCCCCCCTACATTTCCTGACTCATGGCAACTTACCTAGACAGTGGGCACATGTGTAGGGCAAAATAACATTTTTATTTGCTGATTTGAAGGTTTTCTAGGCATTTGAAGTGGTGATACGTGTTCCTCCTTTGAAATTTGAATTTGGCGCCGTATGCAAATGAACCATCGCTAGCGAAACTTCGCTTGGCAAATTAACGCTAGCGCAACTTCGCAAACTTACGCTACCCCTGTGCGCAACTTCGGATTTTAGTGAATTTGCGGAGCGCTGGCGAAAATACGCCTGGCGAAGTGCGGCGAATTTGCGCCTGGCGCAACTACGATTCTTAGTGAATTTGGGCCATAGACTCCATTGTAATCCAATAATTTATATTCTTAAAATGGTCTTTCTTTTTCTTTGTAATAATAAAGCAGTGCATTGTACGTGATCCAAAGTAAGATCGAATTAATCCTAATTAGAGGCAGACCAATCCTATTTAAAGTAGGCTAATATATGGAGATCCAGATTATGGAAAGATCCCTTATCTGGAAAAACCTTGGTCCCGAGCATTCTGGATAATGGTACAGGTATGAGATCCGTTATCTGGAAACCCGTTATCCAGAAAGCTCAGAATTACGGAAAGGCCATCCATTTTATTCAAATAATCCACTTTTTTTTTAATGATTTCCTTTTTCTCTGTGATATTAAAACAGTGCCTTGTACTTGATCCAAATTAAGATATAATTAATCCTTATTGGAGGCAAAACCAGCCTATTAGATTTATTTAAGGTTTAAATGATTTTGTAGTAGATTTAAGGTATGAAGGTCCAAATTACGGAAAGATCCGTTATCTGGAAACCCCAGGTCCCGAGCTTTCTGCATAACAGGTCCCATACCTGTATATGTTTTTATTTTATTCATCGTGTGCCCCAGCCTTACATGCAAAGCTTATTTTAATATCATTTATTATTAAGACCTGTTTCTAGGGCAGAATTAAAAAAAAAAAAAAAAAAATGATTCTTCGCATCAGAGAATAATAATTGAGTTTGGCTTCCTAACCTGTATTGTTCTCTCTCCTCTGCCTCCCACCTGATAATGGGCCAGAACATTAACTCTTCCCATGTATGGCATAAATAGTTCTTCATTTGTAACCTGGATTAAATGTAGTAGGTTTTGACTTACTGTGTAACAGATGGCTTAGCCATATGATATTATCTCCTCGGAGCCATAGAGTTCAGCAAAATGAATCGTTTTCACATACAAGTACCAACTCACGTAATCACTGGCATCACTAACACTAAGTGCCCCCTGAGCAAGTATATTTCACGTAGGTGTGAAATGTTTTGGAATAATATGCATTTGGGCAACTGGATTGCTGGTTGATAGCACCTTGGGAGAAATTAATGGAGCTTTAATTATTCATACATCTGCTATTTTGTAATTCTGCATACTGGAGCCCATTCATTATTGCTCTGTCCAGTAATCTTGCCTCTGGTCTGATTGCACAGAGAGGCACTGGGTTGGCAAATCTGCCCAGAGGGCATTTTCAAGAGCCAGCTTTTGTGTAGGAAGGGGCAACTGGAGGTCCTCTAAGAGTTTGTTGAACTACATCTTTAAAGGAAAACTATATCCCCAAAATGAATACTAGAAATGTTGTACATTATGTTTTGTGCTTCTGTACCAGCCCAAGGCAACCACAGCCCTTTAGCAGTAAAGATCTGTGTCTCCAAAGATGCCCCAGTAGCTCCCCATCTTCTTTTCTGCTGATTCACTGCACATGATCTGTGCTGCTGTCACTCACTGAGCTTAGGGACCCACTCACAATATACAGTACACATAGAATAGAAATGTCACAATATAAGGCTGATTAGTAATTAATACAGATAATTACTGCATGGCAGCACAGAAACCAGTTCAAATAGCATCAGAATTTAATAATCAGCCCTGTAGCATCAGCTTTTATTACAGACCAACCTCATTTTCTGCTGGATAATTAGTGACGAGCCCTAAGCTTAGCTTCTCAACAGCTGCTCAGAGCCCACTGAGCATGTGAGTGTCACAGACACTTTCTTGACCCCCTGTGACAAGTTTGAAGTCCTGGATCATTGCTGCTATTGACAAGCTGAAACTTTAGACTGGTATATAAAATATGCCATTTTTAGCCACATTAATTTCCATATTCATTATTAGGGTTTAGTTCTCCTTTAAGCAACAGTTTATATCAAATTAAGTAGCCTATTAAAGTATCTTACCAAACTGGTGTATATACTGTATGTCTAAGTAAATATTGCCCTTTTACATTTCTTACCTTGAACCACCATTTCGTGATGGTCTGTCTGCTGCCTCAGAGATCACATGACCAGAAATACTGCAGCTCTAACTGTAAAAGGAAGAAGCATGACCTAACTTGTATGGTTTTTTTGGTTGGTTTGTGTGCACTATGAATCACAGGATCCGAGGGTGCGGTCCTTATTTTTTAAAATAGCAATTTTCTATTTAGGATTACACAATGGCACATACTACTAAAAGTATGTTATGAAAATGAAGCAGGGTTTTGCATATGAGCTGTTTTAATGTAATATCTTTTTATAGAGACCTACATTGTTCAGGAGGTATTGTTTTCCTTTAAGCCTACCACTGAAAGCTCATTTTGGTAGTTGTAGTTCAGCTGCCCATTCCTGGACTAGAGTCTGTTCTTTGTTATGCTTTTAATGCTTTTGCAGTATTCCTTTTTGTTCTTCTACCATTCACATCACCCAGCCCTAGCTTTAGTGCTGCAGCCATGAAAGCAGTTGTCAATTTTGTCTGCTCTGTCCATTAGGAGCCAATTGAAAATTAATATCTAAGAGTAATAATCATGCTTTAGGCTCCCTTCTGATTGGTTCACATTACAGAGCTAGTTAATGCTTTCATTTCTGCAACATCTGAACCAGGGCTGGGTGATAATTACAAGGAATAACAGTGGCCATAATGCTTTAAAGTGGACCTGTCACCCAGACACAAAAATCTGTACAATAAAAGTCCTTTTCAAATTAATCATGAAATCCAATTTCAATTTTTTATTAAAGCATTCTTAGCTGTTGTAAGCTCATTTAAAAATCTCAGCTGTCAATCAAATATTGTCTGCCCCGCCTCTATGCCTAGGCATAGAGGCGGGGCAGACAATTGCTTTCACTTTCAATTCAGCACTTCCTGGATGTCACTGCTCTCCCCACATTCCCCTGTTCTCTTTTAACCATTTAATTGTGTAGCCAGTGCATGGGGATGGACATCAGGTCCCCCATTCTGGTGCACAAACAAGATTCTGAGATGATGCAAGGCTTGTCTTAATAACAGTGTCCACAAAATGGCTCCTGCCTGCTTGTTATAATTATGAATTCCCAGACTGAAGGAAACAAGATTCAAATAATTTATATAGTGTAATTAAAGTTCATTTTGCTTGACTAATGTGATAAAATAGGATTTTAAATTATTTTTTTGGGTGACGGGTCCACTTTAATGATAGGAAACCATAAATATACCATATTGCAAAATAGCTTTTTTTCAAGGATTTTAACAGAATCCCATAACTTTTTATGGAAATAAAAATCAAGTTTTTGTCTCCAAAGGGAACTTATTTTTTTTTGCGATAACTTGCATTAATATTGTTCCCTCTTTATCATTGCTGTTCTGTCTGTGCATCTTATCAAAACTTTGCTTTTCTCCCTAGGCTTCAATAAGAGCATATTTTACTAGTTGCAGTTTTGTTCTTTGCTGATCGTTCAGCAGACTGCGGCTGTGGACTTTACAGAAGATTTAATATAATATTGTGTGACAATATGGCAGACCATGTTTCACCAAAGGTAAGGAAAAGATTTTGTAAAAAATTAATTTCAAAATGCGCCAGTTAATAGTGCTGCTCCAGCAGAATTCTGCATTGAAATCCATATCTCAAAAGAGTAAAATAATGTTTTATATTTGATTTTTAAATCTGACCTAGGGCTAGACATATTGTCATTTTCCCAGCTGCCCCCAGTCATGTGACTGTGCTCCGATAAACTTCAGACACTCTTTACTGCTGTTCTGTGAATGATCACCCCCCCCAGCAGCCTAACAACAGAACAATGGGAAGGTAACCAGATAACCGCTCCCTAACACATGATAACAGCTGCCTGGTAGATATAAGAACAGCACTCAATAGTAAAAATCCAGGTCCCACCGAGACGCATTCAGTTACATTGAGTAGGAGAAACAACAGCCTGGCAGAAAGCAGTTCCATTCTAAAGTGCTGGATCTTTCCAAAAGCACATGACCAGGCAAAATGACCTGAGATGGCTGCCTACACACCAATATTACAACTAAAAAATACACTTGCTGGTTCAGGAATTACATTTTATATTGTAGAGTGAATTATTTGCAGTGTAAACAGTGTCATTTAGAAATAAAAACTACACCATAAAAATCATGACAGAATCCCTTTAAAGACTTCTACCTTTTGTGACGGGCTGTGATGCCATGCTTACAGCAGTCTGGTCTTTCTTTCAAAAATAATTAATTTGTGGACTGCGTGCTGTCATTCCTAACATGCAGTGCTGCTGCTGAAAGATCAGCACGTTGCAGAATTTAAAGTGGACCTGTCATCCAGACGTAAAATTCTGTATAATAAAAGTGCTTTTCAAATTAAACATGAAATCCAAATTCTTTTTTTTTTATTAAAGTCTTCATAGCTGTTGTAAACACATTTAAAAATATCAGCTGTCAATCAAATATTGCCTGCCTTAGGCATAGAGGCAGGGCAAGCAATTACTTTCACTTTCCATTCAGCACTTCATAGATGTCACTGCTTTCCCCACATTCCCCCAGTTCACTTAACCATTTAATTGTGTAGCCAGGGCATGGGGATTGACATCAGCTCCCCAATTCTAGTGCACAAACAAGACTCTGAGATGATACAAGGCTTGTCTTAAAGGAGAAGGAAATGCTAACATTAAGTAAGCTTTATCAAAAAGGTCTATACAAATACACCAGTAAACCCTCAAAGTAATGCTGCTCTGAGTCCTCTGTCAAAAGAAACACCACATTTCTTTCCTTCTATTGTGTTCACATGGGCTTCTGTATCAGACTTCCTGTTTTCAGCTTAAAGGAATAGTTCAGTGTGAAACTAAAAACTGTATAAATAGATAGACTGTGCAAAATAAAAAATGTTTCTAATATAGTTAGTTAGGCAAAAATGTAATATATAAAGGCTGGAGTGAACAGATGTCTAATAAAACAGCCAGAATCCAACTTCCTGCTTTTCAGCTCTATAACTCTGAGTTAGTCAGCGACTTGAAGGGGGGCCACATGGTACATTTCTGTTCAGTGAGTTTGTAATTGATCCTCAGCATTCAGCTCAGATTCAAAAGCAACAGATATGACCCATGTGGCCCCCCCTCAAGTCTCTGATTGGTTACTGCCTGGTAGCCAGGGTAACCAGTCAGTGTAAACCAAGAGAGCTGAAAAGCAGGAAGTAGTGTTGTAGCTGTTATATTACACATCCAGTCACTCCAGCCTTTATACATTACATTTTTGGCTAACTATATTAGAAACATTTTTTATTTTGCACAGCCTATCTATTTACCCAGTTTTTATTTTTACACTGAACAATTCCTTTAAACCTCCAGGGCACGGCCTTGAGCATGCTCAGTTTGCTTCTCTCCCCCTCCCTCCTCCCATCCCTGCTGTAATCTGAGCTCAGAGCTGTTAGTGAGCAGGGAGAGACTCAGGCAGGAAGTGATGTCACACCAAGCTTATATGGTAGCTTCTATCCTAAACAAACAGAGTGAGTGTCTAGAGCTGTTTACTCAGGAATGGTAAAGCATTCTGCAGAATAAATATAGCGTTCTAGCTTGCACTATTGTGGCTATTCTATTGGCAATAAACTGTCTTGGAGCTTTCCTTCTCCTTTAATAACAGTGTCTACAAAATGGCTCCTGCCTGCTTGCTTTAATTATGAATTCCCAGACTGAAGGAAATAAGATTCAAATAATTTATACAGTGTAATTAAAGTTAATTTTGCTTGACTAACATGATAAAATAGGATTTGGACAGAGCAGACAAAATTGACAACTGCTTTCATGGCTGCAGCACTGAAGCTCAGGCTCGGGCCACACAAGCAAGTGTCACTGGGCTGCTGCCAGGAGACTGTTCCAGCCAGCAGTCAAAGTACTTGCATCTTGCTGGCAGAACAGTAAGTCTAACTACAAGCATTTTCAGCTATGCCCATCTCCACGGATTGGGGGTTGGAGGAGAGAAATGGAGCTTTGCCATGAATTCTCAACATACAATTACACTTGCAATCATTCTGAGCCTTCCATTGATATTAGTAGTGCTGCTTACTTGCACACCCCAGCACTCACTCTGCCTCTTCAACAAAGCTAGGGTCATTCTTGTTAATGTTCTTGTTCTTTTATTTCCCCGGTTAAATGTCTGTATGTATGTACTGTATTTATTTTATTATTCTTGACGAGCAACCGACACCAGTGAACAGGTATCTAAGCAGATACATTGGTTTACCATATTACAAAGGTGAGTGTGGAGTTGTGGGCTAGTTCCACACTATGTGGATTTTGGCCTGAGGGGAAATGCTGGCTGAGAATCCGTTCCTCCTCAGGTTACTCTACCTGCACCCAAAAACATTGACTCTGCTCAGGTGCTGGTGGATGCAACGGATTTTGGTGATAAAGTGTGAGATTTTGCATTTCGTGCCGAAATCTGCCACGGTTGCCTGCACCTAAGCGGAGGCAATGTTCCCAGGTGCAGGTATATCGACAGAAAGGCAGTAGCATTAGAGTGGATTCTTGGCCTGCATTTCTCCACGGGCCGAGATCCACATAGTGTGACATTATTAGTGCATTTGTTGCCATTAATGCATTTATATACCAGTCCATCAAAGCTGCAGCTGCTGTGGTTCATTGTGTTACCGTTACTGAAAAAGACTTAGGGGCTAAAGGTCGATATTCCTTAACGCACAGTTTTGTGCGTTATTTAAGATGCGTTATTTAAGGAATGATTCATCAAAGTATTTTCGCAAGCGTTAATTCTACATTTCTGCACAGTGGTATTCTAATCGCATTAATCCAAACGCATTATTCACTAACATCTTTTAAGCGATAAAAGCATAAAATAGTGTGATCATCACTGTGAAATTTAACACCTCCCAGGACTAGGCGTTACTAAACAACATCAGATGAATTAATAGAGGAAGACGTAGTGAGAAGCTGTAGGGCAGCAATTAAAGACCTTTATGAGGAACTGGAGCCTTACCTACAGCCCCACTAACACATTTTCATGATACCTTGGGAAGATCCAGAATGCACTACGTTCTGTGTCATGGAATTATATTAAGTTTCCCAGGGAAAGGAATGACTAGAACACTGTAAAAAGAGACTTCTACTGTGCCAGTGGCATCCCGAATGTCTTATGTGCTGTAAATTGCACTAATAATGTGTGACAATATGAAATGTCCTAAAATACCGCACAAAATAACGCATGCTGTAAAATACAGCACACCATTCAGATACAATTAACGTAAAAATATCACTTCTTAAGTTAGACAAGTGCACTTTTAGTGAATCGATCGTTAATTCTAAAAATATTAGAAGTGATAACATTTTAAGGCATTCTATTAATAACACTCACTTTTTCAAACCTTTAGTGAAATGGCCCCTTAGAATTGTTGGAACTGAGTCATAATGAACCATGGAGCTTCTTGACAATCATGTGGAAAGAACACTAATGAGGAAATAAGACCTAAATAAGCCCCGCTAGTGTTTTTGTTTTTTTTGTTCTTTTTTTTGACAGTTCACTAAATGTGACTTTACTGGAACTTTTTTTTTTTTTTTTTGCTTATGGGTGAAAACATTGGAAAACAATCAGGAACTCAGATTGTTGAATTCCCAATATATCCCTTTAGCTGTCAATACTTTTAGAACCGCTGGTGTTTGTATTTTGTTCTGCAGCCAAGGTCCGTTAGCATGCTAAACCAGGCAGTTGTTTCAGCCATAATGAATAATCATTTGGAGAGGGAAGGAACAAAAATAAGCATAATCATATTATTCTAGTCATGTGTTAAGTCTTACACTGAAGCATAGAGCTTAGTACATCAGATCTTAAACGGGAACTCCGGCTTCCAAACCAAAACTTGATAAAGAGGCCCACATAATACAGAAACCCCTAACATACTTATCGCTGTTATGTGTTTCTTCAAAAAGTATGAATAAATGCCATTTTCTATGCTGAAATCCAGCTGTTTAACAGTTTTTCTCTTTCTGCATCATTTGAAATCCTGGCAGGGAAGGAGGGACTAAACACTGATGTTACAAATTGTAACAACTTCTCCACAGTTTACAGACAGCATGTAGGAACTCCATAACCCACAATGCATTGCACTGGGATGTTCTGTTCCTTATTGAAATCACATGTGCAGGGAATTATGGGGTTTGGAGGATGCAGGTTGAGGACAGATGGCTGTTGATAAAAAGTAACAGTAGTCAGCCAGCTCAGCAGAGTAGTCAGAGAGATCAGAAGGAGAGCATGGGGCTAGGATTAGGGAACTGTTCCAAACCATTACAAATCATGAAAAGTCTGCATATTTTTTAATTGATGTATATTGCAAAGTTGCTTGAAATTGTGTTTACTTTTTAGAAAACTTATGTTTTTGTGGAGTTCCCCTTTAATTTGTTCCCTATATTCTTACTCTGGCTCATTTTTATTCCTTTAGGTAATATTCCGAGATGTTGCTGTTTATTTCTCTGAAAAGGAGTGGGATCTCCTTGAAGGATGGCAGCGAGACCTTTACACTGGCGTAATAAAAGAAATTCATGGAATTCTCATATCCCTCGGTATAGTACATATTGGTGCTTTGGAAGTGCAATTTGAAGGGAAAGTGTTTACTCACAAAGCATATTTATTGCCATGCCCCAAAGTATACCTATGGGGGGGGTTATCAAAATCAGAATTTCTCATATATTTCTAAAATACACGCCAACCAAATCCTCACTGGTTATTTCCCCTTATTTATCAATACATTTTCCCAAAAAAAAATATTTTTTTTTATTTTCCGCCTGAAAACCACAAAATCTTCGGATTATTGCACGAAACCCAGCGCAGATCAGTATATCTTCAGGACTTCTCCAATTGACTTATATACAACCTCGGCTGGTCTGGGATGCCAGATTTTCAGATTCTGACTTTTTCCATCCTTGTGGTATAATAGTTTTTTGGGTTTTTTTTTCACAAAAAATTCAGATTTTATAGTTAAAAAAAAAAACTAAATTTTTTTGAGTTTTTTTGGCATTCACAATAAATAACCCCGTAGTGTCCTGTTGATAGATTCCATTACCATCGCTATGTTATTGTTGAGGCATTTGCTGATCAGCGGAGTGCTGGCCATGTTTCTGGGAAGGAAAATGGAGTTTACTGCCATTTTTTAAAGCTGTCATAGACCCAATTTATGTGTCTCCATGGGATTTACAGTTAGTGGAAGTCATCCTTTGCTTATAGATTGAGTTAATGCACAAAATGTTTACTGTGCCTTTGATTACCATCCATTGATGGAGTGCAATGGAAGTGAAAGATGTAGTAGATCCTCAGCCTGTTTGAGACCTGCCTAAGGGCAGAGACACACGCACAGATTCGGGGAGATTTAGTCGCCCGTCGATAAACTGCCTCCCGCCAGCTACAATCTAAATTGCCGGCGGGATGGCACTGGGAGTGCTTCGTTTTCTGAAGTCTCCCGATGTTTAATCGCTAGGCAACTTCATAAAATGAAGCGCACCAATTGCCATCCCACCGGCGATTTACATTCTAGCTGGCGGGAGGCAGTTTGGGGAGATTAGTTGCCCCGAAGAAGAGGAGATTTGTTGCTGGGCGACTAATCTCCCCAAATCTGAGTGTGTGTCTCTGCCCTTAGTTGTCTGTGGGGTCAGTGGCGTTAATGGGTTACTAAATGCTTCCCTGGTAGAAGAGAACGCTGTTTGAAGGGTGGTAGTAAAATACATGCATCCTCTTTTTTTTTTACTTACCTTGTCATTTTTGTGTTTTTCCCCCCAAAGGATTTATTATTCTTAATCCAAACAACTTCTTAAGGATTCAGCCAGAAGATGAACCATGTCGGAAAAGCCATAATGTGTTAGAAAGAAATGAAAGCATAAATATCACAGAGCCTGGTGAGTTAGCTCTTGAATGAAACTTGATTGCTTTCTGTGAGATTTATTCTTACTATTACTGGTGTGTAATAAAAACGGTGAATTAATGGAATTCATTTCTAGACACTGTATTGAATCGTACGGAGTCGTACAGATTCTGTGATTCATTTACATTCAGCAAGTCGAAATGATACCTTTTCAATACGATAGGGTGTCCCTCACCCTAATAAATATTTCTGCTTTGCTTTTATAGATGCTGGTTTAGTAAAGTACCATGGACTGATTACATTTTCCACTCCTTTGCTCCCATTCTCCCTCCTCCCCCCCCCAAATCTATGGAACAAGTCTGATCAATTTCTAAAATGTTTATAATTATCTTTAAATGTATGGTTCTCCTTTAAGCTAACTTTCAGTATGTTATAGAAAGGCCAATTCTAAGCAGCTTTTAAATTGGTATTTTTTTTTCCTATAATTATTTAAATTATTTATTTCCTTCTGATTCTTTCCATCTTTTAAAGTCACCGGCGCCATTTAAAATCAAATGATCTGAGAGGCTAAGAATGTATTTTTCTTGCTTTTTACTACTCCCCTTTTTATTCAAGCCCCCTCGCCCTATTCATATTCCAGTCTCTTATTCGAATCAATGTGTGGTTGCTTGGGTGATTCGGACCATAGCAACCAAATTGCTATAATTGCAAACTGGAGAGCTGGGTACTAAGCTAAATAACTCAAAAATCACATATAACAAAAAATGAGAACCAACTGCACTTTGTTTCAGAATATCACTCTCTACATCAATTTAATTTAAATGAGATTGAAACCCATTTATACAACCATGGCCCTCTGCTGAGACCTCACTCTCAAACCCCAGCACCGATTCACCCCTATATTGGCCCCATTCCCTGGTACTTCATAGTAAAAGCAGAGTAGTGTAACACAGTTAGCAACTACCATCTCTGCCGGCTTGACTTCATTTTGCTGACTCTCTTGCAATCAGAAACACATAGAGTTGAAGCTGCTCTAGTTCTGGCTTCAGCAAGGTTGGTGATCACTGCAAGAGAGTCAAGTGGACAGAGATGATAGTCCCACAACCCTGCGTTGCTACTTTCTGTTATCAAAAGGTAAAAGGGGAGCTATTTATTCTTCCTTCTACTCTCCTGTGCTGTAGTTCAGAGCCGGAACTAGGGGTAGGGTGGCAGGTACCTCTTAAGCTGTCTTGTGCCCAGGCCCAGACTGGAAATCTGTTGGTTCTGGCAAATGCCAGAGGGGCTGCTGAATGGTTCCATAGAAAGGTACCATATAGTGGGCTGGTAGGGGGCTGTTTGGGCCTCTGGGTACTTGGAATGGCAGGGCCTATTTTGACTCCCAGTCCAGGCCTGCTTCTGCCTACTCCTAGTCTGTTTTTGCAGCTCTCTTTGGTTCCCCCCTCCGCTGATCTCTCCTCTCTGTCGCTCTGCCCCCTTCCTCTCTGTCGCTCTCTCCCCCTTCCTCTCTGTTGCTCTCTGCCCCCTTCCTCTCTGTCGCTCTCTGCCCCCTTCCTCTCTGTCTCTCTGTTCCCCTCCTCTCTGTCGCTCTCTGCCCCCTTCCCCTCTGTCTCTCTGCCCCCTTCCCCTCTGTCTCTCTGCCCCCTTCCCCTCTGTCTCTCTGCCCCCTTCCCCTCTGTCTCTCTGCCCCCTTCCCCTCTGTCTCTCTGCCCCCTTCCCCTCTGTCTCTCTGCCCCCTTCCTCTCTGTCGCTCTCTGCCCCCTTCCCCTCTGTCTCTCTGCCCCCTTCCCCTCTGTCGCTCTCTGCCGCCTTCCCCTCTGTCGCTCTCTGCCCCCTTCCTCTCTGTCGCTCTCTGCCCCCTTCCTCTCTGTCGCTCTCTGCCCCCTTCCCCTCTGTCTCTCTGCCCCCTTCCCCTTTGTCTCTCTGCCCCTTCCCCTCTTGCCTCTCTCTGCCCCCTTCCTCTCTTGTCTGTCTCTGCCCCCTTCCTCTCTTGTTGCTCTCTGCCCCCTTCCTCTCTTGTCGCTCTCTGCCGCCTTCCCCTCTGTCTCTCTGCCCCCTTCCTCTCTGTCGCTCTCTGCCCCCTTCCCCTCTTGTCGCTCTCTGCCCCCTTCCTCTCGTCTCTCTCTGCCCCCTTCCCCTCCCCTCTGTCGCTCTCTGTTTCTCTTGTCCCCTCTGTCGATCTCACCTCTTTCCCCGCTCTCTCCCCGTCCTGCGTATGCACATACTGCGGGGGAGTGGGGAGGCAGGTTTGCCTAGGGCCCCCCGCTGGCTTGGCCCGACCCTGCTGCAGTTGCAAAGCAAAATCCTGCATGCAAAGCCATTCCTTCAGAAAAAGGAAAATTAAATGTTTAGAGTCTTTAAAAAAGAAAACTTTTATTGAATTAGCAAAGGAAGCATTGAATGTACTTCATATATAAACACAGTTGTAATCTGTAAATGTGAAGACACTTTCAGAATTTCTTTTAAATTGCTTTCCTTTCAAAGGAATTGGTGGAACTATCGTTTATGATTATTTTTATTATTGTTATACCCAGACTGTGGTTTGGTGAATCCTGATATTTTATTAACTGTCCAGCTTGGTGAAAAGCAGCGTGTTGCAGATACTTATGAAGAGGATGGAGGAAGAAATGTGTCACTGCCTAGCACAAGTAAGCTCAATAATTACAGCTGTAAATTAATATATATTTGTCTGTGCATGTTTATTAGAGATTAAAGTGGTGGGTATACCATATACCAGAAACACACATACTTACACCTTCAGCTGCTTAACTGCTACGGCCCTCATAGTTTTCAAACCTCGAAAACGGGTGTTGGAATAAGAGGATGGTGCATGTTTATCTCCTCCTTTTTTCTTTTCCTAGAGAGAGTCCGCTTTTGCCTCTCATTTAAAAATCTGAGTTTTAAGGTGGGATAGTGAGACTGTGTGCCCAAAAACCTCTGGGGCTTAAGATCTGCTTTGAGTGTTATGGCGGTGAAAGGGGGTGGCCTTTCAACCTAAGTTTGCTGGTTCTGCTGCTCCCTGTGTTAAAATATGGAGACTGCTAAATTGGAGACAATATTCACAAATGGTTTTGCTCAAACTAATCTGATATTTGCTTTTGTTTTCTTACATGTGGGTAACTGTTAAAATCTAATTGGTGATTTGTTTCTATGGGCACCATCACCGGTGATGTTTGTCTCCAATGTTAAAGGGATACTGTCATGGGAAAAAATGTTTTTTTTCCAAAATGCATCAGTTAATAGTGCTGCTCCAGCAGAATTCTGCACTGAAATCCATTTTTCAAAAGAGCAAACAGATTTTGTTATATTCAATTTTGAAATGTGACATGGGGCTAAACATATTGTCAATTTCCCAGCTGCCCCCAGTCATGTGACTTGTGCTCTGATAAATTTCAATCACTTTACTGCTGTACTGTAAGTTGGAGTAATATCACCCCCCTCCTTTTCCCCCCCTCAGCATCCTAACAACAGAACAATGGGAAGGTAATGAGATAGCAGCTCCCTGACACAAGATAACAGCTGCCTGGAAGATCTAAGAACAGTCCCATTGAGACTGATTCAGTTACAAGTAGGAGAAATAACAGCCTGCCAGAAAGTAGTTCCATCCTAAAGTGCAGGCACAAGTCACATGACTGGGGCAGCTGGGAAACGGATAAAATGTCTAGCCCCATGTCAGATTTCAAAATTGAATATAAAAAAAATCTGTTTGCTCTTTTGAGAAATGGATTTCAGTGCAAAACTATTAAATGATGTGTTTTGGTAAAATAATGTTTTTCCATGACAGTTTATCTTTAATAAATACTCCCCAAGTTTGAGTTAAAGGGGTGGTTCACCTTTCACTTAACTTTTAGTATGTTATAGAATGGCTAATTATAAGCAACTTTTCAATTGGTCGTTTTTTTTTATAGTTTTTGAATTATTTGCCTTCTTCTTCTGACTCTTTTCAGCTTTCAAATGGGGTCATCTTAAAACAAATGCTCCCTAAGGCTACACATTCATTGTTATTGCTACTTTTTATTACTCCTGATTTTATTCAGGCCCTCTCCTATTCATATTCCAGTTTCGTATTCAAATCAATGCATGGTTGCTAGGGTAATTTGGACCCTAGCAAACAGATGCCTGAAATTGCAAACCGGAGAGCTGCTGAATAAAAAGCTAAATAACTCAAAAACCACAAATAATAAAAAATGAAAACCAAATGCAAATTGTTTCAGAATATCCCTCTCTACATCATACTAACAGTTAATTGAAAGGTGAACAACCCCCTTTCTTTAAGTTATACCCTGAGACTTTGGACTGACAGACCTAGGTTGGCAATTTAGCATGACATAAATGCCAATAGGTCTGTTGAATTTTTTTAATTTATTTTCAGCATTTGAATAGGTCCTTTGCTTTCTGTTATTTGGAAAGCTATGCTCACACAGCATTTTTTTTTGCATCTATTTGAATAATTGGTATGAAAAGCAGCAGAACAACACATTGTATCTCCCTGGTGTTAAGGTGCTATTGATAGGGCCATGTTGGAACCATGTTGCTCCCCGAGATACTGAGCAGCTAACCGACTGCTCAACTGAGCCTCAGAATGTGCTAAAAATACCAGATATTGAGAGCATTTTTTAGCCTACAGAGTTTTTTTAATAATTTGTTCCTAGTAAAGCCATTCATGTTGCAGTCTGCCTGATCTTGTTACTATAGTGTGTTTGGTGCAAGGTGTAGCTCGCCCTGCCATAAGGGAGCGGCATACTCAAGAGCTGCCACATGCACAAGTATATTATTTCATATGCAAGGGAAATCTGGAACAGGAATTTCAATTGTGCTGTTCTCATTTTTCTTTCTTTAGGTCAATGTAAAGGGAATTGGATTTTTTAACAATACTGTAAATATGCTTTCAGTGTTGGTGTGTGGTTTTTTTTTTTTTTGATTTCTCTAACATGAAAGTGTTTTAATGTTAACAGGCAAGTTCATTGACAAGTTTGGTGAATATACTGCTGTCAAGCAGGAAGCTCATCTAGCAGATTATACAATTATTCCCAATATAGAACCGTTGAATAATCCAAAAAAGCGTAAGTTGCATTGCAATGGTCTTCTTTTTTTTTTCCCCTTGAATATTAAAAACATTAGCCTACTTGGCACATGTACTGGCCATGTTATTGTACATGTTAATTTAGCCTTATTAAATACAGAGCAGATTTTTATATTGAAAACAATATACATGATTTATTTTTTTAAAGCATCTGGTGTGTATCCTTGAGCTTTCATTTAGGGAAATCAAGGACTGTATATTTAGTGTAGGTGTAAAAGTCATATCATTTGTGAACTGTTGGCGATCAAGTTTTTAAAACTGTTAGACAAGCATTTTTCCTTAAAGCAGTGCTTTATAAATATTGCTAAGAGAAGGCTTAATCTAGAATTTTAGGTATCTATGCACATAGTCCTATAATTAGCATCTGTTTGTAATCTGTTTAATTTAGTTTGTATAATCTTAATACATAGGAAAGCAGCCCACACACACTATAAACTAATAAAAGTAAAAACCCTGTAGAATTGGTGGGGAAAAGCTTAATTTATGAATTCATTTATGAACTAAACCAAGTAACTAGTTACGTTAATAAGTAAAAAGGACATACTAAAGCAAGAAAAATTGTTCTAACTGGCTTCTAATTAGGGATGCACCAAATCCAGGATTCTGCCTTTTTCAGCAGGATTCGGCCGAATCCTTCTACTCGGCCAATCCTAATTTGCATATGCAAGTTAGGGGTGGGAAGGGAAATCACTAGACATTTTTGTCACAAAACAAGGAAGTAAAAAACGTTTTCCCCTTCCCACCACTAATTTGCATATGCAAATTCGGGTTCGGTATTCGGCCGAATCTTTCGCAAAGGATTTGGGGTTTCAGCCGAATCCAAAATAGTGGATTCGGTGCATCCCTACTGCTAATAATTGACCCCAGTAGGGTGCCTTTATGAAAATCGCTCTCACTCTGCAACAGCCAGAGCTCGCCTCCCATGAGCTAAAACAATATTGTTTTGTTCTTACCGCCGTTTTCCTTTTTTTTGTGTGTGTGCTCCTCCAATTAACACAGTAAATCTTATAAATCAAACATCAATGAACTTACTATTGGTGTCAGAGTGTGATGACAACAGGATTTTGGCAGTAGGTTACGGACTTCTAGTGATGTGCGTGTCAAGTTTTGCCCGCGCCCGACTGCGACTTCCAGGTTCCTGCTATAGACCCACGCCGCCCCGCCAATGACGTAGCAAAAAGGGGCGGGCGGTAGGACACGCGTCTATAAAAAAAGGTGGCGGGCTCGGAAAGCTCAACCCGGACCCACTCGCAACCGGAGGTGCGAGCTCAGCCCAACCCACACGACCCACGGGTATCGGCTGGACCGCACATCACTACTGGCTTTTTACTGCCCTACACCTTGGAACTGAAGGAGGAGAAAGGAAACTTAAACTCTAAAAAATACTCAGTTGGCCAGCACTACACTAAAATGTAAATAAAGAGATTCTGACACCAGAGATTAAACCATTTTTAAATCTATCATAGTATTGGCTTTGTTTGCTACTTATAATTTTGCCATAAAGTATTTGCTCAAAGCTTTTACATTACCCATCTGACTCCCTGTGCTCGTCTATGAGAGGGCTGCCATATTTGTGCAGCAGGAGTACGTTAACATTGGAAGGCTGAGATGGGACAGTCGGGTTGGCAAGAGTCAGGTTTGGGAACATCAACTAAAAATTACTTACAAAAACAAAGCTCTCCGCAAAAAATGATCAACATGACCTATAGGTAACTTTTAATGTTCATTCATATTTTAAAAAGTAGTTTTTTAGCGTCGGTATCACTTTAAATATGTTTGTTTTCTGGAAAAAATTTGCTAGCACCAGGTGTTGATGTTTCTCTATATGGGATCCCATACCTGGCCTCCCAAGACAACTGCACTCACTTGCTGGATTGGTCTTTGTTTTACCAGGTATTTCTGCCCCATCAACTTTCCTTTCAAGACCATAAACCCCACAATGTCGGGATACAGGAACTAGATTTGCTTCTATAGAAGGAGTAGCACTTGATGTAACGTTAAAAGCTAATGATACAGGCTTGAGAAGACAGCAACACATTCACAGTGAAAGCAACATTAAATGGCAGTGTAGAAGAATTGTCTTGAATATCTGTAATGCGGCTACCTAAAAAAAACAATAAATGCCAGTGCAGTCAAATCCTCAAATATAAGTCAAGTTCTATCTCCCCTTTCTACATCCAGTCTCAATAAATGCTGTTGAGTGAATGCTCCGTGCTCCTTGTTAATAGCCTATAAGGAGAAATTCATAGCTTTATAAATACACTGTAGATTTTATACCATGTATAGTTAAAGAGTTTACATGAATTTGTCAGAAACACGCCTTAAAGATAGAATTTTGCTGCAGGTTATCCTTGTAATCAACCAGTATTGCGAAGGGCCAATGTTCAGGAACAACCATCCAATAGCTTGCATTTGGAACTGAAACGTGGGATCAGATATTCTACTGGTGAGTTCAAATTGATATATCACAGAAAGCCCAAATGAGCCAAAATGTCGTTGTTTAAAAAGAACCCTACGTAGTTTTAGAACGTTCTGGATAACAGGTGGAAGTAACGCCTGGGGCAGATTTATCAAAATGTGAGATTAGACCTCACCACAATATAACTTACTTTCTATTCAATCCTATGGGATTTTATCAAGTATGGTGAACTCTGTTGATAAGTACGATTCTAAAAATCAGATTGAATAGAACATAGGTGAGTTTTTCTGTGGTGAGCTTTAATCTTACGTTTTGATAAATCTGGCCCCTGATGTTGTGAATTTTGTAGTAAATTCACTCTTAGCCCTTTGATCTCTACTTGGCAAGCTGCATAGCAAAGTCTATCAATGAATACACGCAATGTGATGGGAAGGTGAAATAAGGTTTATTGCCAAAATATAATATAGGATAAATTAATTTTATTAATTTTTACATTTTTGTTGCTCCAGTGCAGGGAAACCGAGCATCTACCTCTGGTTTAAGTAAGCCAAATGCTGTTGCAGTACCAGGAAAGTTCATTATCAAGAAGCCATACAATGTATGTGATAAGAACTTCAATGTAAAAGGTAAGGGCACATACTAGACATAAATACACACACATATAGGGGGTTATATATACACATATAAAATCAGATTTTTTAGTGGGGGAAAAAAAAGCCTAAAATGTTTCAGGATCCAAAAATCTGGCATGAGTTGAGAATATGAGTCAATGGGAGAAGTCCCGAAGATATCCTTATCTGCGCTGGGTTCCATGCAATAATCTGAAGATTTTGTGGTGTTTGGGAAAAAATCATGAGTTTTCAGGCGGACAATTTGTAGGATTTGGGGTTTTTTTTTTTTTTTTTTTTTTTTTTTTACAATTTTTCAAATTTTTTTAACCTGCACAGAAATGTATTGATAAATAAGGGGGAAAAACGTGTAGTTTTCAGAAAATATTCAGATCAATAACCCCCTAAATGTAGAAAGCATATAATATTTGTGTACAGAAGTGGTGATGCAACAAAGCACAACTCCCAGGTACCCCCAGCTGTATTAGTACTGTAGTAATTGTTGACGGAACACAATACCCTCCTCCTAGAATTTTATTCAGTAATAAATGCATTGTGTGCACAAATGTTCTTGGCACAGAGAACCTATTAATGAACACAATAAGCATTTGTTGGTATTATATAGACTCAACAACTAAATCAAAGCAAGCACAGGAATGTGGCTTTTATTACAATATAATGTCAGTATAAACACTAGCCGCTCCCACCTCAGCTTGTCATACCTGATTTTAGCATTAAGTAAATTAAGAAAAAACCTGCTGCAAGAAACCACCTACTAATAAAAGTCTGTCCGTGCAGGCCTGAAAGCTCTGAGGTTTTTATCTCTGCTTTGCCTGAAAATGTATTGTTCTTGCTTTTACCTTCCTGTGGTTTAGGAGTAATATAGTTCCAAAGTCATTAGAGAGATGATTTGCTTGTGTCTACGCTTAACTAAATCCACGCTGGCACTTAACCGACATTTAAATTTGCCCCACATTTGGTGCTGAGGCAAAGAAGATATTTTTGTGCATGTACACTGAGCTAACAAGCTATAAAGGAATTTGCTGGTTGTGAATGGGGAGCAGCACTAAGTTGTGTAGGGTTAAGATGGCCATACAGGAATAGATCCTTGAGATGAGTCGGTCATTTAGCCCATGGGCAGATGTGGCCCTCAATCAAATGGCAAAATAAAATCTGTCTGGATATCTGCCCAATCTGCAGGCCTGTCCACTGGCACCATACACAGGCCAACAAGCTGCCAACTCAGTCCTTCCAATTCTTTTATGTCTCCTTATGACAACCTTAAAGGAGAATTCAACCCCGCCATCTTCTGGCTTTTTGGAAATCTCCACTTTTGGCGCATGCGCAGTTATCACGGAGCGGAAGACTGCTCCAACTGCACATGCGCAGATACTTCGCTTACTTAACGAAGATTACCAAAGCCTAAAGATGGCGCCCATTAGCTCTGCTGCACTGACTGCAACGATGGGTAATTACAGGATATGGGGCATTTACAGGTGTTAATACCTGTGCAGGGAGGGGGGGCCTATGGAGGGTAGGGGTTTGGGGGGGGTTTAATTCCCCTTTAAACTAGCAGTATATTTGTGAGGATAGTATTGCTTCTGTACTAACACCAGAGGCCAGTCTAGAGCCTCCACAGGGAGCAGCTTAACCCCTAAGTGCTTAGTGCTTCAATCAGTGGATGGCTATATGAATCCTTTCCAATCTGCATGTACAGTATGTGACCATGCTGTGCTTGATCAGGCATATACTATTTGTAGCTTGTCTACATGAAATGCCTTTACAAAGGCTTTGCATAGTGCAAACCCTTTACTTTATCAGCCTGGTTTAGTGATTCTACGGTTCAGACAACTTACCAACTAGTATAAAACAAAAACCCATGTGTGTCCAACATACGTTTTATATCTTGTGATGTCATTCTGAGATGTCACATTTTGGCATTGGATGAAAATGCATTAAATCTGTGTAAATGAGGATTTGATGCTCCGTGATAGTGTATATTGACAACATATGAACTGAACTGTGGCTGTTTAATAATCATTTTCCTTTCCTTTGGTAGCATACCCAAAAATCGAACCTCTAACTTTAAAAGTGAAATCAAAAGAACTGCCATCTAACACTGAAAATGGAAGCTTGGAAGGAAGAAAAACGGTTAACTATATAAATGGTAAGTGTTTTTTCTACTGCATAATGAATGTTAATTGTGCACAAGTTATATGCGCTTTATTGCATAATATATAAAAGAGAGGATTTTCTTTTTGAGTTCAGATTCAAATACATTCATACATTACAGGAAGGCTCACATTTGACTTTAGTCATATGCTCATTTAACTGGCTATTTCTCACCTTAATGCTAACATTCTTTAAGTCATAGGAACATACATTTCCGTTCACGGTATTTTAAATCCAATAGAGGATGCAGTAATTAAAAGAAATGTGTTATCTGCATCACAGTGGCTGCATTAAGGATCACAATATGTTTAGAGCTGTCCATAGCATATTCTCCATATTTAATATGGAACTCGTCACCAGCGCTGTGCACCTGGCCAGAAACCATTCTATTTTAGCTCCTTTTAGAACAAATTGTAACAATAAATGAAAAAATTTCGAATGGGGGGTTAGTTATAAAAAAAAATAAAAATTTAAATATCTAAAACTCTGACAAATATTCCAGACCGAAAACTTGAATCAAATTTCAATGCGAATAAACTCGATACCAAAAAAAAATTCAATGTCAGAAAGGCTACTAACAGCATAAAAATTGTCAGTTGACCTCTCCCATTGACTTATACATGAACGTGGCAGGTTTTAGGTGTCGAATAGTCGAATTTGAGTTCTGAGAGGGCCAGAGTATGATAAATCTGAAAATTCGAATTAAAACTGGAATTGAATAATTCACAATTAGAATTTGAGACTTTTGACTATAAAAAAATGTTTTCAATTAGACCGTTAATAAATCTGCCCCTTAATGTTCACTTGAGCACACTAACAGGGGAGTGGCCATATGTATATTTAATTTCTGGATAATGTTTTTCACATTATGGGAAAAAAAATCAGACTGAAAGGGCTGCACCATTTGGATTCTAATTGCAATTGGTGCAGCCCAGAAATTTGCATTTATTTCTAGTGTTCCTTACAGTGTAAAAAAAAAATGTTTCTCTTGTTTTAACAGTAGACAAGACCATCAGTGAGAGACAAGTCACTCAGAAACTCAACTTAGGAAATATATCTTTGAAAAACAAAGGAAAAGTTCCATCATACAACTTGAAAAGTAGCGGGTACTGCCAAAGAATGTTGAGATGGTCAATCACTCAAAAGGAAGAAGTAACACAGAAACGATATTTAGCAGGAGCTCAAGTTTCTAAGGAGCCAGAAAGGAGCTTTAACTGTACCGAATGTGGGAAGAGATTCTTAAAATTATCTGACCTTAGGCTTCATCAAGGAAGCCACAGAATAAAAATCAAGCAATTAAATGGTTGCATTATTCAACTGAAAAGCCATCAGAATGTCCAGGCAAGTCAGAGGCTGTCCATCGAGCAGAAAAATTCAAATGCAGGTTCACCCAAAAACATATCCGGGGCAAAGTCGTTAACGTGTGCCGTTTATGGGAAAAACGTCAGCCCCAATACCCACGTTGCAACGCATCCTAAAACACTTGTAAGAGAGAGACGGTTTGTGTGTAAATTCTGTGGAAAAAGGTTTCAGAATAACAGTAACCTTATTGGGCATGAAAGAATTCACACAGGAGAGAAACCTTTCGAATGCCCAGAATGTGGCAAAAGCTTCAGCCAGAAGGCAAACCTCACAACTCACCAGAGGCTTCACACTGGGGAACGGCCCTTTGTTTGTATCACTTGTGGGAAGAGCTTTGCGCAGAAGATCAACCTGCTCACACACGAGCAGACGCACGCCAAGAAAAAAAAGAAAACCGACGGCAGACACATCATGATCAATTGATCCGTCCCACTTCAGGATCTGGCTGATTCAATAAACGGAGAGACATGTTCAGCTGTGATAACCATAAAGTGCCTGGAAATTAGGTTGCTCCATTTCACAAAGTCTACTTATTTTTGAATAAACCTACACGGTTCCTGAGATGGCTAATTTTACTGTTGGTCTAGTTTAGGACTAGAATTGACAGGTGCTACTTTAATAAAAAGGGTAGGTATCACTGGGAAGTAATTCTCTCAAAACACTGCCTGTATAGGTGGCCCCAGATATCTATATAATATGCTAAAAAGACCATATACCTCACTCCTTCCATAGGAGGAAACAAACAAGCACTTGTACATTTTTCCACCCCATTATCATAATCTATTTTGTTAGAATAAAAACAATAGCCATTGCTCTGTTCTAAACCTTAGTACTTGTATAGTTCCCCCACCATTACAGCACACTCTATTTTCTCTGCAGTCTTGGGAAAAAAAGACATTCTTTGGGATATTATCGTTTCTTGGGTCACCTATGAATGGAACATATGAGATATTTATCTGTTTGATTCCGTTCTAGAGGCAGTGTATCTCCACTAAGTGCAGTAAAATAGTGATCTATTTTTTTTACCTCCCAACCGAAATGGGCAAAACTTCTTCCACGGATGTGGCAAATGATAAACTGTTCTGTACATTAGGCATGCCAAGTACTTGCTCTGCTCAATCTTGGGCATACACCTCACGCACTCCAGAAAAATCAGCAGTAGAACACATGACGACGTGTGCAGAAGCTGCCGCAAAACACTGCCAGTGTTCTTTCCAACACTTGTATAAAGGATTTGCACACAAACCCTCCTATCCCCTCAAGTACCAAAAAAAAAAAATTAAAAATTCAGTTCCCAGTAATACTTTCCCTTTTACAAAGAAACGATGCATAAGGAAGAAAGTACCTCAGAAATGAAAGTATTTTAGAATGCTCTAAAATACGACTCATTCTCTCCAATGTTTTCTAGCCTTATATTTACAGAATATATTTCCAGTCTGTGTGCGTGTCTATATATATTTAAATATATATATATGATGTTTCTGATATCCTTGAAACAAGCTGAATATCTTGTATTGTTGAAAACCTAGAGAAACCTCTACTTTTTGTTTTTAGAGAAATGCCTTGGAACTTGTAGACATGGGAAACCTATTTATTGTGTGGTAGACGTTTTTAGTTGGGTGTTCAGGATTTTGGAAGTTCCCCCCCCCCCCGTCAAATCAAGTAGTGCAGTAGTAGTCCTAATGGTACATGAAGCTACAAAAATCTCCCATGTTTTAATGGTGTGTTCATTACAGCTGAATATTTGAATGCAATGTGAAAATGTAATCATGCTTTGCTGGTTATGAGAATGATGCCAAACAAACTGCGGTGAAGGCCGGCAGTTATTAGGAAGAAAGGCTGCACTACAAACATGATCGTTGGTGTAGCTTACTAAGGTGTCTTAACAGAGCCTTTTGACCACTCTTGGGTCGCAGTGAACGTAAAACCAGTGTTTGCAGTGGCTCACGTTAAACATACTGTACATGCGAGGATTCTCTGATGCAGTTATATTTAGGAAACACTAAGCTGGTTGTGAAGTTACATCAACTATGCGGACATTGAACTCACGTGAGCAGGACATGTTATCACCAATACAGCCCATAAGGTTTGCATGTCTTCCTGCCAAAAACCTAAGTTATTTTAATGCAGTCCTTTTATATACACATCAATTTAAATGAAATGTTTTTTTATAGATCGTCAGTCACACAAACACAACAATTAAGGTCTTTTGGTTTTTCCTGTTGAGAACTTAGTCATGTTGTCTCTGCTGCCCTTGTTAGGGTATAGGTCTTGGCCAAAAAAATTCTTTGGCCATTTGATAGCCCTTATGTAAGCTGGCATCTTACAGGAGGCGCTGGTTTACAGCACAGGTTTTTTTATGCAACCAGGGCCGGATTTATGTAGTGGGCACCCCTAGGCCCGCTGACATTGGTTGCCCCCCTCCCCTCTCTTTTATTCATGCAAATTTTCATCATCTGGACTGGAGCAATGGGGATTGGAAATTTAAAAAACTATTTTATCTCCTGAGCATCCCCAGTGTTTCTGAACCAATGTGGGTGAGTTTGGGCAGGATGCTGCCGTCCTATGCCCGGGCTTTGGTGGCCTATTCTCAAATCAGGGCCTGTATGCAACTAAATCTTGCCTCCAAGCCTGGAATTTAAAAAGCACCACCTGCTTTGATGCCACTGGGAGCAACATGCAAGGGATTGATTAGTAACATGTTTTCACAATATGACTATGAAGATTTTCATTCATCCAGGTCATGGTATATCTAGTATAAGTAATTCTAAAACAACTGAACTTGCTAAGTAATCATTGATCCTATTTATGTGATTATTATTGATGGCAGATTCTGTGGCTGTGTTGAGTTCAACTACTGGGATGTGTTGTGGTGTCACCGCATAGTTTAACCCCTTGGCTAGCACATCCTTTTGGTACACCCAAAGGATCCAACACCTAAAGCAATGTGGTATATACACAGTCCAGTGTAGTAAGGAGTGCACTTACCTATACATTGAGGAGACAAAACAACTGCTCACCAATCGAATGGCTCTGCATAGGAGGGCAAACACTACAAGGCAAGACTCCGCTGTCTTTTTACTCCTAAAACAAAAGGGACACTCCTTTGAAGATAACAATGTCCAAATTTTGGATAAGGAAGACAGCTTTTTTAAAAAGAGGCATGAAAGAGGTGATTCATGTCAAGGTGAAGAAACCATCCTTGAACAGAGGAGGGGGCCTTTGACACCATCTTTCTGCCACATACAATGCTGTTCTAACATCTGTACCCCGGCGGTTTCAGAACACTTCACACATCCATTCATGCAACTCTCACAAGTAACACCTGTGTCTAGGAGTTGCGTGACACATTGGTAATCCTATCACAGTAACTACACAGAATCTACACCTCTGTGAGTTTCAGATGTCACCTCTCTGAAGAGTTACAATGTGCCATTGTGATTGGATTAGTGGAAGAGTTTATATGCCGAGAACTTCCCACACCAATCAGTAGTGAAACGTCTTCAATGATTTCTCAGCAAGTCCAGTTGTTTTAGAATTACTTATACTAGATATGTTGTTCACAAGCCACTGGTTGGGGATCACTGCTTGGCTATAAATCTGGGGAAAGCCAACTTCAGGCATCGTTGTGCTTCATTATTCACAGATGTAAGTGAATTTTAGCAACACCAGAAGAGCCGCATAATTGCTGACACTGATGGGGAACAAACTTTAAGGGTTCTTGAAAGGATTCCACATTCTATTAGTGATCATGTGGATGGTGGATGCTACTGCACTATTGACAGCAGAGCCTCGCACACTGTTGAATTGTTAACGATTCCAGGTTTTCTACTCTTGTACTATACATGAAGACTCCTATGAGCATAAATGTGCACCTGCCACATGTCCTTGTTACTTTTTCTGTTAAATCATTCTGCACAGAATACCTTTACTTCACCTTCTATTTCATGCATACATGCAGTCTGCCGCATCCACCTACAGGGTTCACTTCTATGTAGAACTTCAGTAGACCCTATTCATTTCTAATAGCACTGAATGCTGGGTTGGGTGTTGGAACCTGTGTCCGTAGCTTCTGTTAAATGCGGAGAAACTGTATAAACCTCTGATTTCTGTTCACATGCAAACATTTAAGGTTGTTCATGTTCGGAATATGTTGGTGATGCTTGAATAAACTGCAGGTATTCAATTGATCAGTCTGATAATGATTAAGGTGTGACCAGGAGAAGTGAATTTGCCAATCAGGAATTGTTTTTTGTTGGTGTTTTTTGGTTTATAAATGTTAATCATGACTGACGAAGATACACTGCAATATTTCTTTTCTTTTCATCTTTTTTCTTTGTTTTTTAACTTGTTCTGCCATTCTTCCCTTTGGATATGTTATAATACGTTGCCATTTATCCTAGAATTGTTATATTTCATACCTTATTTACCATCTAATCAGTTGCCTTTGTACAACAACTGATCTATACCCCCAAAATATCCCTGCAGTGCTGTGCTTAGTAGACATGTGCTGCTACACATTTATGGTACAAGTTGTAAGAACATGTAGAGCTATGTATTTGCTATGGAGAGTTCCATTCAGTTGGCAACATCCCAATGATGCAGCTCTTGGACCACTCCCCAATCTGGTTTGTTGGGGAGGTACAACCCAAATATAGTGCTATAGGGGCAAAGTCAATTTTGACTCTATGCTGATACAAAATAATAAGGAAGAACCACAAAACATTGGCTATATCAATTTTAAACACCCCCAACCTTGTAAGAAGTCAAGAGTGAATTCAGGCCTCCTTTGATATGGCTTCATTGGTTTGTATGGATCTAGAATCAACCCACTGCATAGAATATACTGGGCAGCGCTGTTGCAATGTATTTGATTAGTCTCCCACATGCATGCTTTGTACCAAACTTTCGGTGGGATGTTTTATTCCACAATCCTTCCCCCTTCTATTTTAATTCCCTACTGAAATGTACTTTTTTTTTCGTTCCCCTTTTCTCAAACACATAAAACCAAAATAATATATATGCAAATAATCTGTGTTGCGTTTTTTGTTTCTCTTTTTAAGTTATTTCACACAGAGAGCAAGTCTACTGCTTCTTCTGCTATCCATTTATTTGTCTGTATCACTGTCCGTTCTTCTTCTTTCCAGCACACACATTTAACGCATGTTAAAGTGTCTTCTTTGTGTGAAATTAATAGAATTCAAGGTACTTTAGAAGGAGCTTGTTTGCTGTTCTATAAAGTTCCCATTTAGAAAGAGTGCTTACTAGAATCCTTATGATTAATGTGTCAGAAGTGCTGTATTATCTTCCAATAAACCGTTTTGTTATCAATGGCATTAGATCTATTCTGTTCTATGAGGTTCGCTCCCTGTTGAAGCTTAGCTCTAGGTTTGGTATCAACTCATTGGAAATGGTTAAGAACTTTGCTGCAAATGTGTTTAGAAAACGGATCTGCATGAAGGGTGGGTGTTCCCCCCAAAACATTGAATGTTTGGTGGCTGAATAAAAGGGGATACTCCCCGACTGCATTAACCAGTGTGTGATCGGATCCGTTTCCAATACACATTTGTTGCTAAGGGACCGGGCCGGGTCAACGGAAGAAACGCACCACCAGTTGCAGGATTGGTTAACTACAGGTGTGCGGTAGGAGAAATTACATTGTAAGTACTTTGCTGGCCTTGAATTAAAAGGTCCACTCATCTGGAGCAGATCTTTCACGGATATGCCCACCTTTACTTGGCTATATGGGGCTGATCAAATGTTGAGCCCTACAGCAGTGGTCCCCACCTTTTCTTGTACCACGAATCCGTTTCAAGCATGGGGGGGGCTGTCGATGTGTGGGTACATTTCAGGCTTACAAAAAAACTATTCAAACAGTATTTTGGTCCTTTTTGGCTTCGCACAGCTGTTGTCATGGCAATGGTGCATGTTTTTGTAGCTATTATAGACTGCAGCTAGGAGCAGAGGCGGCCCGGTGGTTGGGGACCCCTGCCCTACAGCACAATGATTGGATCATAGGGACAGAGATACAGGCCGTTGAAGTTGGGTTCGCAGGATTTTTATACCTGTCCAATTGATATCCAGCCAACCAGATAAATGTTGGGGAAGCTTGTCAGAAACCAATAAAATGCTGGTTTTGTCTGGCGGCAGCTTTTCTTCGTACTGTCTGACCACCTATAAAGGATTGTACTCTTGATTAATACAAAGTGCAGCAGGCTATAAAGTAACTCCAAATCAGAGTCCTACACACAGAATTTATTGCAGATATATACCAGGATTCATATAACCACATATATTTAAATGATCCTAATACATTACAACAGGTTACAATTTTCTTCTGCTGTCCAAGATATTCTAGACTAAAGCCATTTATCTGCCATTTTGAATGTTTTTTTCAGCCGCATAAAATAAAGCCTCTAAAATAACCTAAATGTATGGTGAGGAATGCTGCCCACGTCCTAGCTAGCCATCCTCTGGGAAAATAGGAACTGTTAAAGTGGTGTCCCTGCCAATCACATCACTGACCCACAATGGCTTACTTGGGTAGCGGAGAAGCACCATCAACGCATGCCAAGGGGGTAAAAAAAAGTGTCTCAGCACTTTAAGGAAATGTTTCCATCTGTACGTCTCCTTGAAGTAATGGGATACTCCTGCAAGCCTCCTTTTGCATATTTGTTTCAGCTTCTTGCATTTGAGGATTTTTTGCTAATGTCTAATGCTGTTAATGTGATCTGGTCTGGTGTCCTAGGCCATAATGGTGTGTGTACCAGGAATGCCAGGTGAACTGATGTTTGTACCTGTTATTTCTTATGAGTGCCATTGCTGGAGTTTTTGAGTTTAAATGAAATTCTTAGCCCATTGCTGGACTCTCTTTTCCTTTGGCTTTAAAATATATACATATAAGAAGTATAGCAATAAAAATGTGCCTCCAAAGATGCCCCTGTATCACCCCATCTTCTTCTCTGCAGATTCCCTGCACATGCTCTGTGCTGCTATCACTTACTGAGCTTAAGGAGGGACTGATGCACAATATAGTGAATATATATCATATAAATGTCACAATATAAGATTTGATTAGAAAATAATTCAGATTGTTGGTACATGGCAGCTCAAAAGCCCAATTAGTATCAGAATTGAATAATCAGCCCTGTAGCATCAGCTTATATGGCAAGCCTCATTTATTGTTTGATGATTTGTGACGACCCCTAAGCTTAGCTTCTCAATAGTTGCTCAAAGCCCACTGAGTATGACGCTCATAACAAAATCCAAGATGGGGAACCCCTCTGACATCTTTAAACACCTGCATCATTACTACTATAGAGATGCTGAACCTTTAGGCTGGTTCAGTATATAAAATATATCTCTCAGAAATCTCCAGGCTGGCTCCAACACTCATCCAGAGTGTGAGCACCTCCCAAGCCTCTTTCACTGGAATCCATCTCCAGGCATCTTTCTCTGAGCAGCCTCTCTGACGTTTATCAGATCATGTTATCTCCGAGCCAACCAAGGGCTTCGCCACCCATGTGGTTTCTCTCCATAGCCTGGGGCCTGTTGCTGCCAGAGCAAATCACTCCATCCTGAACTGAACGATCGTGGGGTGCTCTACTTGTTCGTAATCCACTTGTTGAAAGTGCTGGGTGCTCAACCGGTAGACCCTTCCCTTGCACGGGGTCAAATGTACATGTAGACAATAATCCAGAAGCACATCAGAATCTTGCTCAATGAAATGGGTGCTTTATTTAGCCCATGTGTATCCGAAAAGAAGGCAACGTTTCGGGCCCTGCTGGACCCTTTGTCAAGGCTGAATTCAAATAAAAAATGTGTATCGTTTTTATAAGAAACCTGACTGTATGCAGTGAAATTCTCCCTTCATTTACTGCTGTGGATAGGAATTGTCAGACGGTCCCTAACAGCTGAGCAGGGAAACAATCATACTTATGAACAGCAGGGGGAGCCCCTGCCTTACTTCCCAGCCATGCAGAACTCAAGCAGCTTTGTTTATGGTGATCCCTAAGCAGCCCAGACCACACTGAGCATGTGCACAGTCTTAGTCTTGCAAAGATGTTTAACAAAGTTACAAGATGGTGACCCCCTGTAGCCAACTTTGAAAGCATAAATTATTTGTTTGATTAGGCTTGTGGTGCAGTGAGTTCATGTTTATGTTTAGTATACAAAATACAGCATTTCTAGCCTTATTCTATTTTAGACTTTACATGCACTTTAAGAGCTACAAACGAATGGGCCCACAGGCTGCCTGATTAAGTACTAAGTAATTTTCCACTTTGAGAAGTGTGAGAGAAGATCTATAAAAGGAAGCCGGTAGGCAGGTGTGGGTGGGCCCGGATGGAGGGAAGGTGGACGGGCTTCAGGCGGGTGGGGGTCGGGAAAACCTGACCCGCACATCACTATTGTGCAGCCTGTACATGTGCTGAATTACAGGTCAGAGTGAAACTGCTTGCTGCTCCCCTGTGGCTGCTGGTTGATATTACACCTCATATGCACCATTATCACCAGTTGAAGCAAGATTAAACTCCCTAATAACCATCCAAAGTGATTGATGTGTGGATTGGAAATTGTTGTTGCGGATGCGTTATTCATGCCACTGTTATCAAGTCACCAATCGTTACATTCAGTTCACATTTTTCTACCACTCTTTATAATAAAGCTTTTAAGAGTTATCTGCTGAAGAGTCTCCTAAGGGTAACTTCACACAGGCTATTTTGAAAATAATATTCGTAACACTCTTATTGTCAAACTTCTAGAAAAAGTACAGTTCATCCACATCACTGGAAATCAGGGCTAATGATTAGCTTTTTTAACATTAAACGATATTTATTCCACTGCCTGTAAAATAAACTAATTATAAACATTATTCTTTTGACTTCTAATTTAGAGCATAATTATCCAAACCATCCTATTGTCTCTTACCAACTCTGCATTAAATACTAGCCAACATTTTTTTTAAGCAGATGCCTCATGAGGAAACTTCGGACGACTTCTGAATACGAAGCGCCGCATGTATTGTAGACAGGCAGTCAGCACAACGATTTTCACTCTTTCTTTGTGGGTGGTGCACGTCCTCCAGTTGCCACTTTCCACTGGTACCGCATGCAAAAACAACTTCAGGACAGCACCATCAAATGTTTATGTATAATAAAACGCCTTTATTTTGCTTCACAGGGGCATCACGGCAACGTTTCAGGCCACATGGCCTTTTCTCAAGCTTGTGCCATGCCGCCGGCAATTTTTCATTATAGCCGGCGCAAGACAGAGGGAAGGTGTTCGGGGAGATTGGTCGCCGCAAAGACAAGGCGATTAGTTGCCAGGAGACTAAATCTCCCCGAATCGCCCAGTGTGCCCCTACCCTAGATGCAAAAAAAAAAACCTGACCCTGTTTGCTTGCTCCCACACCCCTTGTTGAGGAAAAAGAGGATCACAATGGCAGTATGAATTCACAGATTAAAAATAATTCTTTTAAGAAAATCAAAATAATAATTGAAAAATAGCTAGAGGAACCCCTGATCACACTGGGCCCCTAGACTATAGCCTTAGAGTAGCCTGTGCATTATTTCGACCCTAACAGTATATGGCAGGAGTGATGTGACGCCTGTATAGAAACTTAATGCCATTCCATATAAATATCATTTACTTTGGGGGCTTATTTATCAAACTCTGAATTTTTCTGATTATTTACATTAAAAAAGTCAGACCAAACTAGAATCCGCGATTGGACCTTATTTATTATTAAAAAAAAAGCATGATGTAATCGGTTCTGGTAAAAACTCTATAAAATCGGGCAAAACCCTGTATCGTACAATTTTTTAAGAGCTTTTGCCTGAAAATCCAGAAAAGTTCGGATTTTCTGGCTAATCCCAGCGCAGACCACAGAAACTTCAAATAAAGGATAGGGACCTCTGCCACTGACTTATATACAACCTCAGCAGGTCTAAAACGATGGATTTTCAAATTCTGACTTTTTGCTGCATCAGACTTTAATAAATCTTGGAAAAATTCAAGTTTTTTTTAAAAAAAATCCAAAAATTTGAATTTTGCACCAAAAAGCCCAGCCGGAGTTTAGTAAATAAGCCCCTAAGGTTCTTCTGAGATATAAATATCATTTACTTAAATGATCTGTTGAGATAAAGTCTATAATACGTGTAAATGTTCTTATATTATTATTGTTTTTGTCATATAAAAAGACTGATTTCCAGATGATTTTCTGAACATCCTCTCGATTATACTATGGTGTCGGGTTAAAAATTTGCAAAGGGCATATGCTGTTCCATGAATTGTCTTTCTATGTATGGATGTAACACTAGTCACTGGCAGCTCATTACTTTCTATATTAGTTCAGATCTGGAAATGAAATCCTCTAAATCATTGTGACATGTGGAAATGCAGAACACTATATTTTTGTAGTGTCAGGAATATATATGGGTACATGTCTTCCAGTCTAAGACACTCAATACTTATCAACAAACACATCATTCTTTTCTTCCATCTCTGGCTGTAACAAGACCTTCATAGCCAAAGGGACTATCCTTGTTATGTAAGTTCCTAATATAAAAGAGCACACATACTCTTATATACACACTAGTCTACATACCAACAAGTGCAAGAGGGGTTTATAAATGACAGTGACACATAGAAGTGATATTTTTACCAGTCTAAGTAACATAGTAAGTTAGGTTGAAAAAAGACACACCTCCATCAAGTTCAACTTTTAAACTCTATTGGAACCTTCCTAACTGCCAGTTGATCCAGAAGAAGGCAAAAAAAAATCATCTAAAAGCCTCTCCAATTTGCCTCAGAGGTGGAAAAAATTCCTTCCTGACTCCAAAATGGACCAGTCCCTGGATCAACTTGTACTATGTCTGAGCATAACCCTGTATTCCCTCACTTGCTAAAAAAGCCATCCAACCCTTCTAATGTTTCAGCCTGTACCACTGATTCAGGGAGAGAATTCCACATCGGTACAGCTCTCACTGTAAAAACCCCTTCTGAATATTTAGGCGGAACCTCTTTTCTTCTAATCTGAATGGGTGACCTTGTGTCAGCTGGAAAGACCTACTGGTAAATAAAGCATTAGAGAGATTATTATATGATCCCCTTATATATTTATACATAGTCATCATATCACCCTTTAAATGCCTCTTCTCCAGCGTGAACATCCCCAACTTGACCAGTCTTTCCTCATAGCTAAGATTTTCAATACCTTTTACCAGCTTAGTTGCCCTTCTCTGGACCCTCTCTAATACAATAATGTCCTGTTTGAGTGATGGAGATCAAAACTGTACGGCATATTATACCAGTGGTCGGGCAAACACTTCTCCAAGTGAGGGTTTTTGTCTGCAAACAAACAAAAAGAAGATGTGCATACATATGTATTTGTGTGCAGGCGGGAGTAAAAAAGTCAATGCTCAAATAGTGATAGTATCTTTTATCTGTAGTGTTGACCAATTGCCCCAATGCCATGTGTTACTCTAGAACAGGGGTCCCCAACCTTTTTTACTTGTGACCCACATTCAAATGTAAAAATAACAAATAATGGCTATAATTGACTATTTAGTAGCCCCTGTGTGGACTAGCAGCATACAAGAGGGTCTGTTTGGCAGAACATCTGGTTTTATATAACCAAAACTTGCCTCCAAGCCAGGAATTCAAAAAAGCACCAGGCACTAGGAGCAACATCCAAGGGGGTCAGAGAGCAACATGTTACTCATGAGCCACTGGTTAGGAAACACTGCTCTAGAGATTGACCCTTCATTTCTCCTGTTTTCTTCACTCTTTCCTTTGGTTGTACAACTGCATTAAATTCAAGCCCCTTCAAGCTGACGGTATAGGTACAAGCTTTGTGAATATTAGGGATGCACCGAATCCAGGATTTGGTTCGCGATTCGGCCTTTTCAGCAGGATTCGGATTCGGACAAATCTTCCTTGTTAGGCTGAACCGAATCGGAATCCTAATTTGCATATTGCATATTCAGTTCAGCCTGGCAGAAGGATTTGTCTGAATCCTGCTGATAAATGCCGAATTTGCATAAAAAATGTTTTCCCCCTTCCCACCCCTAATTTGCATATGTAAATTCAGTTCGGTATTCGGCCGAATCTTTCGCAAAGGATCCCTAGTGAATATCAATTAAAGTTGTGTTGTTTTGTGCGCAATTTTGTGCTTTGCACTTACACTTGTAAATGAGCCCCAAAGTGTTTTTTTTTTATGGCTGAAAAATATGTGTAAATAGTAAATATAAACGGTTAAAGTAAATAAAATTGCGCTGGAAACATTTTACAACCACTTTGGTGCTTACATATTGCTGATTTTCAAAAGAGGTTATAAAATTTCACATTTTTTTTTTAAGGTAAAGCTAGCAGCATTTCAATTACTTCTATAATATACCCACGGTTGTTAAATCAAACAAAATGTAATGTCTATTCAAGGCAATACTGGGTAATTATTTCATTTGCAAAGTGCTAATCTGATCTCATTATTGTTTTTTTTTTTTTTTTTTTAAATAACATTTTTTATTCGAGCAATATTTCCAAGAGAAATTGTTCATTACTACATACAATTTTTCGGAACATAAATCATGTACATCTTCACAGTAAAGGTACAACAATGACAGCGATTAAGATTCACAAATAATACTAACAGGTAAAACCTGTACGTGTCATGTCTCGGTCTGTTCAGGTCGGTTCCGTGCAGGCCCGGACTGGCAATCTGTGGGGTCTGGCAAATGCCAGAGGGGCTGCTATAAGGTGCAATAGAAAGTCAGTATTTAGTGGGCTGGTGGGGGGCTGTTTTGGCCTCTGTGTGGGCTGAGTGGGCCTCTATGTACCTGAAATGCCAGGGCCTATTTTAATTCTCAGTCCGGACCTGGTTCCGTGTGTCCTGGATCCCATTTAGAATCCCAGTGTGCAGAAATGGAGGGTCAAATACACAATGTAGTGACAGATAGGAAATCTTAGTATTATGCGAGCTCATAAACATGAATAACATATTAACCACTATGTTTTCCAACAAGCAACAAAAAAATAAAATAAAAATAAAATGATGACCACTTAAAGTACTCTTTCCATCTCTTCACAGGTCTCATCATGTCTCCAAAGCTGCGATGCCGGAAGCCCCATGATCTCATTATTGTTTGATGGGCTCCTTAAAATATAACGTTTATTAATTGTATCTTTGTTCTGGTCCTAGGACAGCTACAGTACATACAAATCTCTCCATGTTTATATGTAGTACAGAGAAAATGGACCGGGAATTAAATGAGCTGAAGACATGTCCACCATTTGTGATCCATTATTCCCAGATGGGGCGCCCCATAAAGCAGTTCCATTTATCAGAGGGGCAAAGTTAGTGATTCTGGCCAGGATTAGGTACCATTAAAGGTAAGAACCATGATAACCATCATTTATTTTTCCTTCGGTTTTCCCTGATGACTCCCTGGTTCTTATATAGGGCAAAATGTTACCAAAGCTAAGAAGTTACCTTGTAAGTATAAAGTCAACATTTCTATATGGGGAGATGCCATCCAGGAACCATTGCTCCAAAAAGGATGGGGCTTTTCACTTTTCAGCATGTCTATATAAAATAAAAGATGTGATTGGCATGGCAGGATTCGGTTTTGGGGAGATGGACATTTTCTTTTAGTGCTTCAGTATCAGGGCCACATGGTGTAAGTAAAGATATTACACACACATTTTATCAGATTACCATGATGGGTTTGAGTTCCTGGGAGGGTTTCTGTTTATAGAAGCATGTCCATTAGTGATATGGAGGCCGGGCTGAAGCCCACGTAACCCCTGGGTCGGGCAAGTTCGGGCCAACACTTGCACAAACTATTTGGATTGTAAAAGGGGACAAAGAAGCAGACCATACTTCGGCTTCTGCCTTCAGAGCATTTTATTGCAGCAGAGATGTGGCACAATCTTTCGGGGACAACCCCTTCTTCAGGTGAAATAAAATGCTTTGAAGGCAGAAGCCGATGTATAGTGTGTGCTTCTGTTTCCCCTTTTCAAGAGATTATTGCGTTGGGCTTGAAGCAGCCTGGGATTGAATACACCCTATAAATATCAAGTAGGGGTGTGCCGACGACAAACTGTTTTTGTGTTCATACTGGTGGCAGGGGTTCTTGTAGTTTGTACATCATTCCTGTGTCTATATCTTATGTTTTCATTGTCAAGACTATCATATTGATCCCATCTACCACAGGTCGGCATAAGACTTACTCTACTTGCAGTTTACACCTGACAGTTGTATGGATGTTCTATAGTACAATGCTTCTCTTGTACATGCTTATCCCAAGACCACGATAAAGCTTTTGTCATCATATATACATTATTCACGCCATTTTTAAACTCATTTATTTATGCATTGAGAAACACAGAAATAAGCATTAATAGATGCTAGAGATACATATACAGGTAGAAGATCCATTATCTAGAAACCCATTATCCAGAAAGCTCCAAAATATGTGAATGCCATTTTCCATAGAGTTCCTAAAACAATTCAATTTTTTTAAAAATGATTTGCTTTTTACCTTGTCTTACCAACTAATATATAACTAATATATAATCGATCCTTATTGGAGGTAAAATAATCCTTAATGTTTACATGATTTTTTTAGTAGACTTATGGTGATGGGATCCAGATCAGTTAATAGTGCTGCTCCAGCAGAATTCTGCACTGAAATCCGTTTCTCAAAAGATCAAACAGATTTTTTTAGATTTCAGTTTGAAATCTGATATGGGGCTAGACATATTGTCAGTTTCCCAGCTGCCCCAAGTCATGTGACTTTTGCTCTGATAAACTTCAGTCACTCTTTATCGATGTAGTGTAAGTTGGAGTGATATCATCCGCTCCCCCCCCAGCAGCCAAACAACAGAACAATGGGAAGGTAACCAGATAGCATCTCCCTAACACAAGATAACAGCTGCCTGGTAGATATAAGAACAGCACTCAATAGTAAAATCCAGGTCTCACTGCAACACATTCAATTACATAGGAGAAACAACAGCCTGCCAGAAAGCATTTCTCTCCTAAAGTGCTGGCTCTTTCTGAAAGCACATGATTAGGCTTAAATGAAAAAGCATTCAGTGTCGAGTACAATGAGTTAAAGGGGTTGACTTACCTAGAAAGAAGGTGTGTCCAGGTGCTCACGCCCCAGACCTTCAGATCGGGGAGGCAAATATTACAAAAAAATAATAAAGGGTTGGCACATACCAGACCACACTCCTTGAGTTGATGTAGTTATAAAGTATTTATTTAGCAAAAAACATTACAACAAAGCCTAGGCTTTGTTGTGATGTTTTTTGCTAAATAATTACTTTATAACTACATCAACTCTAGGCTTTGTTGTAATGTTTTTTGCTAAATAAATACTTTTTAACTACATCAACTCAAGGAGTTTGGTCTGGTATGTGTCAGCCCTTTATTATCTTTTTTTCTTTAACAAATAACCGTCACTTGGTTTCAGAAGTACATGAAAACAAATGTTGTCTGAGGCAGTTTATCCCGGAGCGGCTTCTCTGTGTATTTACATAACATTCTTCTAGTTTACTAAACAGTGTTTTGCCTGTGGGCATCCAACAGCTTTAAAGGAGAACTAAAGCTTAACTAAAGACGTAGGGCAGAAATGTTGTACGTTATGTTTTGGGCTTTTGTACCAGACCAAGGCAACCACAGCCCATTATTAGTACATATCTGTGTCTCCAAAGATGCCCCAGTAGCTCCACATCTTCTTATATACTAATTCATTGCACATGCTCTGTGCTGCTGTCACATACTGAGCTTAGGGACTGATGCACAAGATACTGAATATATAAAGAAAATAAATAGGCTCATAGTAGATAATACATTTTATTGGTACATGGCAGCTCAAAAACCAAAACAATTAGCAGTAGAATTTAATAATCAGCCCTGTAGCATCAGCTTTTATGACAGATAAATCTCATCTTCTACATGATGATTTGCAATAACCCCTATGCTTCTCGACAGCTGCTCAGAGCCCACTGATCATGTGGACACTCCTAACAAAATCCAAGATGGGAAACTTCTGTACCAACTTTGATGGCCTGAATCATTATTGTTAAAACCTGCAGAAAACCGTTAGGGGGGTTCAATAAATTCAGTATGTAAAATATGGCATTACTGCCCATAGTTGTCTGTTAAAACTTGAATGGCCTGAAATATATTTGAAGAAAGGAGCACAGCAAAAATTCTTATATTAAAATATTGAAAGACAGGCAAAATTCCTCCAGTATAAACTGTGACTGTTGAGAACATAAGGATATTTAAAATAATAGCAACTGGAAAAATGTGATAAAAATGTATTTTCTCAGAAACATAAGAATGCAGCTTGTCAAGAATGAAAAGCACATTAAGACTTAAGAAACACCTACGAAGACCTAAGTAAATATGAGGGTTAAGCTGCCTCAGGACTAGGGATGCACAGAATCCAGGATTCAGATCCTTCTGCCTGGATGAACCAAATCCGAATTTGCATATGCAAATTAGGGGTGGGTAGGAAAATCACGTGATTTTTTTGTCACAAAACAAGGAAGTAAAAAACGTTTTCCCACCACTGATTTGCATATGCAAATTAGGATTCAGCCGAAACTTTTGCAAAGGATTCGAGGGTTTGGCCGAATCCAAAATAGGCGATTCTATGCATCCTTACTCAGGACACAATGCCCTTATGCAGGGGTGCCCAAAAGGTAGATCGGGATCAACAGTTACTGGATCAAGACACTGTCAACAAACATTTTGTTTAAATCACCCTCCTATCTCATGCTTTTCATTTAGATATTTATTATTATTAAGGTTACACAAGAAATAGTTGTTAAATATAACAATATACATTTGCTCATGAATCATTATTTAAGTCATATTTTCCATGTAACAGAATTCTTACAATGCCTTTATGGATGTAGATCATAATGGGACAACATCACTAAAAGTAGACCTCGCATGTATAAAGTATGGGCACTCCTGCTCTGATGCATACCCCATTGGGGAGGAGAGGAAAAGTTAGTAATACAAGTTCAGTATTACTATAACTTACCTAAATGATTATCTATAGTTTTCCCTAATATTTGCTAAGAATATCAATTTCACTTGTGAAACTAAATTGGTTAGAGGGACGGAAGACTTAAATTATGAGGGTAGACTGTCAAGGTTGGGGTTGTTTTCTCTGAAAAAAGGCGCTTGCGAGGGGACATGATTACACTTTACAAGTACATTAGAGGACATTATAGACAAATAGCAGGGGACCTTTTTACCCATAAAGTGGATCACCGTACCAGAGGCCTCCCCTTCAGACTAGAAGAAAAGAACTTTCATTTGAAGCAACGTAGGGGGTTCTTCACAGTCAGGACAGTGAGGTTGTGGAATGCACTGCCGGGTGATGTTGTGATGGCTGATTCAGTTAATGACTATAAGAATGGCTTGGATGATTTTTTGGACAGACATAATATCAAAGGCTATTGTGATACTAAGCTCTATAGTTAGTATAGGTATGGGTATATAGAATTTATGTAAAATTAGGGAGGGCTGTGTGTATGGATGCTGGGTTTTCATTTGGAGGGGTTGAACTTGATGGACTTTGTCTTTTTTCAACCCAATTCCCAATTTAACTATGTAACTATGTAACTTTATCATGTCCCATTTAATATGACAATCATTTCTTATTGTATAAAAATGAGTAAATAAATAGTGCAGTCCATTACATTAAAGGGGTGGTTCACCCTTTAAAGAAAAAGGAAGCTGATGCTGCAGTTTTTTAGCAACAGATTTTGTGGAAGCAGAGCCGGGCCAACCCTGCCAAGCGCCATAGGCAACCAGCTTGTATCGCTCTCGATTGCAGCAGTGGCCGAGGAGAGATGGAATCTGCGCTTGTGCGAGCATGTACAGAAGCGCATTTACACACAAAAATTCCAGCGCGGCCGGGGAGAGACGGGACCGAATATGGGGTAGGCGACAGAGCAGGTATATGCCTGCTCCCCCAGCTTTGAGCACTAGGCACGTGCCTACTCTGCCTACCCCTATTTCCGGCTCTGTGTGGAAACCATGTTAGGACATCCTCGCTCTTCTCCACTCACCTTTACTTTGAATGTCTTGTCTCACACGAATACTTGCTTGTGCCTCTGACCTCCTCCCTTAGTTGTCTGTCCTCAGTCATTCTGCCTGCAGTCGGCTCCCTAAGGTCATCCAAAATCCTCCCTCAGTCATCCTCCCCGCTCCCTCTGTCTCCTCTACGTTAACTTTTACTATGTTATAGAATAGCTAATTCTTTTTTTTTTATACTTGATATTTTTATTAAGTTTTCAGATTACATGTACTATACATTTTGCAATCATTTTCATGATAGGGAAAAAAAGAGAAATAAAAAGCAAGAATTGAAGCTAAAGAAAAAAAAATAGGAATTAAAGAAACGGGAAGGGGGTGTCTACTGAGATCTCAATTTGGATTCATTTGGATGTCATTTTGATACTACCCGCTAATTCAGGCTGCAATTGATATTTTGAAAAGAAAAGAGAGAATTACTTTTTTAATAAGTTAAATTGATGGATACTCCTGCAGCTGGTGTAAGTTGAACTAATATCCCCGGAACTTGTTAGAGCATTGCAGATACTTCTTTCCAGAATGGAATTATTTTGGAGCATGCCCACCATATATGAAGCATTGTTCCTTCTGCTTTATTACATCTCCAGCACTTTGCAGATTCCGACGGAAACATTCCATGTAATATTTGAGGTACGTAGTACTCAATAGAATGGCTGATTCTAAGCAAATTTTCATCTGGCCTTCATCTGACACTTTTCTGCTTTCAAAAGCAGCAATTGCTTATCTTTCTATACAGACCCTCTCCAATTCATATCCATATTCCAGTCTTTTATTCAAATCAATGTATAATTGCTGGAGTCATTTGGACCTTAGTGACCAGATTGCAGCTAAATAACTCAAAAACCGCATATAATACCTTCCAATATCAAATTTTCTCAAAGTATCACTCTCTATGTTATACTAAAATTACTTCACCCATTTTAAACAAGAATTAAACCCAGAATCAGTTTGATATGCAATCCCCAGTGCATCTAATCATCAGCTAACTCTCTTCTGTAAAATCTACACCAGCATAGCATACTTTAACATAGACAGCGCCCCAACCATCTTGTTGCTTGCTTCCAGGTATCCCCTCTGCCAAAAAAGTGCAGTGTATTAATGCACAGTTAAGTCACCATCAAAGTAATTCTGTACTGGGAATGCACCCACTCAGGGTGGCACAGGAGATACTGGAAGCAGGCAAGACAGCAAGGGATTTATACCAGGCTGATTGGTTTTTACAGAAGAGCAATGGTTTAGAGAAGGAAGTCACTGGTGGGGGAGATGCTTAAAAAAAGACGTGCTGAAGAGGTTACAGTTTGCCAAATAGCACAATGACTGGCCTAAAGAGAAATGGAGCAACATTTTGTGGACTGATGAAAGTAAGATTGTTCTTCTTGGGTCAAGAGGCCGCAGACTGTTTTGTCAGACGACCCCCAAACACTGAATTCAAGCCACAGTACAGTGTAAAGACAGTGAAGCATCATGATATGGGGATGTTTCTCATACTATGGTGTTGGGCCTATTTATCACATACCAGGGATCATGGATCAGTTTCAATACATCAAAATACTTGAAGAGGTCATGTTGCCTTATGCCGAAGAGGAAATGTCCTTGAAATAGGGGTTTTAACAAGACAACGACCCCAAACACACAGTAAATGAGCAACATCTTGGTTCCTGACCAACAAGATTGATGTTATGGAGTGGCCAGCCCAACCTCCGGACCTTAATCCAATAGAAACCTTGTGGGTGACATCAAAAATGCTGTTTCTGAGACAAAAACCAAGAAATGCAGAAGAATTGTGGAATGTAAGAGGTGCCAGAAGTTGGTGGACTCCATGGAACACAGATGTGCAGCAGTTCTCAGAAACTCTGATTATACAACTAAATATTAGTTCAATGATACAATGGAAAGCAAAATCTTGAAACACATTTACAGTGAATGTGAGTTAGTAAAGAAGAATGCATTTTTTGGAACCACATAATATTCCCTTTTCTTTACTTTCTGCAAAGGAATAACACAAATTTGATCAATTTCTCTAAATGTTTTGATTTGGAATAGAAGGGGCAGTGTTCCCAATGCATGTGTGTGTGGAAATAAAAGCTATTATAAGGATTTTGAGCTTTATTCCCTTTTTAAACACAGTAACTGTAGGAGGGCCATGCGACACATATGGTGAAATGGCTTTCAGCGCATTAAAGCAGCATTTACAGTCTATGTACAAAATAATACCATTGCAGGGCACAAAACCCAGGATACCAACTAGATTTATTTAAAGAAATCCTACCAAACCGTTGCGATTGGTTCACGCTGAGAACGAGTGCTTCAGCAAGCACAGTAGAAAATGCACTAATTTACTTTGTGTATGTACGTTTGACTTGGTCTTTAGAGCAAAATCATGGGAATTTTTTATGGTAATTAGTCTGCTTTTGAGGCTGGAAATGTATGACAATTAATAGCAATATAAAAGAGATTATGCTTTTAAAGGGGACCCGTCACCCAAAGAAATTATTCATTATCCTATTTTACCACATTAGTCAAGCAAAATGAACTTTAATTACACTATATAAATTATTTGAATCTTGTTTTCTCCAGTCTGGGAATTCATAATTATAGCAAGCAGGCAGCAGCCATTTTGTGGACACTGTTATTAAGGAAAGCCTTGCATCATCTCAAAATATTGTTTGTGCACCAGAATGGGGGACCTGATGTCCATCCCCATGCACTGACTACACAATTAAATGGTAAAGAGAACTGGGGGAATGTGGGGAGAGCAGCGATTTCTAGGAAGTGCTGAATGGAAAGTGAAAGCAATTATCTGCCCCGCTTCTATGCCACTGGCATAGAGGGGCAGACAATATTTGATTGACAGCTGAGATGTTTAAATGAGCTTACAACAGTTATGAATGCTTTAAAAAAAATAGAAATTGGATTTCATGTTTAATTTGAAAAGGACTTTTATTATACAGCTTTTTGTGTCTGGGTGACAGGTCCACTTGAACTTTACTTGTCCTTTAAGAAATATTGGTTTCCTTCCCTGTAATATGCGATTACAGTAAACTGGGGAAAGAGCACACAATGTACTTCCAAAGATATTATTCAGTGAAAATTGCAAATAAATACTTTCTGTGGATTGTTGCTTTGAGAAGCATTTGTAAGAGCCTTATCTCCTGCTGCCTGTTCTACCCCGATAGACAACTGGTTACATAAGATTCTCTCTTTATGAGGGTGGGCCCCTATGGCAAGTCACAGGAACATAGAAGCACTCGCAGAGGATCTCTGTGCCATTCTGCTGCCTGAGTCACTCTTTTAAAAAATGAGCCACATACAAGTGTAAAAAGAGTCAGGGAGCAGTACAAGCCTGAAAATAATTCCAGGGGTGCATCTAAAAAAAGAGAAAAATAAGACGCGTAATTCTTGGTCCTTAGGAAAACAAGACATTTATTTTGCAGCAGGTTACACTTATCTACTCTGTGAAAACAAATGAAAGCACACAAAAGACAGGATTAAAAAACAATGGCAAACAGCTCTGAATGTCACTAAAAATGCAAATTTAAAAAATTTCTTGTAAACATATTTTAATGTGAAATTGTGGGTTTTCCTTTTGCCCTCCATTATTGTTAAAATTCCCTTATGACTATATATATATATATATATATATATATATATATATATATATATATATATATATATATATATATATATATATAGATATATATATATATAGATAAAAATCACAGATGAGGGATACATCATCCCTGTGTATAGTTAGAGCAATGCCAAGGCAAGAAGCCCCAGTTGTAGATTCAGTGGGACTGCATGGACATAGTATAAAGCACTTGCAGTAAGTTTACTCTACTTTCATATATTTTAAAGGGGTTATTCACCTTCAAAACACTTTTTTTCAATTCAGTTGTTTTAACATTGTTCACCAGAAATAAAGACTTTTTTTTCAACTGCTTTCCATTTATTATTATTTATGTTTTTTTCCCAAGATGAGGAAGGGTAAGAGCACACGCTAAGATTCGGGGAGATTTAGTCGCCTGGCGATAAATTGCCACTTCTTTGGGGCGACTAATTTCCCCGAACTGCCTCTCGCCAGCTAGAATGTAAATTACCGGCGGGATGGCACTCTGAGCTCTTTGTTTTTCGGGCAACTCTGGAAAACGAAGAGAATCGATTGCCATCCAGCCAGCGATTTAGATTCTAGCCGGCTTAGCCGCCCCGAAGAAGAGGAGATTTGTCGCTGGGCGACTAATCTCCCCGAATCTGAGCGTGTTTCTCTGCCCTAAAATGCAATCGTCCTGCCTCTGGTGCTTTTCATGCATCTGTGGAGTATTTGCAACTATTGTATAAATTCTAACAGCTGCCTGCAATGAAACTCAGGGATTCTGCTGAGCAGGGACAAAGATAAGAAATGTATCAACAATGTATCAATTTAGAACCATTACAGTCAGCGACCCCCACCCCAGAGCTGGTTCACAAAGACAGGTGGTTAAAAATGTACCTTTACACTTAAATATATTACAAAAACAGTTGCCAATAGAAAGTAATTAGAAAAAAATCTTTATTTCTGGTGAACAATCTGAAATCAACTGAACTGAAAAAGTGTTGGGAAGTGAACAACCCCTTTGTGCAGTCTAGGTGTGTTTTGTTGGCACTGGCTCAGTCTATAAAGGTACATAAGAAGTCACTGGTGCAGAGCTTGTGCATTAAATACAATTTACAGACAGACTTACCATGTTGTCTGCATCATACACACATGATAAAAATCCTAAAATCAACAATAGGTGAGGCTTAAAATGGCCGTATACCAGGGCTTTTGATGAACAAGCTTTTTGCCTATTGCTTTAAAGGAGAAGGAAACCCAATCGGCGCAAAAACCCTCCCCCCCTCCCCTGTGTTGCTTCCCCTCCCCCCCTGGCCTACCTGTCCCGCTGGGCAAATGCCCCTAATTTGTTACTTACCCTTCTGCGCAGGTCCAGTCCACGGGGGTTCACAGATGCCATCTTCTTCCACGCGATCTTCTTCCTGCTTTGACCGGCGTTTTGGCACATGCGCAGTAGGAGCATTTTTCGCCGGTACGGATCTACTGCACATGCGCCAAAAGTCACAAAGTTTTCCGATTTCACTTTGTGACTTTTGGCGCATGCGCAGTAGATCCGTACCGGCGAAAAATGCTCCTACTGCGCATACGCCGGTCAAAGCAGGAAGAAGAACGCTTGGAAGAAGATGGCGTCGGTGATCTCCGTAGACTGGACCTGTGCAGAAGGGTAAGTAACAAATTAGGGGCATTTGCCCAGCGGGACAGGTAGGCCAGGGATGAGGGGAAGCAACACAGGGGAGGGTTTTTGCTCCGACTGGGTTTCCTTCTTCTTTAAGAAAGATCTATGGTTTTCTTTCTTGCACTAAACAGAGCACAATCTGAGATTGAAAGCAGTTTAATGCAAACACCCATTGTATAGTGAATTTAAAGGGCAACTAAAGTCTAAAATAGAATAATGTTAGAAATGCTGTATTATGTATACTAAATATAATCATGAACTTACTGCACCAGCAGCCTAATAAGACAAATGATTTATGCTTTCAAAGTTGGCGCAGGAGGCTGTCATCTTGTAACTTTGTTAGACATTTCTGCAATATCAAGACTCGCACATGCTCAGTGTAGTCTGGGCTTCAGTTGGGAGGTTAAGCTTAGGGATCGTCATAAATTATCAAAATAGCACAAGTCAAATAATATCTGCCATAGAAGCCAATACAGCAAGGCTGATTAATAATCATAATATAGAGACTGCACTGCGTCTCTGGATACAAATCTCTACAGGGAATCCAACAATGCTGCTTGAGTTCTGGGAAGTAAGGTGGGGGGGACCCCCTGCCATTTGAAAGTATGATCGTTTACCTGCACAGCAGTTGGGGACCATCTGACAATTCCTATCCACAGCAGTAAAAGAAGGGGGAATTGCACTGCATACAGTCAGGTTTATGATAAAATCTGTAGACATCTTTTAATTAAAGTATATTGGAGATAGATTTCTTTTTCATTAAAGAAAGTAAAAATGGGATTTTATATTTTTGCCTTTACATGCCCTTTAAATGTCAGTTCTTAATAAACGTGATGAGAATTTTACTTCCTGTTCTTACAAGCAAGGTCAGTACAAATCAGCAGTCCACTGTGAATCCTCAGTATAATGAGCTGCTCCTTATCCCAATGCCCAACAGGCTGCAGCTGGGGAAAACCTTCTCCATGGAGTGATGGTTTGTGTTTCCTCTCATAAGAACATCAAGTGAAATGCATCTTTACGGTTTCAGGTTTTGCCTTGTTTATTGCAAAAAAATAAAATAACAGGTATAAGGGTCAGGGCACACAGGCAGATTCAGGGAGATTAGTCGACTGCCTTCCCGCCGGCAAAAATGTAAATCACCGTGGGATGGCACACGGAGCGATTCGTTTTCCGATGTTGCCCGAAGTTTCATCGTGAGGCAACTTCGGTAAACAAACCACTCTGAGTGCCACCCCGCCAGCAATTTACATTTTAGCCAGTGGGAAGGCAGAGGAGGCAGTTTGGAGAAATTTTAGTCTCCCCAAAGAAGAGATCTCCCCCCGAATCTGCCTGTGTGCCCTGACCCTAAAGCAAGTGTGTCACTAGCACTATTCACTGAAATATTTCATGCAGTAGGCATTAATAGACAGCCCGGTTTTCTCCATTACTGTGAAAACAAAAACTCCAATTAGTTATCCATTCACCTAATCTACCAGTTATTTACCTTTTCCCCTGTTGAACAAAGGCGCTCTCTGATCAGCACATGTATCACCCCCTTCAGCTCCTACATTCTGTCTCCACTTTTAATTTCTCTACATTTCAGTTACCAGCTCTACGGCCCAACCAAAATGTAACTGGGACTAATCACAGATGGTCTTTTCCCCAGTTACCCATTATAGGAAATAATCTGCAGCATGTTTCCCAATTTTGTTGTCAAGACTTTTCTCCAGAAACGTTGAAGAGACAAAAAACAAATTGCCCCCACGTGACGTCGCCTTTACAGTAAGGCAATTACTGATTAAAGCAGCAGTGATCTCTGAAGAAAGCAGCGTCTGCTCCTCCAGATAATACCTGTAGGTGCTAATCAGTCTCATTGTTCATTCCCTTGTTGCACTGAAAACTGCATGGTAAAGGATGTAAACTTCAAAATCCACACATGGAAGTACAAACATTTGCCCTGCGATGGAATCCTATGCCCTCAAACACGGATTATGTTTAAGAACTAGAACCCATTTATCAACAGCAACCCATATCGACAAATTATTTTCAGCTTCTGGTAAAATAAAAAAGCAAATGTGATGGTTGCCATGGGTGACTGCCTAATTGCAATCTTCCTATTGTTGTTTAATAATCCCTTTTATTTGTACTAATTGCTTTCGTTGATGTGAATGGGAGGCACTTTCAGTAGTTTTGCACCTGTAATTACAATACAAGGGCAGCCATTCTAGAGATGCACCAGGGAGGATATTTATCAAAGGGTAACACTGCGCACAGACTGTTTTAGGGTCAGTCCACACGAGCAGATTTGACGCCTGGCGACTAATCGCCTCTTCTTCAGGGCGACAATCCCCCCGAACTGCCTTTGCGTGTCTTCCCGTCCCCTATAATGAAAAGTCGCCTGCTCTAAAGCACACGCAGCGCTTCGATTTCCGAAGTCGGCCGAAGTTTCCTCGTGAGGCAACTTTGGAAAACAAAGCGCCGCATGTGTGGACTGACCTTTATATCAGAGTTTATCTAAAGTAGTCTTTGCCTTTAAAGGGGTTGTTCCCATTTGAATTAACACGTGAAGGCTCGTTTATTGAAGGTTGGATTTTAGTGGTTTTGGAAAGACAACATTTTATTAAAAGCTGTGATTATAAAAAGTAGGAATAAGAAAAATACAAAACGCTGAACGATACCAAAAAGATATGAATTCCTAGAAAACCTCTAAAAATTCCAGTTTTTCGGATAAATCATAGTGAAAAGAAATCCGAAAACCTCTAACATTCTGGTCCAATAGAATCAGCCCAGCTCTCAATGACTTCCATAGCACATCGACAGCCTCAAAAGGCTTTTGTTTGTTTTTTTCACTTGAAAAATCTCGAATTTTTAGAGCTTTTTTTTTTCTTTTTAAACTGATTTTTCAAGATTCAAAAAACAAAATTCAGTTGTTAGTAAATGGACCCCTTAGTATGATGTAGAGCAGTGATCCCCAATCAGTAGCTCGTGAGCAACATGTTGCTCCCTAACCCCTTGGATGTTGCTCCCAGTGGCCTCCGAGCAGGTGTTTATTTTTGAATTCTAGACTTGGAGGCAAGTTTTGGTTGTATAAAAACCAGATGTACTGCCAAACAGAGTCTCAATGAAGGTTGAAGAGCCACATAGGGTCTATCAAATTGCCAATCACAGCACTTATTTGGCACCTCAAGAACATTTTCGTACTAGTGTTGCTCCCCAACTCCCTTTACCTCTGAATGTTGCTCACGGGTTCAAAAGGTTGGGGATCCCTGATGTAGAGAGTGCTATTCTGAGAGCATTTGCAATTGGTTTTCATTTTTTGTGGGCATTCGGTTATTTAGCTTTTTATTCAGCAGCTCTCCAGCTTGCAATATCAGAAATCTGGTTGTTATGGTCCACATTACCCTAGCAACGATGCATTAATTTGAATAAGAGACTGGAATATAAACAGGACAGGGTCCAAATAGAAAGATGAGTAACAAAAGTAGCAATAACTATACATTTGTAGGTTTACAGAGCATTTGGGTTTTTTTTAGATGGGGTCAGTGGCCCCAATTGAAATGCTGGAAAGTCAGAAGAAGAAAAACAAACTCTAAAAATATATAAAAAATTAAGACCAATTGAAAAGTTGCTTAGAATTAGCCATTCTATAACATATTCAAGTCATCTTTAAATTAACTTTTAGTATGATGTAGAGAATGATATTGCAAGAAAATTTGCAATTGGTTTTCATTTATTTGTGGTTTTTGAGTTATTTAGCTTTTTATTGAGCAACTCTCTCCAGTTTGCAATTTTAGCAATCTGGTTGCTAGGGTCCTAATTACCCTAGCAACCATGCATTGATTTGATTAAGAGACTGTATTATGAATAGGAGAGGCCTGAATAGAAAGACGAGTAATAAAAAGTAGCAATAACAATAAATGTGTAGCCTTATAGCGCATGTTTTTAGATGGGGTCAGTGACCCCCATTTGAAAGCTGGAAAGCAGAAGGCCTTTATTAAACAAACTATAAGGAAGACCAATTGAAAAGTTGCTTAGGATTGTCCATTCAATGACATACTAAAAGTTGACTTAAAGGTGAACGACCCCTTTAAGGTAAAAGCCACTTGTTTACCAACAAACTTAGTTGTTACCCAGGTGCAATCGGTGATTAGCTTTGTTAAAGGGGCAGTGTATCCCCTTGATCTATGAATAGTATTTACATTGAAACAACTTTTTCTCATTGTTTTCAAAAATCTAGTTATTTTTGGAGCTAGATAAAGAAAATAGTGAAACGCTTTCATTTCTTTCAATTAATTAAACCCAACAGGATTGTTTTGCCTCCATCAGTGAGTAATTATATCTTAGTTTGGATCAAGTACAAGGTACTGTTTTATTATGAAAGAGAAAAAGGAAATCATTTTTTAAATTCTTTTATTGAAATGGAGTCTATGTGAGCTTTCTGGATAACAGATCCCATCTCTGTAATCCAAGTTCTATTTATTTTGCCAGTGTTGAAAAAGGAGTATTTAGTATTTAGTTGAAGACAACTTCAACTGCAGGTATGACAATGAAAGCAAAATAATACACAAATGTAAATCTGCCCAGCATTAGTAAATGAGCACAACTGCTGCAACAATGAGAGTGAAAAGCACAAGGATCATCTCACATAATGAGCTGATTAACAATCACTGCCCCTTTAATAATCAGCCAGTTTGCTGGCAGGAGCCTAAAGTACAGAACAGTCTAAGATTAAAATAAGCACAGAGAGAACAAAAAAAACAAAAAAAAAACCAACAGATGCTGCAATGTTTTCCTTCCAACATTTATACTATTTGACATGCAAAACACACACATTTGTAAAAACTGCTATATTACGTTGTGACTAATGATATTAAGTGAAGAGAGCATTCCAAATGTAATTATATGGATTAGGGATGCACCAAATCCACTCTTTTGGATATAGCTGAACCTCCAAATCCTTCGCGAAAGATTCGGCCGAATACCGAACCGAAACCTAATTTGCTTATCCAAATTTATTTTGTGACAAAGTCATGCGATTCAGATTCAGTTTGGCCAGGCAGGATTCGGACGAATCCGAATCCTGCTGAAAAAAGTCGAATCCTGGATTTGGTGCATCCCTAATATGGATACAAAATAATACAGTGGGGGGAAGGGAAGAGAAGGGATTCAGCAAGAAAAAACTATTTTTCTTACTGGATAGCGCAATATGTTGCAGGTCCCCAACGTGGAATATCTTTGCATTCTCAGTAGTCGACACAAACATATCCATTGAAATGAGGGCTGCGCCAAATTCAGCATTTGGTTCAGGTTTCAGCCGAACAGACTCTAAACCCTCAGTGGTGTAACTTGAGTGCGTTGGCCCCCCTGTGAAAAAAATCTTCAGAGGGACCCAGCGCACTCCGATCCCCCATACTCCCGCCCACTTCCTGCCTCTCCCCACTTTCGGCCCTGACTCTGCCCAGACCCACCCACTCCCTGCTTGACTCCACCCACTCATTACCTGACTCTGCCCCATGCCAACTTGCGATCTGCTTCCTCTATAGTTACACCACTGGATGCAATGTATTTTCCTCAAATCTGAGTAGCATATGGAATTTGGACAGATCTTTGGTACAAGGGTTCAGTATTCGGCCAAACTCCACAGTGTAGAGATTCGGTGCATTCCTCATATCTACCTTCTGCCTAGGCAAGCAGCATTAAGGAATTAATAAGTGCTTCTGTTTTCTATACCCCACTGTGGCCCCTGCACTCCATACTCGCATTGTGTTAGTGCCATCATTGCTATATCTTACTTTTCATACGTATCAATACATCCACACGTAACATTTTCTTTGTAAAAACGAGTGACAAACCACATACAGGAGCCGCTGTAGACAGTCTGAAAGCGAACAACACTGACATTCATAAATACAAACAGCAATTTAAGAAACATATTTAAAAAGGTGATTAAATACACTATTTACATAGGCCTATGATTAAGGAAAAATCGGCTACACACACACACACACAACGTGACAAGTTTATAAAATGTTAACCACAGACGGGTCAGTGGTGTGCAATATATTTCACAATGGGCAGCACAATCCTTTGGCATTCACATGGTAAAATTGCTGGTTTACGTTTCAATTAGTGCCGTTTGCAATTACGTGAAACCTTGCACAGGTTAGCAGGTCTTGAACGTCTCTCATATTGTTAAATGGATAAGTATCCAGTCCCGTCCAATGTTGATGAGCCACCGTATGATGTGGATTATTTTACGGTTTTTGCAGAGACAATTGCAGTGGTCCCTGCTGAAGGATCTTGTCAATGCCCATAAGAAAAACGCTTTTGCCTTTAATGGTGGTTTCAGAAATCATCAAAAAACAGATAATGTATTCGGATAGTCTGACCAATATCTTCAAGCTACCTTTGTGCCAAGGTAACGGGCAGTAACACTGATTTCAATGGTCATATTTAGGTACATTATTAAGCAATGGTTGCCTAGAAATAAACTTCCCTTTTTTTCATGTCTTCATACAGAGATTGCTGGAAGTCAAACTCTAATCTTCATAGAACATTTGGATTCTGCAGAATGTAGACTGAGCAATCTTCAGAGAAATGTAAGAGGCTGTTCCAGATTCCTAACAAGATGGTATCAGAACGTCCCTCATTGTGACATTGATGCTTTATAAGCAATTCGTTTGAAGTTCTCGTACAGGGTGAAACCCCTTTTGAAATGTTATATTAGATCAGAACACTATGATGTTCTAGTCTAGGGGTAAAGTAACAGTATCATGCATGCTGAGCACAGATGATTATTGTTTTTTGTTATTAAACAGCATTGTGTTACATTACCTTCGGAAATGTTGCCATGCAATCCAAGTACACGTTATAGTACATGGAAAAAAAAAAAGCTTCTAAAACCTGAAGGCCCCTTATAGAATATCTATCACTAGGAACATGATACGTCTTCATTCTAAATGGAGCCATTTCAAAATAAATACTTAAAAGGAGCTTAGGGAGATGTCCTTGGCTAGTATTGAAACAGTCTGTCCTTCTCAGGCTGTATGCGTAGCAATATGTCTCTCCAAAAGGGTGCGATGAGAGAAATACTTATTGCAGAAGCAGCACTGGAAACGCTCAGGCCGGTGAGTGCGCATGTGGACATTGAGGGAGCTCTTCTGGGTAAAACGCTTGCAACAAATTGAACACTGGAAGGCACGCACCCCGGTATGAGTGACCATATGTTTCAGCAGGTAATCTCTCAAGGAAAATGACCGCCAGCAGATACTGCACTGATGAGGCTTTTCGCCTAATGTAAACAAAACAGATCAAAAGTTAAAAACAAGGATAATGAAAAAAAAAGTAAACTATGAGACATTTAAAGTTAACAAAAAACATGGATTTATACACAGCTTATAAAATCCTATTTAGCCTCTTTAAATCACTGGTTACACTTCCCCTTTACATGGGGGAGTCTACTTTGGCTTAAAGGGGACCCGTCACCCAAAACAAATATTCCAAATTCTATTTTATCCTGTTAGACAAGCAAAATGAACTTTAATTACACTGTATAAATTATTTGAATCTTGTTTCCGTAAGTCTGGGAACTCAATTATAACAAGCAGGCAGCAGCCATTTTGTGGACACTGTTATTAAGACAAGCCTTGTATCATCTCAGAATCTTGATGTGCACCAGAATGGGGGACCTGATGTCCATCCCCATGCACTGACTACACAATTAAATGGTGAAGAGAACAGGGGAATGTGGGGGGGAGCAGTGACCTCTAGGAAGTGCTGAATGGAAAGTGAAAGTAATTGCTTGCCCCACCTCTATACCTAAGGCATAGAGGAGGGGCAGACAATATTTGATTATGAGCCGAGATTTTTAAATGAGTTTACAACAGCTATGAATGATTTAATAAAAAAAAAAGAATTTGGATTTGATGTTTAATTAAAAAAGGACTTTTATTATACAGCTTTTTATGTCTGGGTAACAGGTCCACTTTAAGAGAAAACAATCTAATAAAACTGAGACATGCCAATTTAAGTTTCCTTTCTTTACAAAAAAAAAGCAACCCTACCCCCTAAAACAAACAGGGCTGCTATGAGGAGTACTGGCATCAAATGTCTTGTTGGCTGACAAGAGGGCGGGGTTCCTGAAGAGTAGGCGGGCTGTGGGTGGAGTTACACCATAACAGGGTATTGTTAAGGTGTGGCTGAACATCCGAGGGCCAATTTTATGCCCGGGCCCCATTTGTCTTGTTCAAAAAGACCTCCCCATGTGGCTAATGGGTTAATGATTGGAGCGCCCTGGGGGGGTGCCCTGTTAACTTAGTAATATAGGACCAGTGAATTTGTGATAGAGGCCCCTGTAAGAAAAGGCAGAATTATGTACACAAAATATACAATCAAGGCAAAGTAAACGGTTGATGTTATAAATAGTGGTGACAGCAGCAGTCAACCTTGGTTGTTTGAGTATCAAGAAAAGTGCAGGAAGGAGTAATTGAATTATATTGTGTGTGTTAGGAAGGACTTTATAAAATTGAAGTTAACACTAATAAACACTGTTTATGTCTATTAGAACAGTTTGGTCTATAGTTTTCTATGCTATGGGCCCAATATCCACTATTTGATATATTTGGGGTCTGAATTATAAAATTTATGATGTCATAAAAAAAAAAAAAGGTCAAGGAAGATTTTGGGCATGGAGGGCCACACCCGACCTACAGGCCTCCAGTTGGATCAACTGCCTTATGGTAAAATAATCAAATATTTAGGATACTTGTTGGAACAAGTCATTATACATATACATATACATATACATGCCTTGGATTCAGAACCTTGACTAAAGCTCTCATTTTAGAAACAAAGAACTGGCTGACATGGAAAGACAGGAGGCAAAAACCACTCCAGCACTGTGAATCAGTAGACTTTTTATCAGCATAGTGTCTCATCTTTGGACCTTATTTCATTAATATCGCTTTTAAACACTAAACAAAACAAAAATGAAATGCATATTGTAGTATTTTTCTTAAGCAAATAAACACTGTGACTGATTGATCAGCACTGGGCATACTGAAACCTGGGCATGAAGCCAAGGCAAGTAAATGTTTGCTTTAACTGTTCTACGTGCAGCTGCCTGGAAAGAACTAAGGGTTACTGGCCAGTGTGGATAAATTAGCTCTAAAAACTGTCAATATCTCCCATTGGTGTTTGCCTTTATAAACAATGCAATCATGATGCTCCAGTCATATCTGTGTACAAAACAACTGGTGCATAAAACTAAAGATAAATGATTCCATAATTAAACCATGAACATTTTCTGGTATTTTGATTTTCTTCTACATTATGGTAATCTAACATGATCAGTCTATATGCATAACAGTACAAAATGCGTCAGCAGAATGACACCTTCCTGAACACAGACATCCGATACAACGAACCATGCATTACTTTTAGATTGCCCGTTCTTTTGGGCCTGGCCCTCTTTAGCTCTTGGTCGTACTTTTGCATATGATAGTAAGTCACTGTAAGATGTTACATTAGCCTTTACAATGCCCCTAAAACCAAACAGTTACTAGTCTTAAAACTTTCCTGCCTATTCACAACTTTTTATAAACCAATTGTATTCCAAAATGTGTGTATTTATACAATTTATCTATACACGTGAGGGTGTCTTAAATTTACAACATATACAACATTTACTTTGAATTTATGTTACGATGAGAAACCCATAAACAGGCACATTTTCCACTGGTTCTAACATCAACATTGCCACCATCTATTACAGAACAGCAGCCTAGGTCCCTGAAATAAACTACAGAGGAGCCAATTTAAACACTGTAATAATAACTCACACAAACATGCTATATATGGCAGTTGTGCTTGTCTCACTATTTCAGAGCTCTAAGCCGGAATCTTGACGGTCTTCTAAATATGAAGATCTAAATACGACTGAAAACTGATACAGCACTCAGTTAGGCGGTAGCCTATATACTTTAGTACTGTATCTGCTACTATATAAAGATAGGGTCTCTAGCTGTAGTTCTGCTTATTCAGTGGAACACTTAAGTGCTTTGTAAAAAAAAAACAAATATGAACACCACCATTAAAAAGAACTAGGGATGCACCGAATCCACTATTTTGGATTCGGCTGAACCCCCAAATCCTTTGTGAAAGATTTGGCCGAATACCAAACCAACTCCTAATTTACATATGCAAATTAGGGGTGGGAAGGGGAAAACTGTTTTTTACTTCCTTGTTTTCTGACAAAAAGTCACGCCATTTCCCTCCCGCCCATAATTTGCATATGTAAATTAGGATTCGGTTCGGCCAGGAAGAAGGATTCGGCCGAATCCGAATCCTCCTAAAAAAAAAACCCGAATCCCGAATTCGGTGCATCCCTAAAAAAAACAGAAGTGTTATTTTAATGGAAACAGCAGCCGGGAAGTTGCCAACATGGGCTAGAAACTAATCTATAGGACTGTCAATGTTGCTTGTAATTCCAAGTAATATGGAAAGGGGACCCATCAACCAAAAAAAAATTATTCAAAATCCTATTTTATCACATTAGTCAAGCAAAATGAACTTTAATTACACTGTATAATTTATTTGAATCTTGTTTTGTCTTCAGTCTGGGAATTCATAATTATAGCAAGCAGGGAGGAGCCATTTTGTCAGTGTTATTAAGAGGGATGCACCGAACCCAGGATTCTGCCTTTTTCAGCAGGATTCGGAGGAATCCTTCTGCCCGGCCGAACCCGACCCTATTTTGCATATACAAATTAGGGGCGTGGAGGGAAATCACATGACTTTTTGTCAGAAAACAAGGAAGTAAAAAATGTTTTCCCCTTCCCACCCCTAATTTGCATAAGCAAATTAGGGTTCGGTTCGGTATTCGGGGGTTTGGCCAAATCCAAAATAGTGGATTTGGTGCATCCCTAGTTATTAAGACAAGCCTTGTATCATCTCAGAATCTTGTTTATGCACCAGAATGGGGGACCAGACGTCCATCCCCATGCCCTGGCTACACAATTAAACAGTGAAGAGAACGGGTGAATGTGGGGTGAGCAGTGACATTTAGGAAGTGCTGAATGGAAAGTGACAGTAATTTTCTGCCCCGCCTTTATGCCTAAAGCATAATGCCTATGGCATAGAGGAGGGGCAGACAATATTTGATTGACAGCGGATTTTTCTATGATCTTACAAAAGCTATGAATACTTTAATAAAAAATAAATTGGATTTCAGGTTTAATTTGAAAAGGACTTTTATTATGCAGCTTTTTGTGTCTGGGTGACAGGTCCACTTTAAGAAGCTCTAGTGGTAAGTTTTAGCTCTAGATGGCAGTCTATATCTGCGTTTCATTTTCCTATTTTTATTATTCTAGAAAGAACAGGAACAGATTTCCATCCTCTTAAAAACAGCAAAATACATAACAGCTATACCCTGTAAAAACCGGTTTAATTTACACATTTGTGCAGAACATACCTGAATGGATAAACATGTGTTTAGTGTAGTTTTTCCGAGAGCTGAATGTTTTCTGACAATGGCTGCATACATAGGAAGGCTCCGGGTTACGAGAAGGTCCAGGACGCGGGGCTGGTTCATTTTGCAAGGCTCCAGAAGCCATGTTGGAGTTCATTTGTACAACATTAGCGGTGCCATCTTGCTGGACACTAAAAAATCCTTGTGTTACACCAGGCTGAGATTGGTTAGGATGCGTCAAGTGAAATTGGAAGATGCTTGAAGTGCTTGTAGCAACAGTTCCAGATGCAGGATTCTTTAGATCCAGAGGTATCGCCGAGCCAACAAATGGTAGTGTTCTGGATTCACCAACTCTAGAATTAAACGGTGGGCTTGATTTGAAATCGGCACTAGCGACAACTGCCAGATTTCTAAGGCTGGAGCCTTCCAAAGTGCAGTCAGGACGGAACTTCTCTTCATTTTCTATAGGGTTCTCCCTAGTTCCTTCAGTGAGGTTTTCTTCATTCTGCCAGGGAGGTATGAAGGACTCAGAGAATACATCTTGGTTGGTAAAGAAATCCTGTCCTTCCGGTGCAAATTCCATTTGAGCAGATGAATCTTTTCTGCTATTTCCTGCATTGCGAACTTTTTCTTCTGGATTTTGGGCCTTCTCATTTTCACTGCAACTTGGAAAGCCTCCACTGCATGTATTGTATGCAGTAATTTTATCCTCTTCATCCCCTCCTTCCCTCACATTGCTATCTCCTTCGACATCTTCTTCATCCTCATCTTTGATAATTACAGGTACAGAATCTAAAAGCTGAAGGCGTACTGGCTGACGCTGTTTACGACTGTGGCAGCTTTGCGGAGCCTCTGTCTGTGTGATATAGCCAGTTGCTAAACTTTCAGAAGCTTCAGAAACCTGCTCCCCTTCAGACATAGTTATCTCCCTTACTTCTGGTAGCTGCCTCTGCTGTGCCGAAAGCATATCTCTTAATTTGTAACGTACTTCCGAAGCACAAAGTATTTTGGGTGCCTCATTGACTGGTCCCATTTGTGAGATTATTTCAATATCGTTATTTCTTAATGCTGATGGAAGAGAGCAACTTGAGTCTCTTAAACCCATTGAGGATGGACCATTAGAATCTTTGGACACTTGCTCTTGGATTTTGTTAATAGATCTCCCTTGTGGGCCACAAGATGACATAGCAGCAGGGATTTTTACTGGTTTGTTGGCTCTGCTCTGCGATATGATTTGTGTGCATTCATCAATGACAGTTTTGATCTGCAGTATACTGGCTGCAGTTAAAATCTGCAATGCTTCCGACTGGGCAACAACCAGCGAGCCACTATACATAAATTCTACCAACTGCTGTACAACTTGGGTGGGCACCACCGGTGGAACCTCAATTTCAGAATAACCCAGGAGCAGCTTATCATGGAAGAAAGGACTTCCAGCTGCCAAGACACAACGGTGGGCCCGTAGAGTTGCATCATGTATGTGGACGGTCACGTCACAAAAATGCCCACCTAATCGCTGGGCATTTAGAGTCTCCAGGAGAGACTTGCTGAAGTTCTGCAAGTGGATGTAATGAACGGCATCCACCATTGTTCCAGCCAAGTAGTTTCCTAAATTAAATAAGAAAAATGTCTTACAAGAAAATCATGGACACGTCAGCTAGAATCAGGTAATAAACTGTGACCCACCTCTTAAAGGAGAACTAAAATGTAATATGGCTAAAAATGCCATATTTTATATACTGAACTTATTGCACCAGCCTAAAGTTTCAGCTTGTCAATATGAACAATGACCCAGGACTTCAAAATTGTCACAGCGGGTCACCATCTTGGAAAGTGTCTGTGACACTCACATGCTCAGTGGGCTCTGAGCAGCTGTTGAGAAGCTAAGCTTAGGGGCTGTCACTAATTATCAAGCAGAAAATGATGTAATATAAGCTGATGCTACGGGGCTGATTATTAAATTCTGATAATAGTTGCACTGGTTTCTGCCATGTAGTAATTATCTGTATTAATTACTAATCAGCCTTATATAAAGACATTTCTATTCTATGTGTACTGTATATTGTGAGTGGGTCCCTTGGCTCAGTAAGTGACAGCAGCACAGAGCATGTGCAGTGAATCAGCAGGAAAGAAGATGGGGAGCTACTGGGGCATCTTTGGAGACACAGATCTTTACTGCTAAAGGGCTGTGGTTGCCTTGGGCTGGTACAGAAGCCCAAAACATAATGTTCAACATTTCTACCTACTTCTTTAGTTAGGCTTTAGTTCTCCTTTAACTTTCAAATAAGAAACAAATAACACATCATGGTCAGGAAAAGAGAGTACATTTAAGCAATGCAAATGGTCAGCAATATAGTGGGGCCAGGCTACTGTGCATACCAGCAGTTATAAATCAGATTTTAGTGGCATATCTTGTATACATGCAAATAACTTCTGTTCATTATAAACTGCTCCCTCACTCATACACAGGATGTCTCTACTGTAAATACAGGGTGGTACATAACAGTAGCATTATATAAAGCTTTAGCGATATAATGTTAATGGCGTTCTTAAAATATATATTCTAAAGTGGTTGTTCATCTTCCAATCACTTTTTTCAGATCGTTCACCATAAACAAAGACTTTTTTCCAATTGCTTTCCATCTTTTTATTTTTCAACTTTTTCTCAAAATTTAAGTTAACGCTAAAGACACAAACATTAAACTTTAATTTTGGGAAACTGGTAAAAAATTAAGAGATGGAAGGTAATTGAAAAAAAATCTTTGTTAATGGTGAATAATCTGAAAACAACTGAACTGAAAAGTGTTTGGAAGGTGAACAACCACTTTAAGGGCAGAGACACACGCTCAGATTCGGGGAGATTAGTCGCCCAGCAACAAATCGCCTCTTCTACGGGCGACTAATCTCCCCGAGCTGCCTCCTTCCGGCTAGAATCTGAATCGCCGGCGGGATGGAACTCTTATATTCTAGCCAATAGGAGGCAGTTCGGGGAGATTAGTCGCCCCAAAGAAGAGGCGATTTGTTGCTGGGCGACTAATCTCCCAAACTGCCTCCTATTGGCTAGAATATAAATTGCCGGCGGGATGGCAATCGATGCACTTTATTTTCCTAAGGCACCTCACGAGTAAACTTTTGGCGACTTTAGAAAGTGAATCCCTCAGAGTCCCATCCCGCCAGCGATTCAGATTATAGTCGGCAGGAGGCAGTTCGGGGAGATTAGTCGTCCGAAGAGGAGGCGATTTATTGCCGGGTGACTAAATCTCCCCGAATCTGAGCGTGTCTCTGCCCTAATTTGTAAATGTAATTTCCTTGCAAAACAGTGTTTGTTTACCCTTTCTATGCTCCCGGAGGGTAGACACACGCTCAGATTCGGGGAGATTAGTCGCCCAGCAACAAATCGCCTCTTCTTCAGGCGACTAATCTCCCCGAACTGTCTCCTGCCGGCTAGAATCAGAATCGCCAACGGGATGGGACTCTGAGCAAATCGCTTTCCGAAGTCGCCCAAAGTTTCCTTGTGAGGCGATTGCCGTCCCGCTGGCAATTTATATTCTAGCCAATAGGAGGCAGTTCGGGGAGATTAGTCGCCCTGAAGAGAGGCGATTTGTTGCTGGGGGACTATTGGCTAGAATATAAATCGCCAACAGGATGGCAATCGATGCGCTTCATTTTCCTAAGTCGCCTCACAAGGAAACTTCGGGCGACTTCCGAAAGCGAATCCCTCTGAGTCCCATCACGCCAGCGATTCAGATTGTAGCCGGCAGGAGGCAGTTCGGGGAGATTAGTCACACAAAGAAGAGGCGATTTATAATCTCCCTGAATCTGAGCATGTGTCTCTGCCCTAACTTGTAAATGTAATTGCCTTGCAAAACAGTGTTCGTTTACCCTTTCTATGCTCTGCTCTGACTCTTGAGTCCCAGAGGAAAACCGCCTTCTGCTACATTGTTTCGAGTCAGAACCAGAAAACAAAAAACAGGGATAAACTACTACTCACTGCTTCTGATATATTTCTAAATAATTAGAAGGAGCCATAAAATGCATTTTCCATCAGTATGCAAAAAAAACAAAGAGTATTTGGGTGTAAATCCCTTAAATACTAGAGGCACGGCAATAGATTATAAACAAGCCATACCCAGTGGCATTGGCATATCGCAGGCCGCAGTCTCGTTGCTTAAACGCTCCACATCGTCGTTTTATTGTCCCGCAGCAATCAACGTTTAAATCGCCACCACCGCCGTGCCAATGCCCAGCTCCTCCGCTTCTGCCGGCCTGCGTCCCTATAGTCTCGCGAGATGAGATTGTGACGTCGCGTCTCGACTGCAGACTGTATAAACGCAATGACGCGACACGCAGCCGCCTGGGGAGCGTCTCGGCGTGGCCCAGTGGAAGCTCATCACAATGGCTGAAGGTTGTCTGTGCTGGGCACTGCGAGTTTGTTATAGTAAAAATTCACGAGTGTGACACGTAAAATAACAGGTCGTCAGTAATTCATTCTTTTTCTTAGCTGCCTATTATCCTACTGAGTTCCCAGATTAATCTTTAAAGAGGAACTTCCAAACCAAAATTTGATAACACAGAAACCCCTGCTATACCCAACACAGTTATCTGTTTCTTCAAAAAGTATGAATAATAATTTCTATTAGGGATGAACCGAATCCACTATTTCGGATTCGGCCGAATCCATCTTGGAAGATTCGGCTGAATCCTGAACCAAATCCTAATTTGCATATGGATGGGAAGGAAAAAGTGGAAAAAATTGGTTTACTTCCTTGTTTTGTAACAAAGATTCACATGAAATCCCGCCCACCCCACAATTTGCATATGCAAATTAGGATTCGGTCCGGCCAGGCACAAGGATTCGGCCGAATCCGAACCCTGCTGAAAAAGGCCGAATCTTGGCCGAATCCTGGATTCGGTGCATCCCTAATTTCTATGCTGAAATCCAGCTGTTTAACAGTTCTTTTTCTGCATCATTTGAAATCCTGGCAGGGAAGGAGGGACTAAACACTGACGTTACAAATTGTAACAACTTCTCCACAGACAGCATGCAGGAACTACATAACCCACAATGCATTGCATTGCCTTATTGAAATCACGTGTGCAGGGAATTGTGGGGTTGAATTTTACCCATTTGAAGTGACGTCCGGCAGTGCTTGCCTTCTCTAGCAGGGGGCTAGGCTTATTAAGCTGGCCATAGATGCAAAGATCCGATCATACGAATCATCGTACGAACGGATTTTCCTATCTCCCGACCCGCAACTAACCATTCAGATCAAAGTCTTACCAGTCAGATTAATTTTAACAGATCAGCAATGTTCTGCCCCTGACAGCAATCGTACGATATCTATGTCCAACCAAAGCTAGTGACAGTCTCCCACTGAAAATCGTACGATCCGCAATACACGCAGAGATATTATCGGCAGCCGACAGAAATTTTCTAACCTGTCCGATCGACCAAAAGACCGATCTCCGCCGGACGAAAAATGTCGGGACTCTCCACACACGGTCCGAAAATCGTACGAATCCTCGATTCGTACGATCAGATCTTTGCGTCTATGGCCAGCTTTAGGGAACTGTTCAAACCCATTAAAATTCATGAAAAGTCTGCATATCTTTTAATTGACTTATAATGCAAAGTTGCTTGAAATTATGGTTACTTTTCAAAAAGCTTAAAGGGGTTGTTCACCTTTAAACAACTAGTTGGTTTCAGATAGATCAGATAGTTTTGGCGAAACGTGTAGGGCAGGTGGCATAGGTGGACGGTGGGGGACTAGCTCCCATTAGCTCCCCACGTAGACAGGTAGAAACTGGTGGTGTGTGGGACATTACTTGGATGGGAGGGCTCTGAGGTCCATCTCTAACCTTAACTATGTGTGGTCAGGTGGTGACCCTCTAACTGCATAGAGTAACTGCTTTAAATAACTACCATTGGTCCACCTATGCTTTGGCATTTTATTCTATTTTAATTATATGTTTTTTAGGGACACTGGTCCCACACATCCTCCTGATGTAAGGAGGAGTGAGTTTGTTGGTGTGCTGTGTGGGCACTTGCCCAGTGTGTTTTTTCATTCTAGTCTTTTTTATTGGTCCTATTAAAAGTTATTTTTTAATATTTATTTGCAATTGACTCTTAGGGGCCGATTCACTAAATTCGGGTGAAGGGTTAGAATAAAAAAAACTTCGAATTTCGAAGGTTTTTTTGGGTACTTCGACCATCGAATTGGTTAAATTCGATCGAAGTCGAACGAAATCTAACGATTCGATGTAAAAATCGTTCGACTATTCGACCATTCGATAGTCGAAGTACTTACCCTTTAAAAAAAACTTCGACCCCGTACTTCGGCAGATAAAACCTACCGAAGTCAATGTTAGCCTATGGGGAAGGTCCCCATAGGCTTGCTCAGCTTTTTTTGATCGAAGGATTTTCCTTCGACCGTTTGATTAAAATCCTTCGAATCGTTCGATTCGAAGGATTTAATCGTTCGATCGAACGAAAAATCCTTCGATCGTTCGATCGAATGTTTAGCGCTAAATCCTTCGACTTCGATATTCGAAGTCGAAGGATTTCAATTCGAGGGTCGAATTTCGAAGTATTTTTAACTTCGAAATTCGACCCTTAGTGAATCTGCCCCTCTGTGTCTGCTAGTGAGTTGGAACCCAAACTGGTTTGCTGGTGGGTGGGGGATTGTTGTCCGACCACTGTGGAACTGCAACTCCCCACATCACAATATTTTCTCTCTTTCAGATATATCACCAGAAATAACAACTCTTTCCAATGACTTTCTATTTTCTATGTGTGCCGGTTTTTCTAATATTGAAGTGTAAAGTGTCATTTCTCTCCTTCTGAAGCAGCTCTGGGGGGGGGGGTCGCCAATCCTGTAAACTGTTCTAAACGGATACATTTAGTTGATACATTTCTCATCTTTGTCCCTGCTGAGCAGAATCTCTGGGTTTCATTACAGGCAGCTGTTAGACTTGATACAATAGTTGCTAATACTCCAGAGATGCTGCTGAGAAATGGATCAACTAAATGTTGCAAAATTGTAACAGTTCAGTGTCTGCGCCTGAATTACTGAGCTGCCAGACTCAAACACCAGAGACACGAACATTCACCTTTAAACTTAGATTTTGGAAAAAAATGTAAAAATAAGTAATGGAAAGTAATTGAAAAAAGTCTTTATTTCTGGGGAACAATCTAAAAACAACTGAATTGAAAAAAAAGTGTTTGGTAGGTGAATCACCCCTTTAAGTTATGTTTTTATAACCCACCATTATTTAACGTAATAAATAAGGACAGAGACACACGGTGCTATTTCGGGAGATGAGTTGCCCAATGACAAATCGATTCTTCTTCGGGTGACTAATCTCCCCGAACTACCTTCCTGTCATCTAAAATGTAAATCGCCAGCGGGATGGCACTCGGATAGCTACGGCTTTTCCAAAGTCGCCCTAAGTTTCCTCGTGAGGCAACTTCAGGCAACCAGAAAAGTGAATTGTTCTCAGTGCCATGGCACTGGCGATTTACATTCTAGCCAGCGGGAAGGCAGTTCGGGAAAATTAGTCACTCGAAGAAGAATCGATTTGTTGTTGGGCGACTAATCTCTCGAAATAGCACCGTGTGTCTCTGCCCTAACGGTGGGATCCAAGGGAATTAATTGGTCTACTATATAGTAACAATTTGGGGATTAACCACTAAAGGTATGCGGGATTAATGTTATCGGTAGTAACTAAATGACTACCCGTTTTTCCTATTTATTAATAAGGAAAGACATTGGGTGAAATTGAACAAAACTGCATTTTTGAGATGTCTTTTTTTAACTCTGGCACCCACACTGACTCCTTTTCATGTGGGAGGGAAAGATTTTTCTTTTTTAACGCTGGTCTCTGGACTTGCTAAAGGCAAGATCCCCCCACACACTGTCTTGGCACAGGAGGCTTACTGCCTGGTAAGGACTTTGTTTTGTTTTTTATAAAGCACCCCCACTTCTGTTATCAAGACTTATGTTGCAGGGATCTGGCTGGTTCCAAAATGCTCTCCCAAAGTGACACCATTACTTTTTCCTTTCTGTCATTAGTCAGACAATTCAGCAGGAACAGCCCCCTAAGTTTGCTCATAGCCTGTAAAGAGAGATCCCATAAAACTATGGCAGCATAGGCTCCCCCCTGTACTAAGCACAATTCAGCAGGAACAGCCCCTAAGCTTTCTCATAGTCTGTAAAGAGAGATCCCATAAAACTATGGCAGCATAGGTATTCCTTGTACTAAGCACAATTCAGCAGGAACAGCCCCCTAAGATTGCTCATAGTCTGTACAGAGAGATCCCATAAAACTATGGCAGCATAGGTATTCCTTGTACTAAGCATAATTCAGCAGGAACAGCCCCCTAAGTTTGCTCATAGTCTGTACAGAGAGAACCCATAAATGAATGCCAGCATTGGAATTCCCCTGTACTATTTACCATACAGCAAAAAAGCGGGCGCCCCTAGGCCCACTGATGTTTGTTGCCCATATCCCTTCCCCTTTATTCGTGCAAATTTTCATCATCTTTACTGGAGCAATGGGGATTGTGCACGGGAAATTTAAAAAACGATTGTATCTCCAGCCCATCCCCATTGTTTTTGAACCAATGTGGGTGTGGTTGGGCAGCATGCCGTCCCCCTAAAATCCTGCCGCCCCAGGCCCGGGCCTAGGTGGCCTTTCCACAAATCCGGGCCTGACGAGAGAACTAGCAAGTCAGCGAGATCAACAGATTTGCTATGCAAAGAAGTGCAACTATGCTGAACTATTGAATTAAGTGTACCAAAGGATATTGCTGGCTGACCTTATTCTGTCTCAGATTTTAGCAGCCAAATGGCTTTTAGGTGTCTAAGTGTTTAAGTGTCTTTTAGGTCTAAAACAAAATTTTGATATCCCCAAATTTGAAGGAAAATTGGTTTTGCCTATAGGAAATGGGTGAAGCAGAAAGAATGTACTTATATAACTATATCCTTACACTTAAATAACTGATGAGAGATTTTAGATTAAGTTTGATGTTGATATAATACAATATGAGTGATATACCAAGCCATATGTGCCTGTGGATCAGTATTTGGGAAGAACTAATTGGCAATTTCAGAGACAGAAAATCTAGGGAAAAAAGCTCACATACATGCTGCAGCATTTTTTGGAAACCCCATTGCTATGACTCTTCAAGGTCTATTTCTAAAATTTCAAATTTGTGTCATTTTGGAGTTTTTTCTACTACAAATACACTAAGTTAAAAAAAATAGACTGTTTGCTTATTTATTTAAAAATCAGAATATAAAAAATTCAGTTGAATAAAATTGTGAAAAACAACTCGAATAACTCAAATTTGTAGTCAAAAAAGTCAAGTCTTCTATAATTATAACTTCTATAATTATAATAAGAGGCTTTTTGACAGAGAGCCCAGAACATTCAGTAGTTGCATTTGATACATTTGTAACAATTAAAGTAAGTAAAGATCCAATTTTAACTATTTAAGATAAACAAGTCTGTTGGGAGAACTGAGACTTGCTGCTTAAAAGAGAACTAAACCCTAAAGTTAAAAAAATCCTTACCCCCTTCCCTACATAGACCCCTCCCTCCTCCCCCCCAGCCTAGCTGCTTCCCCAGGCAAATGCCCCTAAGTCTTTACTTACCCCTCCGTGCAGATTCTGTCCAGCGGAGTTCACGGCAGCCATCTTCAGCCGCTTCAGTAATCTTTGGAATGAGACCAGTGCTTCGGCTATTTTCTTAAGTTTCTGCGAGTGCACAGTTGTTGCGAAACAGAAAATTGCTCCAACTGTGCATGTGCTGCTACACCGGTCTCATTCCGAAGATTACCGAAGAGAAGAAGATGGCTGCCATGAACTCCAGTGGACAGAATCTGCACCGAGGGGTAAGTAAAGACTTACGGGCATTTGCCTGGGGAAGCAGCTAGGCTGGGGGGGGAGGAGGGAGGCGTCTATGTAGGGTAGGGGGTAAGGTTTTATTAACTTTAGGGTTTAGTTCTCCTTTAAGCAGCAAGTCTCCGTTCTCCCAACAGACTTGTTTATCTTAAATAGTTAAAATTGGATCTTTACTTACTTTAATTGTTACAAATGTATCAAATGCAACTGCTGAATGTTCTGGGGTAGCAGCTAGACTGGGGGGAGGAGGGAGGGGGGGTCTATGTAGGGTAGGGGGGTAGGGTTTTTTTAACTTTAGGGTTGAATTCTCATTTAAAGGGCAATTCACATTCATTAGCAAAACTGTGATAACACATAAAATATTGCCCTGAAACTCCCAGAAATGTATACGTTCATTAATGTGGTCATTAAATGGGCGTGGTCAAGAGTTATTTTTGATCTTTAAATCTTCTTTCAAATATTGAGCAGTGTATGTGTGCTTTCTAAGCCATTATTCTCGTGTAGTCCTTGTTTAAGCACCACATTTGGGAAAACCTGAACCGAGTTTAGGAAAATAAACTTTTTTGCCCAGGGCTGTCTGTCGTTGTCAGTAAGGGGTTGTGTGGGTCTTTTTAGTTTAGTCCCTGTCACAAGTAGGGTTGCCAACTTTTGAAAAAAAAAAATTACCGGCCAGTGGTGGGGGCAGAAAATAAAGGGGCGGGACATGACACAAAAAGGGGCGGAGCATATTAAGCGCACTGCAAAAGTGGCGGAGCCACGGGGGTGCAGTGTCACCAGGCCCGGATTTGTGGAAAGGCCACCTAGGCCCGGGCCTAGGGCGGCAGGATTTTAGGGGGGCGGCATGCTGCCCAACCACACCCACATTGGTTCAAAAACACTGGGGATGCGCTGGAGATACAATAATTTTTTTAATTTCCCATGCGCCAATCCCCATTGCTCCAGTCCCCCTGGAGGGGACAGGGGCGACAAACGGTAGTGGGCCTAGGGGTGCCCACTATGTAAATCCGGCCCTGAGTGTCACAAAAGGGGCAGGGCAACAGCCCGAAGCCAACGAAAAGTTTTCATCGGCGGGCAAGGGATTTTGTAAATGGTATTACAAATTACCGGCAGCTACATTGCCGGTAAATTTGTAATACCGGCCCCGGCAGGTGTTTTACCGGCTAGACCGGTAAAATACCGGCCAGGTGGCAACCCTAGTCACAAGTCAGAGCTTTTGGTCAGAATTGGGGGGTAGAGCCTCTGGTTGCCACCAGGTCCGGACTGAGAATTAAAATAGGCCCCGGCATTTCAGGTACACAGAGGCCCACTAAATACTGATTTTTTTTTGGGACTTTATAGCAGCACCTCTGGCATTTGCCAGAACCCACAGATTGCCAGTCTGGGCCTGGTTGCCACAAGTATTGATGGTCAGGTATTGTTCCCTAGCACAAACTCCAAACACAAAAATAAATGCTCTGCAAACTACAATGAGCACAGAATACAAAATTGTGAGGTGAGCCACACGGCTGTGTATTCTGTAACCTTGACAGACCGCCAAGCGTGGCTATAAACTTGTGTTAGTGTATAAATGACGTGCAGTTTTGCGTTACTAAGAAAACCCCAGTGCACACTGTACTCATCACGCCACCAAGTGGTCGCTTGCGGATTTCTAGCTCTCATATACATAGCCTATCATCATCACGTCAGAGTCTCATCTCGCGAGAGTATGACGAAACTCTTGGAAAGTAGGCCGGCTGGAGCCCAGGAGCTGGTGCATCGAAAAGACGATGCGGGACATTTAAACGGCGATGGGGGGACATTTAAACTGCAATCCCGGACTGTGGGCTGTGTTAACAAAATCGGGGCTGTCCCGCGAAAAGCGGGACAGTTGGGAGGTAGTTGCGATTTAGGTGGAATCTTACTGCATAAAATCTGCTCTTCTATAAGGTTAGAAACGCCAAGGTAAATGTGATGTGCCGCTGTGCTGGGTTGGAAGAAGTGGTGTGGGCAGGTATTGTGTTTCATTGCACTTGTACAGCTGTGCAGGTGTCAGAATTCTACGCAGTTGGTCTTCATTTTTTATGGGTATTATTATTTCGGCATAAAAACCAATGGGAGGTGAATAAGAAATGAAAATAGAATGGAAACCTTACAGTCATCTTGTTGTTTTGGTTCCTTGTACAATCCCTCCTGCTTGCAGCAATGACAGCAGCCTGACAGATTACTGACAAGAGAGAGAGAGAGGGCTGCAGCCTTATAATGATCACACAAAGTGGCAGGGAAGGGGACATGAACATGTCACATGTGTTAGTTTTTCTGAGGGTGCCTATTGAGTTTTCTTATTTGCACAAAAATATTTATGCATTACAGCATTTTTATTTCTTCCATATATTAAAACATTTAGGGGCAGATTTATCAAGGGTCGAAGTGAATTTGAGGGAATTTTCGAAGTAAAAAAAATTCGAAATTCAAAGTAATTTTTTGGATACTTGACCATCTAATAGGATACTATGACTTCGAATTCGAAGTAAAATAGTTTGAATAATCGACCATTCGATAATCGAAGTACTGGCTCTTTAAAAAAACTTCGACTTCAATACTTTGCCAAATTAAACCTGCCGTAGTGCTATGTCAGCCTATGGGGACCGTCTAGAGCATTTTCTAAGTTTTTGGAAGTCGGAGTAAAATTGTTCGATCGATCAGTGAAATCTTTTGAATCGAATGATTTAATCGTTCGAACGAATGATTTTACTTCGACCGCAGGATACCCCGATTTGATGAAAAAAACTTTGACTTCAATAGTCGAAGTATTTCAATTCGATGGTGGAATTTCAGAGTATTTTTATCTTCAAAATTCGAACCTTGATAAATATGTTTGACAGTCTGTGGATGCTGACATTTTAAAGTGACTATCCAACTGGTGGGCTGCAGACTGTATAATAGTTATAATCCACTGCCCTGGGTCCCAGAGGGCTTCACTGACTTCTAAATGTGTTCTTGCCTGACATACTTTTCCCATTGCATCAAAAATAAATTCTTGCTTTATATATACAGCACCTGCAAAGCTGCATAGGGAGTCTTCGAATAAATAAACAAACGCAGATAACAGCAGGTTTAACGGGCCCTAGTCAAAAGAGCTGTTGTTAGACGATTTGGACTTTTATACCTAACCCTTATTGTTTCTTACGGAGTTAATATTTTATTATGCAACTCTCCAGTTTTGTATTTAAACAACTATCTGCCCCCATGGACAGTAACACTCACTGAGTGATTTACTAGAAGATGAATTTTCTTTTTGGTTGGAGGTTACAGCGAAACCTTAAAGGAGAAATTTTGTGTAAATAAATAAGAATGTATTCCTTTAGATATAGAAGAATTGTGACTTAAAAAGTAGTGTTTCAGGCTGATTTATTGAATATTTCTGCAAAAACCCTAATAATCCCTTCCACTTCCTGCTCCCTGAATTCCCAGGCTGTGCAGGGGAGCAGCGGCTCTCAGCTCACTACACTGTAGGACAAGAACCAATCAGCAGCTAGCAGGACCTGATAGGGAACTGAAGCCTGTCTGTGCTTGTGCGACTGCAGGGCTGTGATTGACTGTTCCCCTCCTACTGTGCTTCTGGCAGGGACCGTTAGGACACGCCCACCCCTCATTTGAAACATAGACAAGGACCAGTGAACATCTATAGGGAGCTCCAATAAAGGGGCTATTTATGAAGATAATAGTAATTTTTAGCACCATGTAAAAGCAACGCCATATATTACTTAATATTTGCCACTAAATTAGGATTTTTTCATTTATCCTATATGTCTCCTTTAATTTTTTAAGTTTTCTCTCATTTTACACCCTTCCCATGAATATATAATCCTGATCTTACAGTTTCCTGGATTTTACACCTTTTTTTCTGGTCCCTTAAAAAAAAAAAAACTTTAAACAGGAGTTCTACTGTATTTGTTGCTAATAACCACAGTGCACTCTATGTTTCAAGTTGAAACATAAAAAGGTTGAAAGAATATTAATTGCAGATTGTTCCAAATTATCAGTGTTGTTCAGACTAGTGCCAGACAATGCAGATCTTGACCCACAGAGAAACAAAGGCTGAGAATCGGCTCCTCCACTTCTCGCCTGCTGTAGTGAATGTATCTGGGTGAAGGCACATCAATCTGCAGAGTAGAAGTGGATTATGGGCCTGTAAATCTTCACAGGCGGAATTCGGCATCCTCTGGAACCAAGGTTCCCTCTGAGCTAAACTTTTAGGACAGCACACACAACAAATTGTTGTGTGCAACAAGAATTTTGTGTGAAAACACAAAATTTTGCATTTATTATGACCTGAGCACACAGTTTTTAAAAATGCAGACACAAGTTTAAAGTGTGCACACATAGATGAGAAGGAATTAGAAGGCACATTGTCTGGTACTAGGGTAAAGTCAATTAGCAGGGATTGCTTTCCAGATATCCAGTTGGATGTGGGAAATACTAAAGCCACTAGGATATTCAAACTGATGCATAAATGGCATAAATGGCAATATTTAGTAGGTCTTAATAAAAAACGGGTTAGTCCTCAAATATTAATTAGGCAACTTGAGCTGTTAGGTGTGCATGAATAGCAGTGCAGTATTAGGTAATCTCCAAGCATGATCTGTGGTTGTATTAAATGAATATGTCTTATGCTGTGCAACTACTCCATTGTTGTAAACCCATAGTTTGTTGTTGGTTTTTAACAGATGTAAGATTTTTACCATCCATGGTACAGGTATGGGACCTGTTATCCAGACCTGGGTTTTTTTGCGTAATTTGGATATTCATACCTTAAGTCTACTAAAAAATCATGTAAACATTAAATTAACCCAATAGTTTTTTATTTTATTTTTTGCTTCCAATAAGGATTAATTATATCTTAGTTTGGATGAAGTACAAGGTACTGTTTTATTGTTACAGAGAAAAGGGAAATATTTTTAAAAAATTTGGATTATTTCATTATAATGGAGTCCATGGGAGACAGCCATTCTGTAATTCAGAGCTTTCTGGATAACGGGTTTCCAGATAACGGATCCCATACCTGTACATGGTATTGGGTTTACAAATCTCAATACCTCATCCTAGGCCTGCTTAGTTTCACTTCATCCCTAGCCCCGACTCTTGCATAGTAGGCATTGAGGTTTGTCATGTTTTTTACTAAGTTATTTATATAGCACTGTCGCATCCCACAGAGCTTTACAGAGATTCTTCATCGTTGACATTAGCCACTGCCCCAGTGGAGCTTACACTCTTAAGATCCCTATGACATTGACACACAGGTCAACTTAGTTAGAAAACCATATAACCTGCCTGTTAAAGGGGAAACCCCACATTAACAATGGGAGAACATACAGACTCTAAACTCTGTACCCCAGCCCTGCAAGGCAGAAGTCCTAACCATGCTGCGCTGTTTGTTGTACTGATTATAACGTTTTTAATAGCCCTTTCCATGAGTGGAATGTTTAGTTGCCAACAAATACATGTATGCAATCCGTTATCCAGAAAGCTCCGAAATAAAGAAAGGCCGTCTCCCTTAGACTTCATTATAATCAAATAATCCAGAATGTCTTAAATGATTTCCTGTAATAAAAAAATAGTAACTTCTACTTAATCCCAACTAAGATAAAATTAATGCTAGGCACAACCAGCCTATTGGGTTTATTTAATGTTTATATGATTTCATTTTAGTAGAATTAATGGGGTTGTTCACCTTCCAAACACTTTTTCCAGTTCAGTTGTTTTTCCAATTACTTTCCATTATTTGTTTTTTACTGTTTTTCCAGTGGTGTTTCAGTCTGGAAACTCAGTAATTCTAATGCAGACTTTAAACTGTTACAATTTTGCAACATTTAGTTGATACATTTCTCAGCAGCATCTCTGGAGTATTCGCAACTATTGTATCAATTTTAACAGCTGCCTGTAATGAAACCCAGAAATTCTGCTCAGCAGGGACAAAGATAAGAAATGTATCAACTAAATGTATCGATTTAGAACAGTTTACAGGGTCGGCGACCCCTCGTCCCAGGGCTGCTTCAGAAGCTGAAAAATGACACTTAGAAAAACGTTCACACATAGAAAATGGTAAGTCATTGGAAAAAGTCGTTATTTCTGGTGATCTATCTGAAAACAATTATTTGTTTGAAGGTGACCCATCCCTTTAAGACATGAAGGTCCTATTTACTGAAAGATCCCTTATACGGAAACAACCAGGTCCCGAGCATTCTGGATAACCGATCCCATACCTGTATTCCAATGATGTTTATGTATTTGCCTCATTTATTGTTTGTACTAGATAAGATCTCTATCTGAAAACTACGAAATGGTGCGATCATGTTCTGCTGCTAACTGCGTCAACCGTCAGACAGCTCTAAGCAAGCGCAAGGGTATAACATTTCATCGGTATGTATATAGTAATGTGTTCTCACTCTCTATACTATTCTCTATTGTAATACTCCTTTTGGATTATAACGATTAGATTTAATTTATATATAGAATCGCCGCTCCCCTGTTTAGACATCTACTAACTTGTTTTCCACTTTAATAACATCAGCAAGAACATTGATATCACATACTTTGTAGCAACAGAAGTGAATGTTATCAGGGATTATCAAGTTCCTTTAATTTAGACCCTAAAAGAAACTTTAATTGATTTTATGCATAGCACAGGGAGTTTTCTTCTTATGATTGCTCTACATAATTGTTTCATTTATGTCCATGTACCAAATTATTTACAGTTTTCTAACCTTGTACTTATTTGGCCAATGATTCTGGACTCATGGTTGGGGATCCTTGTTTTGCTAAGAAAGAACCTTCATGCTCCACTTTGGTACAAGGTCTGTCACTGTGAAGCTGATATCCAAGATGATATCAGAGCTCCCCAGATACAAATCAAGGAAAGGCCATGACTGCATGCCATTTAGGATAAGGTCACACTGAGAGATTTGGTGAGATTTAGTCGCCCGGCGACTAATCGCCTCTTCTTTGGGGCGACTAATCTCCCCGAACTGCTTCCTCCTGTTTTTGGCCTGCTAGAATGTAAAATCAACTGCGGCATGGCACTCCCAGCGCTTCGTTTTCCGAAGTTTCCTCGTGAGGCAACTTCAGAAAATGTCGCCGGGCGACTAAATCTCCCCGAATTTCCCAGTGTGACCTTACCCTTCGTTGTGAAGAGTTTTTTCTATTTTTTGTAAAAAGTTCTGCTAGTCTGGCCAGTTCTTCGAGCAGTGATCAGAATGTTCAGCTTCCAGGCAAATGAAATATACAGGAGGTCCTGGCACAACTTGATGCAGTCCACAACCTACAGGATTTTAAATGTGTCCTATGGCAATTTTGTTTAAAGTGTTTTTTTTTTTTGTGTGTGTTTCGACAGGTCTTTTGGGCAGTTATCTACAGTTTCACTGAACAGACTGCTTAGTGTAAAATCATGCAGACTGTACAGGTTAAAACAATTTTTTTAAAAAATGTTCTGTGTAACTTATCACACGGTAGACTGAATTTTAACACTTCTTTACTACCCTTGTATTTTAATATACACATATCTAGTATACATGCCCTTACTATCTTACTTCTTTTACATAATGAGCTAGTGCTCTTTTAAAGGAGATGGAAAGCTACCAAGGCAGTTATTGCCGATAGATTAACCATAATAGTGCAAGCTATGACACTATATTCTGTAAAATGCTTTATCATAACTGAGTAAACAGCTCTAGAAACTCTGTTTGTTTATAATAGCAGCTGCCATATTAACTTGGTGTGGCATCACTTCCTGCCTGAGTCACTTCCTGCTCACTCATAGCTCTGGGCTCAGATTACAGCATTGATGGAGGAAAAGGGAGAGATGAGCAAACTGAGCATGCTCAAGCCCTAGCCGTGGAGGTTTAAGCTGAAATAAGGAAGTGTAATTCAGGAGCCTATGTGTACACAATAGAAGGACAGAAATTCTGTGTTTCTTTTGAAAGAGGACTCTGAGCAGCATTACAGAGAGTTTACAGGTGTATTTATATAGACCTTTCTAATAAAGCTTACTTACTTTTAGCCTTTCCTTCTTCTTTAAAGGAGAACCAAACCCTTAATTAAAAAAAATCCTACCCCTACCCAACATAGACCCCCACTGCACAGAATCTGCACCGAGGGGTGAGTAAAGAGTTAGGGGAGAGGGGTCTATGTAGGGTAGGGGTTTTTATAACTAAGGGTTTGGTTCTCCTTTAAGTCATGGTGTTGGTTGGTTCCTGAAATCTCCTGAGAGCAGCCACTGGTGTGGTAGAAACACACACAAGATGTGCTGGCACCACAAATACCACTCAGCATGAATTATTCCTTATAGGTATCACAACTGTTGCTTTAAATCTATAATTAGACTTGCTGGCTAAAGATAAAGGAGTTGGCATTCGGAAACAGCTGGTAGTCTGACTCTGGATATTGCAGGCCTTTAGTATGATTTATTAAACTGCAGCATAGGAATTAAGCTTCTTTAGCTATGATTAATGTCATGCATCGACTATAGCAAATAAGAACTTCATGTCAAGCTTTTTTTCTTGCTAGAGCTGAATTTATAAAGCATCTTCTTTTTGATCTTCTCTGTAGGTTTCCAAAAGAACAAGCTCGCAGGCAACTTTGGGTTACTGCCGTGACCCATTCTCATGCTGCTGTGGGAACGGACTGGACTCCTTCCATTCACAGCTCTCTCTGTTCCCAACACTTTCACAATATACAATTTGACCGAACTGGACAGACTGTACGGCTGCGGGACACTGCAGTGCCAACGATATTTTCAACACTCAACTACTCAATGGTCATTTTACATTTTCAGCATTAGTGCTCTAAATAAGGCTTGTGCTGAACATGCTTTTTAAGTATTCATTAGGAAATATTTACAGTTAATTGAAATTAACGTTGCTTTCCATTATGACTAACCCCACGTCGGTTCCCCCAGCTACAGCCTGAGGAGCAACTCATTATACAGTGATTTCTCAGCAGAATCCTGCATTGTTTTGATTATTCACATAACAAAGAAGTAAAATGCGACATTCATTTTCAGTCTTTGTTCTGTTTAGTGAAAGATGTAGCAAAAACATTCATAATTCTTAATTAAAAGTATGTTCAGCACACTTTTGAACTTCTTTTGAGAAAGGAATTATATTTCTGCTCTGATGAATAAAATGCAGACCCTAAAGCTGGCCACAGACGCAAAGATCCGATTGTACAAATCAATGTACGATCGGACTTTCCCATCTCCCGACCTGCCACTAACCATTCAGATCAAAGTCTTACCATTCCGACCAAATAAAGTAGTTAAAGAACAGATCAGCCGATGTTCTGACCCTGACAGCAATCGTACGAGAGTTATGTCCGACAAAGCTAGTGACAGTCTCCCACTGAAAATCGTACGATCGGCAATACATGCAGAGATATTACCCGCAGCCGACAGAAATTTTCTAACCTGTCCGATCGACCAAACGACCAATCTCCGCCGGACGAAAAATGTCGGGACTCTCCACACACGTTCCGAAAATCGATTCGTACGATGAGATCTTTGTGTCTATGGCCAATCTATTGTAATGAAGGTTTTTTTGGGGCTTGAGTAAAATCTTGAGTCTTTTGGTTTGCTTTATACCATTCATATACCACAAATTTCAACAGACACAAAGGGGGTTATGTAATAAAAGGCACTAACTTTGCCCAGGGGCAGTAACTCGTAGCAACCAATCAGAAGGTAGAATTTACTGGTCACATGTTGAAATCCAAACATCTTATTGGTTGCTATGGGTTACTGCTCTTGTGCAAACTTAGGTCATTATATTACATATTGGGGAAAGTATTACTAAATATACAGATTCTATTATTTGCTGGTTGCCATCACATTCACACATTTTCTGCTACAGTCATGATAACATAGATATTGAATATATACATAGATATATAGATTTATAGCTATAACATTATATCATACCTTCAATCCACCTTATCACTAATTTATTACTTTGAACCACTTTCTATGCCCACCACCTTCTATAGCTATGTTGCCAATGTTACATGATCCATGTACTTTTGTGTTGTCTAAGTATTGTTTATTGCGGTTTGAGGAAATTGTGTATTACAAATATTCCGAAACATTCAACACTGGTTACTCTGTAGCCTTATTTGAGATATTTTCAGATCACACTAAGCTGCTTTGTGGCTTCAGAATTCAGAATTCTTTCTGCTTATGAATTACTTACCGAGGGGCTGATACATGATATTGATGTGGTTCTAAAGAACGAAATTCGTTTTGTCTCCTATCTCTTGCTGCCATTGGGTGTGATCTAGATGCCTAGACACTGCTCTTCTCTTGGCTGCACCACTCGAGACTCAAGGCAGACAAGAAACAACAACATCTCCTTCCACAGGTCAGTAGTGTTTGTGCCTATTGGATGGCCGCTCTGTTAGTGGGTTGTGCGTCATTTTTGGAATTATTGCATATCCATGAAAATTAAACAACTTCAATGCATGAATTAAAGGAGAAAGAAACAAAAAAACACACCTACATCATTAGGTTTGCCATCAGGCCCCCTCCTGAAATGCTGCATTGAGAACTCCTTTATCCATGTGGTTTTTGTGCACCCGTGTTCTGACCTTTCAACGCTGTGAACATTTTGGCACCACCATTTTCAAAATGCGCATCTCTTCCGCCCTGCACTCTGTCTTTACTGCGCATGCACCTCCTTCGTGAACCCCAACCGTGGCTACAGACCCAATAGCTGCCTTCTTTTAAGCTCCCCTCCACAGCTCCTGTGCTCGCTGACTGTAAATTTAAAAGCAGATCAAGTGCAGGAGCTTCAGAGCTTTGTCTAGTTTCCTAGCAATGGGGAAGCTGCATCGGCTCAATACTTCTTGGTGTAGGAACAGATACTCCAATGCAGAAACTGTGCTGCAGCATTTATTCAACACAACATGTTCCCACAGCTTGAAACATGTTGTGTTGAATAAATACTGCAGCACAGTTTCTGCATTGGAGTATCTGTTCCTATACCAAGAAGTATTGAGACTATACACTTTAGTAAGGACATAAAGTTGGGGACAGGATACTAAAGTTTCTCTGGTGCATGCTGAGCCCTCATACTAAGTAAACATTGAAGCTGCATGGGCTATTGGAGCTTGTAATTAATGAGGCGGGGGCAGAGAGGCCAGCAATGACGAATGGCTGCATCATGTGACCGCATCGTCATTGCTGCACAAGGAAGACAAAAGATTCTTGTGCGCATGAGCAGGGCATGGCTGGAAACTATTGCGCATGCGTGTGCCCTATTCAGACAGATTTCTGGACAGAAACAAAGGTATGCTTTTTCATACATGTTTAAACTTGATTGCAGCAAAAAGATTGAGGGAAAAACTAATGATGGAATGCTTGCTGGTAAATATACTTTTCATTGGCAACACTTGGGGGCAAATTCACTAAAGGGTGAAGTGGCTAACGCTGGGCGAAAATTCGCCAGCGTGATGTCATTTCGGCACTTCGCCAATTTACTAACGATAGCTGGTGTAAATTTGCTGGCGTAATTTCTCCAAGGAGATAGACTCTGGCGCAACTTTGAACTCTAACGCCAGGTGAATTTACGGTCTGGCGAAAGAGCGTTACTACGCAAATTCACTAAGTTTTTGATTTTACTGACCCTTACCTCTATCGCCAGACTTGCCTTCTGGCGTTTTGCTGGCGTTTTTTCCTATTTAAAGGGTGATAGACTGAAAAAGATTGTAAATTTTTTTTTTCTAACATATGGCACCTTCGGATCTTCGTGAATTAGCGTTGTTCAGGCAAATTTACGCCTGGCGAACTGTTGCGATGTGCGCGAAGCCATCGCTGGCGAATTTTCGCCTGTTAGTGAATTTGCCCCTTAGAGTTGAATATTTATTTGGCTTTCCTTCTCCTTTAAACCCATGAGGGTGTCTTGTTGAACTTGATCAAGTGTTGCATTGAATTTCTTCATTTTAAACATAATTCTTACACTTTACATATCTCTTTAAGGCTTCCAAGGAAAGATGATCCCCGCAGAAATCTTTGGATAGCGAATTGCCAGAGGACTGACCCTAGTGGCAAAGGTCTTTGGGATCCTTCTTCTGACTATGTATACTTCTGTTCTAAACACTTTGAGAAAAGCTGTTTTGAAGTTGTTGGAACAAGGTAAGTAAGACTTCACTTACACTTTCTCCTATATGTATAATTATAAAATTACACACAAATCCCACTCCTCCATTTCAGGAATTTCATTGCTTGATTTTCTGATGGTTTGTGTGTAGAATCAATACATCTGAATAATAAAGCTGCATTTTTGATTGCTAACTTAACTTTGGAAAATCCTGCGATTGCCTTTGTTTGTCTGTGTGTGAATGGTGTTTATTGAAAGCTAGAAGAACACTATTAAATGGGACGGAATTTAAAGCTATCATAGTATTCATTTTATTCGTCTACTAGTGGCTACCACCGTCTTAAAGAAGATGCTGTTCCGACATTATTCCTGTCTTCTGCTAAGCTTCGGAGAGCAGCAAAGCTTAAAACTCAAAAAAAGAAAAGTGTAAAGAACACAAAAGGAAAACGGAAAAGGTAATGAAAGTTAAAAGCAGGGGTCTTTTTTTTGTTTGTTTGCTTTTTTCCTTTCCTGGATGGGTTAAATAAGAAATTTCCCTGCAGAGTTTATCCTTTCTTATCAACTTACTAGAACCTGAACTATTGATTTTAAAACTCTCCATTTAAATTTAAAGTCCTCTCTAAGCTTTACCTTGGACTTTGTTTTTTAGGGTGCACCCTGTGTCGGTTTATGTGAATATGTTCCTTAGCGCTGTTATGGCACTACAAAGAGATGGTTAGCATTTTATAAGGAGGAAGTACCTCTCAACACAGACCCAGGGTGATTTATTTTTTTTTTTTGGGTAGGCTAAGTCTAATGTTATATCAACAGTTTAATCACCAGTGATGTTCCACTGGCAGGGAAACAGCTGATTCAGCCCCATGTTATAAGCATTTGGAAAAGTTGTAATTCACTTGTCGTAGCACACAGGGTGTTTTTTTGTCTAAAATTCACTACAATATGAAATATGTCCCATACATGGACTGACTTTGGAGCTACTAACTGATGGGCCCACAGGCTGCATGGTTAAGTACTTTTTCACTTGACATGGACAAAGCCCAGACTATTTTGAAAATATGCATAGCATTCTCTTCTCAAAATTATAGAAAAAAAGTTCAGTTCACGTTCCTGGAAACCAGGGCAAATGATTGGGTTGTTTAACATTGAATCATGTTAATTGTTCTACTTTCACATAAAACACAAGGTATATGCTAACTGTGTCGTTTACAGGAAATCTTGTATATAGAATGTATAATGCAGATATATTTTTGGCCCCCATGCTAAAACATTAGCTGCAGTTTCAAAGTAATACAATAAAATAGTAGACGATGTTGAAAAAAACTTGCACTCACCCATCAACACAACATTTGTGTAGCCCAACTGATCTGCTGGCTGATCAAGAGGAAGGTGAAAGTACATTAATGGCATATATGCTGCAGTCTAAGCTGTCATACAAATTAGGGCAGCACTCCAGTAAAAAGGAATGGCATGTATTTGCTAGGCAGCTAAGGATACAAGGCATTTAACCCCTTAAAGGAGATTTCAACTCTAAAGTTAAAAAAAAACCCTACCCCCCCTACCCTATATAGACCCCCCCTCCTTCCTCCCCCAGCCTAGCTGCTACCCCGGGCAAATGCCCTTTACTTACCCCTCTGTGCAGATTCTGTCCAGTGGAGTTCACGGCAGCCATCTTCTTCTCTTCAGTAATCTTTGGAATGAGACATGCACAGTTGGAGCAATTTTCTGTTCCGCGACAACTCTGCAGGTACTGAAACTCACGATAATTGACAAAGCTCCGGTCTCATTCCGAAGATTGCCGAATCAGCTGAAGATGGTGTCTGTGAACTCTGCTAGACAGAATCTGCAAGGAAGGCTAAGTAAAGACTTGGGGACATTTGCCATGGGTAGCAGCTAGGCTGGAGGGGGTTCTATATAGGGTAGGGATGGGCGAATTTTTTTGCCTTGTTTCGGCAAAAAAATAGACTTGTATGGCTTTGTGCGTTAAAATAAAAAGATGCGCGTCCAAAAAATGTCGTCGCATGACTTTAATGAGCGTCAACGTCATTTTGCAGGCGACTCATTTTTGCCGAAACAATGCGGGTCAAAGTCGCGCATCCCTAATTACCTTTTGTGGGACAGTATTCCATTCAGTTCTTTTCAAATACTTCATATGGGTTTCCAACTTTTCTTTGCAGGAATCTTCCATCGCACATCAATCCAAGTCTGTCCGAGAACCCCGATCAATCTGCTGCAGAATGTTTTGATGACAGAAGGTATGATGGAGTGCCTGCACAAGACTTGGTTAACTTCCATGGACTCTGCCCTGAAAATATAGATCTTCCAACTGATACAACCCCAGCAGAAGGAGCCGTGGCCACCACAGTTGACCAGATGCACCCGGAGGGCACCCTGGAAGATATGGAGGTGTCTGCTGTTATTAATGGGCCTATCTCAGACTGTAACCTGGAATTATCTAATGTGAGAGATAAAATTGCTTCAGATATGTCGATAGACTCAATGAAAAATTCCAGAGAAAGAAAAGATGAACCTTCCTGTCCTGTCTCTCCTTCAGTTTACATGATGCGCCTCCCTCAGCCTCCCGGTGCCTACATCCAAAATGAACACAGCTACCATGTGGGCAATGCCCTTCTTTGGAAGAGACGGGCTGAAGCTGCACTGGAGGCTTTGGGTAAAGTCCAAAGGCAGCTGGAGGCATGCAGACGTAGAGAGCAGCGGCTGCGACTTCGCATCTCTGCGTTACAACATGAACACTTGCGAGAAAGACGCGCACAGACTGATGTTAGAGAAAAACTGAAAGAACATTTGCAGGTGTTCGAGCTGCAGCTTATCAATGACTTTGTATAAATCTCACTGAGTAGCAGCCAAGGGACGTGTAATTCATGTACAGCTTTATCATAAACATGTTCCTGCAGCAAGTCAGTCGTGTCTCTTATTTCCTTTACTTTTCATTTTACTCATTTCATTGACTTTTTAAGTTATTCTGTGGGCAAGTTATATCCACATGTATCCTGTTTCAATTGCATATATCTCATTGTCATTTGACTTTATCCATCAGAATACAATCCCATTTATTTGAAATGAAAATACTTTAAGGCTTGAAATGAACAGTTTATTCAGTGTCGTTTTAACCATCCAGTTAATGTTTGAGTCTCCGCTTTAAACCAATTTCTCCTTCTGCAAAATCGATGTATTGTTGAAACAAGAAATGTGCCATGTTTGTAAATATGGTTTAATGTCTAGCTGATTTCTAATCATCACATTTGGGTCTATTGTATATGAAAGGGCAAGTGATCGCGTATTGTAAGGGAAGAAAGCTGGAACCATATGAGCAGTGGAAGATGGAGATTTAGGTGTATATAAATATTACAGCATTATAGGAGCCAACAAAGCAATTTTAAAAGCTTGGGCTTCATTGGCCAACCTTGGCTTATTGTGACCATGATCTTTCTTTTTTGTGTATAGCCATACATCTGACAGTGTGAGCAGCCATTTTATTTCTTTACATAAACTGAATCATTTTTCAACATGCCACAGTTTAAGCCAGGCCCAGACTGGCAATCTGTGGGTTCTGGCAAATGCCAGAGGGGCTGCTATAAGGTGCCATAGAAAGTCAGTATTTAGTGGGCTGGTGGTGGCTATTTGGGCCTCTGTTTGGGCTGAGTGGGCCTCTGTGTACCTGAAATGCCAGGGCCTATTTTAATTCTCAGTCCAGGCCTGGTTTAAGCAGATCCACACATAGGGGTAAATTTATCAAAGAGTGAAGTTCCGCCACTAGAGTGAAATTCCGCAGCTCTCAATTCATTTCTATGGGATTTTGAAAGGCGTATTTATCAATGGGTGAAAGTTCACCCTTTGATAAATACGCCTATAAAAATCCCATAGAAATGAATGGAGAGCTGCGGAATTTCACTATTAACTTCACTCTTTGATAAAAATACCCTAAAATGTATCTGATCCATTTAAAATCAATCAAATCCTTTGTGACATTAAGACATACTCGATCATATAAAGGGTCCACTGAGATAACCTCTGTTTGGTATGTCATGTTGTCTAATGTATTGATTTGCTTAGTAGTGTGTTGTGTGAGTAATGGAATATTTCACCGTTAAATTAACTTTTAGTATGGTGTAGACAGTGATATTTTGAGATAAATTGCAATTGGTCTTGTTTTTATTTTACCTTTATGCAACTACAGTGGAACATAAATTTTACATCCCCTGTTTTTAAGTTTTACCTTATTTTACATTGTTGTTTTGTGGTCCCACCTATATATTATGCATAATACAGTTTCCTGTATTTTTTCTGGTCCCCTGAAAAACGTAAAATGGGGGTTGTACTGTATCTTGTTGCTATGGTCTAATCTACCCTAGTAGCCAGGCACTGGTTTGAAGAAGGTAACATGAACATAAATACGAGAGGGCTGGGCTAGAAAGATCAACAATAAAAAGTAACATTAAGGGGCAGATTTATCAAGGGTCGAATTTCGAAATACAAAAAACTTCGAAATTTGACCATTGAATTAAAAAACTTCAAATTCAAAGTTTTTTCAGCAAATTTGTCAATCCTGCGATCAAATAAAAATCGTTTGAACGATTCAAATGATTTTAGCGTACAATCGATCGATTTTTATTTGATGTGTAAAAAGTTAGAAAGATGCATTAGACGGTGGCGAAGTATTGAAGTCAAGGTTATTTTAAAGAGACAGTACTTAGATTATCGAATGGTCGAATATTCAAAGTATTTTTACTTTGAGTCGAAGTAAATTCGAAGTGGTAGTATTCCCTCGAATTCACTTCGACCCTTAGTCAATCTGCCCCTAACATTGTAGCCTCACAGAGCAGTAGGTTTTTGGCTTCTGGGGTCAGTGGCCTTCAGCAGAATTGGTCGGAAGAGGAAGGCAATTTTTTTTTTTTAAATACATGTACTGTTATACCAAATGCTCTGAACCTGGGTTTTCTGGATATCAGATCTTTCTGTAATTTGTATATTCATAACTTAAGTCTATTAAGTTACTGTTTTATTATTACAGAGAAAAAGGGAATGATTTTTAAAAATTTTGATTATTTGGATAAAATGGAGTCTATGGGACTTCCCAGAATTCTGAACAATCTAAGGCAGGGATCCCCAACCTTTTGAACCCGTGAGCAACATTCAGAAGTAAAAGTAGTTGGGGAGCAACACAAGCATGTAAAATCTTCTTGGGGTGTCAAATAAGGGCTGTGATTGGCCATTTGGTAGCTCCTATGTGGATTGTCAACCTACATTGAGGCTCTGTTTGGCAGTGCACCTGGTTTTTATACAACTAAAACTTGCCTCCAAGCCTGTACTTCAAAAATTTGCACCTGCTTTGAGGCCACTGGGAGCAACATCCAAGGGGTTGGAGAGCAACATGTTGCTCACGAGCTACTGGTTGGGGATCACTGATCTAAGGCTAAAAGGTTTCCAGATAAAGGATCACATACATGTATATATGGACCAATTAAATGGTTGCTAAGAAGAGGGCATTCTATAACATGCTAAAAGTGAACTGAAAGGTGAATGGCCTTGCTATTGGGTACCCCACAGTGAACACAATTGCTTGCTTATCCAAGAAATGCTTTGGTACGGGCTACTTTATAATCACTTCTCAGATCCCCCATTGCTGTCCCAGACCATGCACAATCACAGTGTAGTAAAGTTTCGGAGTTTATTATAGTGTGCAGAAGGGATGCACCATATCCAGGATTCGATTTAGGATTCAGACTTTTTCAGCAGGATTCGGCCGAATTTGCATATGCAAAGTAGGATTCGGTTCGGTATTCGGCCGAATCTTTCACGAAGGATTCGCAGATTCGACCGAATCCCAATGGTATGATGCACACCAATGGTATGATATTGTGCAAGTGCATAATTGAGCCACACAATCTCTGGAATTCGAATGGGGAATTAAAATTCGAATGTGTGAATTTTGACACCAAAAAAATGAAAATTCAAATTTACTATTCGACCCTTAAAAAATCTGCCCCATAGTGTTTAGATAACTATGTTTTCATTAAGATTTGTCCCTTTTAATTGTGCTTTCGCTTCTTTGGAATGGATTGCTTATAACAATTTCAAGATGTATCGTATAAGTACATAGAGAATATATTTTAATATCTCTTATATGAACAGCAGATTCAATTTAAATGCTCCCAAACAGGGATTGACAGTGCTCATAAAGCACCATAATAACGTTTTGTTGAACTTTATAAATACAACTTCCCTTTAAATAGTGTCTTTAAACCTAGATGTTGATTATTTTTCACTGTCACTTGTATGTGTTCCTTGAGCATCTTTTTTTTTTCTGTTGCATTCTTTTTGTTCTGGCCTAGGGAGAGACCATGTAAAGGATTTGGTGACCCACAGTAGTCAAGACAAATACTCATCCGAAGTGCATGGTATAAAATTGCTTAGAGTTTTTTAGTGTTCATGATATTAGCAGTTTTATGCTGATAATACTATGAATTTGTAACAGGAGCACCACTTGCTGTTCTGGCTGGCTGAACAGAATCAGGATGTTAAAGGGGGTAGTTCACCTTACAAAGATTGTTTTCAAATAGCCCACCAGAAATAATGACTTTTTTCAATTGCTTTTATTTTTGACTGAGACTAAAAAAAAACCTGAAGTTGAACATCTTCCCATGAGCAGCTCTGTAAACTGTTTAGATGGTCCCCTTTATACTTTGCTATATGAATTGATATATATCTTCGCTTTAGCCCTATTGAGTTACTATTGGATACTGATACTGATAAAGTCAAGAATTTAGAGAGTTGCTTATTAAGCAGCTATGGGCAAACACCAATATTGTAATGATAAGCAGGTCAGAAATATTTCAACTGACCCTAACCTGCTGCTTCCTTATCTGCAATTAAACCAAACTCAAGTCCTCCACGCTTTTTTGAACTGCACCCAGCTCGACTCCCCTCTGATGACTCATATTTTTTGGGGTCAACAAATCATGAGGGAGGGTCGGTATTATTAAATCATGAAATGTGAGGAGCCGTGCTTGAGGCTGCAAGACCTGGCAGAACCTGCAGCTGGAGCTCACTTGCTTGGCCCAAACTAACCCAACCAGTGGTTTCAGAGTTCGGGGAGTGGATCTTGGTTCCAAAATGCACGAGTATTAATTTTAGTACTGAAGTCCACTCCACGTGTTTGTACCCAGGCTAACACAGTGGCTCTGGAACTAGACTGCTGTGCATGCAAAAGTCTAAGTCTGAAGAGGAACACCTGGAAAAGGTAAGTAATATTGTGTTTTTTCCCTTGGCCTTGGGGTTCCCTTGTCCTTTAAAACCTTGATCGGTAACTGTATGGTTGTGTAATGGCAATAGCATAATAACAGTTGTCAGTATCAGAAATTCGTCTTGTAAACTGTTTTAACTAGTGACTGCCTTTTTATTATGTGTATCAGTTTTATCTTTTTAATCCGTGGTCCTCCGATATCTAGTGCAAAGGCATTGGAAGCTAAGTAAATGAATGACTGTAGAACAGATTAAAACAGTACATATACCTACCTACTGTCTTTTTCTTCCTGATTCCCTAATAATGGAAAGGGTTAGGCAGAGGGTGGGAAAACCGTTGTTTAGGCCTTGGGACTCTAATTAACGGGGAACTACGTGAAAATGAATGAACATTTAATATAAGCTTTGTCATACTGAAATAAGAAACTTTCTAAATACAATCAATTAAATATTCTGTATTGTTTCTGAAATAATCAAGTTTAGCTTAACTATCCCTCTCTCAGCATCTATTTCTTTTCATTCTGTCTTCTGGGTTGGGTGGCAGATATGCATTGACAGTTCACCCAATATATCTTATGGGGGGAGGGTCTTTCTTTCCTAATGTGAATAAGAGCTCATTGAAATAACTGATTCCAGTACAAACAAATTCTAACAAAATAATTGCCTTTTGCACAAATCATGTAGAGATACAGGATTTCCTGTGATTTTAATAGAGTGAACTGTAATACATCTTCTAGGCAAAAGGAGCCCCCCTATAAGATATATTAGATATAACAATCAATGACTACCTGACACCCAACTGCTGCATGAAGACAGAATGAAGAGAAACAGATGCTGAGAGAGGGATAGTGAAGATAAACTTGATTATTCAAAACCAATGCAGAATATTTCATTGATTGTATTTAAAGAAAGTTTCTTATTTCAGTGTGCTGAAGCTTATTTTAATTTTCAATAGTTCCCCTTTAAATGTGTGCGTGTGTGGAGGGGGGTTATCAGAAATATTCATGATTTTCATTTGGGAAGGCCAGCATGAGTATGCCACATTGTGGTGCACAAAGGTGACAGGTATATAAAAGGCACTGTAAGAGTTAAAAGCAGCAAGCATTATATAGTATGCAACTGCTAATCAGCAAAATATATGTGCTTCTTTAGAGAAACATATACAAAAGACCTCTCTGCTCTCTCGACCTTGCTATTGTGACTTTGCACCCCTCCTACAGGCATCCCCTATAGCAGGAAACCCCATCCATTTTTACCCATGAGTCACATACAGGTATACAGTAAATATAAAATAAAGTTCCTTCGGGGCAACAAATAAGGGCTTTATTTGGTTATTTGGTAGCTCCTGTGTGGACTGACAGACTACAGTTAGGTTTGTTTGGTAGTACACATGGCTTTTGGCCTCCAAAGCTTACTTTCAAGTTAAATATCCAAAAAAAGAGCACCTGCTTTAGGACCACTGGGAGCAACATCCAAGGGGTTGGAGATCAACCACTAACCTATAGCACTGGAAAAAGGTGCTGTTGATGTACTTTGGGTGCTATGTGTAAACTTTAGAATTGCCCATTAAAGGAGAAGGAAACCCCCTGGGTGCAAAACCCCTCCCCCTCCCCTGGGTTGCCCCCCCTCCCGGAAAACTTTGTGACCTTCGGCGCATGCGCAGTAGATCCGTACCTGAAAATGCTCCTACTGCGCATGCGCCAGAAGACGCCGGTCAAAGCAGGAAGAAGAAGACGTGCGTGGGAGAAGATGGCGCCTGTGAACTCCGTGAACAGGACCTGCGCAGAGGGGTGAGTAACAAGTTAGGGGCATTTGCCCGGGGGGACAGGTAGGCCAGGGGGAAGGAGGGAGGGGTTTTGCGCCCAGGGGGTTTATTTCTCCTTTAAGGTACTTGCCTTGTGGACTGACAGAGTAGAGGAGGCATCCACCTACAACAGCCCAAGAAGATGCATGACACTGCTGATTTTAAAAAGAACAGGAGGAACCAGTAAAAGGAAACTTGAGTGCTCAATTAAGCAGTGGCAACAGCAGTTATGATGGCAGAATCTACTTGAAGAAATTGTAACAATATTCCTATATTAAGCATGATAATAATGCACATGTAGGAGCATCTGCTTGGGCTCACATGGAATAAGTAGACTTCCAGAATAAAAGGGTATTTATGCATGTTTTAGGAGCATCCACTATTATACAGACAAAGGGGGTCTTTACTTAAAGGGTTTGTTAACCTTGCAAAAAAATTTCAGTTCACTTCTCCAGAAATAAAGACTTTTTCCAATTACTTTCTATTTTCCATGTGTGACCGTTTTTCTAATATTGACATGCAAGTATTATTTTTCAGCTTTCTAAAGCTGCTCTGTGAGAGGTGGGGTCGCCGACTCTGTAAACTGTTCTTAATTGATACATTTAGTTGATACATTTCTTATCTTTGTCGCTGAGCAGAATCCCTTGTTTTATTTGAGGCAGCTGTTAAAATTGGTACAATAGTTGCTAATATCCCAAAAATGCTGCTGTGAAAATTTTAACCATTTAGAGCCTGCACTTTAATTACTGAGCTGCCAGGCTCAAACAACAGTGACAGGAACCTTAAACTTTAAATTTAGATTTTGGAAACACAGGAAAAAAATAAAAAACAGAAAGCAACTAAAAAAAGTCTTTATTTCTGGAGAACAGTCTGAAAACAACTGAAAAAGTGTTTGGAAGGTAAACAGCCCCTTTAAGTGTTTTTCCCAGTACACATATCCTGTTGATGGGGGGGGGTGACAAGAAAAAAATTGTATCTTTGGCTCTATTTCTCTTTTATTCATATAGGAGCAAGGATTTTACACAATCTTTGGAGGCTTGATGTGCCAAACCATATTTGCTGCTGATCTTTTATATAACTGTTGAGTCAAGTGATCATTTATCATTATCTCCCCAAATTTCTATAAACTGTTCCCCAGGGTTGAGCTATATAATACGTCAAACTGATATCAGACACCTAACTCAGTTTTGGGTGAGCCTTAACTAGAACAAGACAACTAAATGCGTTTGTGTGTGTCCAACTTGAGGCCTCCAGCCTCCTCATAGATTTCTTAAACGAATGACTTGCCATGATTATATTACCTAACCCTTGAACACACACTGGCTCCCGACTCAGTGCTTGGTGAGCTGTCTCAATGGCTGTGCTCCATTGTTCCTCCCCCAAGTAATCATTGAAAAGAAGTTGTATTGGGGCATGCGAAGAGTCGAAGCAAAGCAATTGCTGAAGAACCAAGGTTTGAAGGAAAGGTATTATTACTAGGGGTACCAAATGTTACGCATCCTCCAGTGATTGTAACTTAGGATCAAGAACAATGTACTCATGTATTATAACAGAGAAAAAGATAATACATATTAAAGGGCACCAATCATGACCAAAATCATTTACTAAGTAAATACACTATGTGAAAGTTCAAGAAATCCGATTTTTAAAACAGTTAGAATTGTTTGTATAATGTAAATGATCAGCTCACTATTCCTTCTGCAAGATCTCCCCTATCTCCCCTGCAGTTCTAGCTGAGGCAGCCATCTTGGATTTCACTGGCTCCTCCTACCTATATCTTCCCAGCCAACTGTAGCTCTGAAATCTCGCACATGCTCAGTTGAAATTCCTTGCTTGCTTATCAACCCTTCTAAGCTATTTTCAAATCAGCCAAACCTGTGTGTTAGCTGCTGTTCAGTAGTGCTGCCCCCTGCTGGAAGTTAGCAGGTGGCAGCACTTCTAGTGGATACTTCTAGTGGAGGAGTTTACTAAAACAAGGCATTCTGGGTAGAATACTCAAAGCAGTGTTACAATCTGAGCATGCTCCTGAAATTTGCATATTAGAGTCTCTGTTAGAGTCTCAATATGGCCTCCCTCAGTGAAAGAACCCATTTGACAAAGTAAGGGATTTTTTTAAAATCTGCAGTTTTTTCAAAAAACTATATATGTAGTTTGATTAAACGTGTTTAGCTTGTACTGGTCAGATGGTTAATATGTGTTTGATTTTGGCTGTGATAGGTGCCCTTTAAGTAAGTTTGGTTGAAAAAAAGACACGTCCATCAAGGTAAACCTTTGGATATGTTTTAAATGTTTAGTTATTTGATTAAAGTGGAGTCTATAGCCCAACCAGTGGCTCACAAGCAACATTTTGCTCTTGGATCCCTTGGATGTTGCTCCCAGTGGCCTAAAAGCAGGTGATTATTTTATAATTCCAGGCTTGGATGCAAGCTGTGTTGCATATAAATCTTGTGCACTGCCAAACAGAGCCTCTGTAGGCTGCCAATCCACATATGGCCTAAAAACAGCAAATCACAGCACTTATTTGGCACCCCCAGGAAATTTTGCATGCTTTTGTTGCTCCCAAACTACTTTTACATTTGAATGTGGCTCATGGTTAAAAAACGGTTGGGAACCCCTGCTATAGATGATGGTCTTACGGTAATTTGGAGCTTTCTGGGTAAAGGGATTTCAGATAATGGATGCTATAACTGCATTCATTCATTCATTGTCTGCATTCACATATACAGCATTACCCTGGATGCAGACACACGGAGCAGATTTTGGGTGAAAATGATGCTCAAATGCTCAGGCCTCAACTCAGATTCAAAATACGATCTGGCATTTCAGTATAGAGGTATAAATAGTTCCCAACCAGACCACTAAATAGTGACTATCTATGGCAGGGATCCACAACCTTTTTTACCTGTGAGACACATTCAAAAATAAAAAGAGTTTGGCAGCAACACAGGCATGCAAAAAGTTCCTGCCAAATAAGGGCTGTGGTTGGCTATTTAGTGGCCCCTATGTACAGGGCCGGATTTACATAGTGGGCGCCCCTAGGCCCCACTGGCAGTCTACAGGAGGCTTTATTGCAGTACACCTGGTTTTTATGCAACCAAAACTTGCCTATAAGTCAGGAATTCCAAACTAGACACCTGCTTTGAGGCCACTGGGAGCAACATCCAAGGCGTTGAAGAGCAACATGTTGCTCACGAGCTACTGGTTGGGGATCACTGATCTATGGCATCTTACATCTGCCCATCTGGCAGTTTGCCACAATCCACAAATTGCCAGTCATTGCCTGTCACTCTTTTCAGTGGAAGTCAGTGGATTGGCAGATTATTGGCCAACATTTAGACACAGGCATAGAATCAACCCTGTATCAGTATCAGATAAACCTAAAATCCCAGATTAAAGTTCATCAGTTAGGGTGAGATTTAGGGAAAATATGTCATTACTATCCTAGATATTCCTGGAGCTATGACTGAATGACCACCAATATTATATTTTCCTAGATCTCATGAGCTAAGGGGGGAGCCTGCCCAAAGTGTGGACCAAAAGCTCTGTGGGCCAATAATACATAGGAAAAACTAGCCATGGCCTGTGACAATTTTCTGTGAGGCATAGTGTTGCCACCTGGCCTGGCCGGTAAAAATGATGGCTGATCCCAATGTTATTAATAGGGAAAAAAGATAAATATAAAGGAAGGCCGGCATTTTTTTCCAGAAAAGGTGGCAACCCTAGTGAGGCAGCGCACCTCAAAAACCTTAGCTAAAATAAATATATGTGTTAAACCATAGCTCCAAACAATTTGGAAGTAAAAAGAGGGACAAAAAATTTTTTCCCGCACGTAGCGCAGCAATTTTTTGACCACACCCCTTTCTGTGCCCACACCCCCTAATTACCATATTTGTTTTACAAAATTTGGCAGATTATGAAAGTTTGAAAATATTTCTCCTTATCTAAACTGTGTTTTTGTGTCTCAAAATTGTTACAAAGTATCTTATTTGCACCTGTGGCTGTTCTGGGCTCTCTGATAAAAGCCAATTAAGTGAGAAACGTTGTTTCTTTTTCTGGCTGTTCAGTGCAGAGAAAAGAGGGACTTTCCAGTACAAATGAGGGACTGCGGGTTGAGCTGTCAAAAGAGGGACTGTCCCTCCGAAAAAGGGACAGTTGGGAGGTATGTACCAGTGTACAAATGAAGGACCATGGAACTGATATGACCCAAGTTGACATAAATATATATATAATAATAAACAATTCAAACTGCAAGTAAAAATAGAGCAGGGGGATGTACAACATCACACTGAAGTCTTGGCACCATTGCCTTATGCCACCTCAGCTGTCTCTGTACCCATAAAAGAGAAGAAGCCCTGGAGTGCAGTGTCTGCTCTACTTTAAATCTACTTTACTCTCCCACCAAACATCTTTACACTAATCCAACCCATGCTCCGCCCTTATTCATGACATCAAAGCCTTGGTGAGCATGCACTTTTTTTTTTTTATTGCTCCGCTGGGATTCGCTGTGCGCTGAGAACGTGGGACGTCTGTGCGTGCGTATCCCTCCGCCATTTGCGCGAGATTTCGGTGCTGTTGCTTTAGCAGGCAGGCAGGCCGCGGACGCGAGAAGAACAATAGAGTCTCTCGGCAGAGGCGGGAAAGTCTTCTCGTGCGCACGCTTTTTAGTAAGGAAAAAAAAAAAACAAGAGAGATCACCAACATGTCCATGGCTGCAGCGCGTGACAAGCGGAGTGTCCTAAGTACCGACAATGGCAGCGGGGAGCCCGACGGGCAGGAGTTACTGGAGAACTGCGGTGTGTGCAAAAACCAACTGCGGGCGGACACGGAACCGCAATTGTTACCGTGCTTGCACTCTGTGTGCCGGGCCTGCCTCCCGCCGGAGACCCCTGCTCCTGAGCTGCCCACCAACAGTGGAGACATGGCTTCAGGTATGATGAGACACAGGGGCGGGAGACATTGGCAAGGGATTCTGTTTCCGCCCACTCAGCTCCATACAGTGTCCGTGTGGGAAGGAGACCGGGGTTCCAACCTCTGTTTCCTACTCACGAGGCTCAATAACAGAACAAAGAGCTGCCCAGGGAAATGGCAGGACCAGTGCAGGCTCTGCTGATGACAATGTGAGACTTGGCACCCAAAGCTACACTGTTCTCACTCAGCCCCCACTCATTAAAACGAGAACTAAACCCTAAATAAAGAGGTAGAACTGTTCTATGTTATGTTTGGGCCTTCTGTTCCAGCTCAAGGCAACCACAGCCCTTTAGGGGTCAGATTCAGGGACATTAGTTGGCTGACGACAAGTCTCCTTTTCATGGCGACTAATCTCCCCGAACTGCCTTCCCGTTGGCTAGAATGTAAATCGCCTGCGGGATGGCACTTGGAGCCTTTCATTTTTCAAAGTTTCCTTGTGAGGCGACTTCAGAAAACGAAGCGCTCCGAGTGCCGACCTGCTGGCGATTTACTTTAGGGGAGATTAGTTGTCCTGAAGAAGAGGAGATTTGTAGCCGGCCTGGCCCGGATTCATGGAAAGGCTGCCTAAGGCAGCAGGATTTTAGGGGGGTGCCATGCTGCCCAACCACACCCACTTTGGAACAAAAACACTGGGGATAGAATCATTTTTTAAATTTCCAGTGCGCCAATCCCCATTGCTCCAGTCCAGACAATGAAAATTTGCACGAATTAAGGGGAGGGGACAGGGGTGACGAACCGCAGTGGGCCTAGGGGCACCCACTATGTAAATCTGGCCCTTTAGCCGGCGACTAATCTCCCCGAATCTGACTGTCTCTCTGCCCTTAGCAGTAAAGATCTGTGTCTCCAAAGATGCCCCAGTAGCTCCCCATCTTCTTTTCTGCTGATTCACTGCACATGCTCTGTGCTGCTGTCACTTACTGAGCTTAGGGACCCACTCACAATATACAGTACACATAGAATAGTCACAATATAAGGCTGATTAGTAATTAATACAGATAATTACTACATGACAGCACAGAAACCAGTGCAATTAGCATCAGAATTTAATAATCAGCCTTGTAGCTAGGGATGCACTGAATCCAGGATTCGGTTCGGGATTCAGCCTTTTTCAGCAGGATTCTGATTTGGCCAAATCCTTCTGCCCGGCTGAATCTAATCCTAATTTGCACATGCAAATTAGGGGTGGGGTGGGAAATCGAATGACTTTTTGTCACAAAACAGGGAAGTAAAAAATGTATTCCCCTTCCCACCCCCTAATGTGCACATACAAATTAGGATTCGGATCGGTATTCAACCGAATCTTTTGCAAAGGATTCGGCTAATCCAAAATAGTGTATTCGTTGCATCCCTACTTGTAGCATCATCTTATTTTACACGCCAACTTTATTATTTGCTTGATAATTTGCAGCAATCCCTAAGATCAGATTCTCAACAGCTGCTCAGAGCCCACTGAGCATGTGAGTGTCGCAGACACTTGCCAAGATGGTGACCCCCTGTGACAAGTTTTAAGTCCTGGATCGTTGCTGCTATTGACAGGCTGACATTTTAAGCTGGTGCAACAAGTTCAGTATATAAAACATTGCCATATACATTTTTAAGCTTTACTAACTAGACATTTTCTAGAGGTTATCTGTGATTTGTTTCCCCTTGCACAACTTACTCATCTCTCCCTCACTCACATTATTGAGCCAGAAGGGGTTGTTCACCTTCAAACAACTAGTTGTTTTCTGATAGATCACCAGAATCTATCTGATAGATCACCAGAAATAACTTTTTCCAATTACTTTATATTTTTTATGTGTCACAGTTTTTCTAATATTAATTATTAAATTAATAAAATTGTAAAGTGTATTTTTCACCTTCTAAGGGTCTGGTTGCACCAACAGATTCGGGGAGATAAGGTACCCCATCGACAAATCTTCTTCGGGGCGACAATCTCCCCGAACTGCCTTCCCCCAACTCTCCGCCGGCTAAAATCAAACTCGCCTGGGGGAAGGCACACGTGGTGCTTTGTTTTCCCAAGTTGCCTCACCAGGAAACTTTGGACAACTTCGGAAAACAAAGCGCCGCATGTGCCTTCCCCCAGGTGATTTTCATTTTAGCTGGCGTTGGATAGGAAGAAGGCAGTTCGGGGAGTTTGTCGCCCCGAAGAAGGAGATTTGTTGCTGGGGCGACTAATCTCCCCGAATCTGCTCGTGTGGCCATACCTTTAATCAGCTCTGGAAGGGGGTTGCCGACCCTGTAAACTGTTCTAAATTGATACATTTAGTTGATACATTTCTTATCTTTGTCCCTGCTGAGAAGAATCTCTGGGTTTCATTGCAGGCAGCTTGAATTGATACAATAGTTGCTAATTCTCCAGAGGTTCTAGTGAGAAATGTATCCATTAAAAGGGATGTAAAGGCAAAAATATAAAATCCCATTTTTACTTTCTTTAATGAAAGGGAAACCTATCTCCAATATACTTTAATTAAAAAATGTCTACTGTTTTTATTACAAACCTGACTGTATGCAGTGAAATTGCCCCTTCTTTTACTGCTGTGGATAGGAATTGTCCCCAACTGCTGTGCAGGTAAACGATCATACTTTCAAATGGCAGGGGGAGCCCCCCCACCTTACTTCCCAGAACTCGAGCAGCATTGCTGGATTCCCTGTAGAGATTTGTATCCAGAGATTCAGTGCAGTCTTTATATTCTGATTATTCTTCAGTCTTGCTGTATTGGCTTCTATGGCAGATATTGTTTGACTTGTGCTATTTTGATAATTTATGACCATCCCTAAGCTTAACCTCCCAACTGAAGCCCAGACCACACTGAGCATGTGCGAGTCTTGATATTGCAGAAATGTCTAACAAAGTTACAAGATGACAGCCCCCTGCGCCAACTTTGAAAGCATAAATCATTTGTCATATTAGGCTGCTGGTGCAGTAAGTTCATGTTTATATTTAGTATACAAAATACAGCATTTCTAACATTATTCTATTTTAGACTTTAGTTACCCTTTAAATGTTGCAAAATTGTAACAGTTTAGAACCTGAATTACTGAGCTGCCAGACTCAAACACCAGAGAAAGGGCCATTCAACGTCAAACAGATTTTGGAAAAACAGTAAAAATAACTAATGGGAAAAAAAGTCTTTAAACAACTGAACTAAAAAAAGTTTTTGGAAGTTGAAGAACCCCTTTACAGGGGTGGGGCACTTATAAAATAGAATGTTCTACAATGGCTAATTCTAAACAGCTTTTCAAATGGTCTTCATTTTGAACTATTTGCCACCTTCTGACTCTTTCCAGCTTTCCAAAGGGGGTCACTGACCCCATCTAAAAAAAACTCTGCAAGGTTACAAATGTATTGGCGTTACTACTCTATTGCTCATCTTTCTATGCAGGCTCTCACCTATTCATATTATCATATTATTTGCTAATGTAATTGAGTGGGCGGGCAGTTATTTATCACATTCTAAGCTTGTTCTGACTCGAAACATTGTGGCAGAAGTAATTTCTGTTTCAGGACGGTTCATCAGATGCCGACTGCTGTGTTGTCAGTCAGAACCACTTCTCATTAACAAATAACATGGAAACCATTGTAAATGTGTGATGAATGTCTATTGGAATGGTAATGGTTGAAAGAAGTCCGTTCTAGAAAGTGTGGCAATTCTGACAGCTTTATATTTTACTTTTAAGTTGCTTATAGGAAGTGTCAGAAACTGCCAATGACTTCTTCCTGCACTGTAGAAAAATGTTGCACTCCAAGTTTTCCTAAAACAAAAAATGCTTTTTCATAGTAAGTTTCATTACAAATATTCAGTGATCTTCGTTATTTATATAGCCAGTGAAACCTCGATTTTATATACCTGATCTTAAGTTTTTCCACATTTTACATTTTTTTTGTGGTTCCACCAATTTATAATGCTTTTCTCCAGATACTGCATTATGTTTTCTTGGATTTTTTCACCAAAAGTTTGTTCTGATGTTGCCAAAAATGGCAATTTGGCCTCTGAATGTTATTATTGGAGAAATGAAGATGTCTGTTACTAGTCCAATTAGTCTGCACCTCATATAGTCATGCACAAATCCCTTATTGCTTTAGGTTGTGTGTGTGACTGTCAGGGAGGCCTTGCACTGTAATACAGGTATGGGACCTGTTATCCAGAAAGCACGGAGCCTGGGGTTTTCCGGATAATGGATCTTTCCATAATTTTACTAGAAAATCATGTAAACATTAAATAAACCCTTTAGGCCGGTTTTGTCTCCAATAAGGATTAATTATAGTTTGGGTCAAGTACAAGGTACTGTTCAATTATTACAGTTAAAAAGGAAATCATTTTAAAAAATGTGCTTTATTTCAAGATTTATGGGAGATGGCATTCCGTGATTCAGAGTTTTCTGGATTATGGATCCAATACCTGTATTGTAATCACTTACCTGATAACCCGGGCAGGTACACTTGTTATTAGAAAGCGGCATTGACATGGGGTATTTCTAGAGGAGCACCAAAGAGCTCTCCAGTGTAAGGCTGTGTCTGGAGTAAAGAATGCAGAAGAGGAAAAAGATTTCATCAAATGAGCTACACAAATACCCTGGGCCGATTTTAGTTTTCTGCTACCTGGAGCATCGGCCCAGGTATCAGGCAAGCGATTACGATCTGTGATTGTGACTTTTCTCACCAGACCTGTGAAGAAGCATGCAAAGCTGTTTTTTTTTTTTTTTTCTGCTGGGTTTCAAGTGGCAGAACCAGCTGTGCAGAAAATTACATTTGTGCCATTCACTACAAGACTACATATGTTGTGCAGTCTGAGTTGCTGTGTTGTCATGGAACAGCGGTGTTAATGGTACCAGTTGAACCTCTCTTAGGTTCTGTGGCTTGCGGGTTTATGTGTCTGCCAATATTGTATTTTGGCAGATTTTTATGTGTGTAATATTTGCTAGCTTTATGTATAAAGGTACAGGGATGCACAACTGAATGCTTTACAGCAGGAGAATCTAAACAGTAGATTGATCTAAAGAAAATCAAAATCTGTCAGTCAACCCTAATAGTTAAAATTCTGGGCACCTGTGCTGGACTATGGGAGGGGTTTCCTAAAATGTACATTGGGTCCTATGAGGAGCTATGGCTACAAATCTCTCCATCAGACTATTATCCTGTTGTGCATTTTTTTCAAGTACCCCATATAAGTTCCTGTATTGGAACAGATTGGGTACCTTTGCACTATGGTGGCCCTAATACAAAATCTGCAGCTTCTGCTTAGTTCCTCAAGATACTTTGGCACAATATTTGGTAGTTGGCAGTTGAGTCCCCAGCCTTTCGGTGTTATTGATGTGCAAGAAAGCTCACAGTGATTGGCTGCAATGGCATATATTGCTGTCAGGTCATTTCTGGAGTGCTTTTATATCCTGAGCTGCTTCAGAAAATCCATCTACGGTGTTTGATGTTGAAGGCCTTGAATGACATTTAGTTATCTGGCTGTTCGTTTTAAAGCATCCTAAATATTGTTGCTGAACCACATTTGGAGCAGTTGTTGCAAATCCCACGGCAGTGGTGGCTTATAAAGATGGGGTATGAACCCAAGAGCCCTGTGTTTTAAGGTGGCATTTGAAAGGTAATGTAAAGGCAAAACAAATTAATTACATTTTTACTTTCTTTAATGAAAAAGAAACTCCAATTTCTCCAATAAACTTTAATTAAAAAATGTAACGATTTTATAAGAAACCTGACTGTATGCAGTGAAATTCTCCCTTTTAATTGCTCTGACTGCTGCGGATAGGAAACTTCAGACAGTCTCTAACTGCTCTACAGGGAAACAATCATACTTTCAAACAGCAGGGGGGAGGAACTTCCCAGAACTCGAGCAGCTTTGTTTGTTTCCCTGTAGAGCAGCCGGCGACTGGGTAGAATTTCGGCACCTATGAAGATGTGCTAATGGCGGAGCTCACCCAAACGCTTTGCTTCTCCTGGCCGGTCGCTGCTATTGTGAGATTTCGTTTACTCCGTCCTGAATAAGTTTCTGCACACCCATTGTCAATTTGATGTCACGTTGTGTGTTCTAATAAATCCGCATTTTTATTAATATCAGCGTCTCCCGTGGGTGTGTCAGTTAGCACTCATTGTGTGCGTCTATTTTGTAAGTGTTGGCGACCTTGTAGAGATTAATATCTGCAGCAGTCAGAGCAAGTAAATGAAGGGGGAATTTTCTTATAAAAACTGTACAGATTTTTTTTAATTGAAGTATATTGGGGGAGTAAAAATGGTATTTTATTTTTGCCTTTACATCCTCTTTAGTGTTTCCAACTCCAGCTGTATGGACAAATATCATGGAGCCAGATTTAAACAGATAAACTCGGATTCTGTTTGGAGGATTTTTTTTTGCTGCAGTCACTGGTTCTGCAGAATTGGAGAACATTTGTATTGAACAACACAAAAACTATAAAATCCACATTAGATTACATGACAACCTAGGACACAGTGCAGTCTGCATATTCTGATTATAAATCATGTTGTATTGGCTTCTGACAGATATTATTTGACTTGTGCTGTTTTAATAATTTATGACGATCCCTAAGCAGCAGCCCAGACCACACTGAGCATGTGCACAGTCTTGGTCTTGCAAAGATGTTTAACAAAGTTACAAGATGGTGACCCCTGCCAACTTTGAAAGCATAAATAATTTGTTTGATTAGGCTTGTGGTGCAGCAAGTTTGTTTAGTATACAAAATACAGCTTTCCTAGCCTTTTTATTTTAGAATAAGGCTATTTTAACTATATGCCCACAGTACTTTAACAAACCAGGTGAAAATATGTTCTAGTGTGGTAATTCATATCAGCCAAATGTGTCTAACCTATCACTGACCGTGCGGAATTAAAATAAACCAGTATTTCTGCAGCTTAATATGCAAAAGTGTTTGTGTATGTAAACAATCTGAAAAGAATGTAAAAATGTAACAAGGCATGAGCAGTAGTTTAGGCCACCCTTTTTTTTTTTTTTTAAAGTACCAAGATAAGTGTTTTATAATATTTAGGGACAGATTTAGCAAAGGTCGAGGTGAAGTTTTGAATTGAAAAACTTAGAATTTCGAGCTATTTTTTTTGGGTACTTTGACTAGGGAATAGTCCAACTTCGATTCGAATGTGAAAAAACTTTTAAGGTCGAATTTTTTTTGAAGTACTGTCTCTTTAAAACTTAAACCATTCGCCACCTAAAAGCTGTCAAAGTGCGGTTTTAGCCTATGGAGTACCTCCTAGCTTTGAGACACACACCGATTGGCTCACAAGAGGACTGTGCCAGTAACTTGCCAATCGGTGTGTATTTGCCCGGTGTAAATTGGTGGGTTACCATAGCAACATTTGTAGGCTGCTATGATTGGTGCACACTGAATGAAGGCTCTACTTTAAATGGGTACGCGCACCTCAATAAGTACAATTTGCACTCTATTATGTGCTGCCTATTGAGGGAATGTTCTGCACATGACTTGCAGCCTTAGTCTTGCAGAAAGCGTGATGAACCATGGGAAGTTGTAACACAGAAGGGAGTGTAAAAAGTGCTTCATTTAGAGCACAATGGAAAGGACTAATGGCAACACTCTAAGTATGCCTGTTAATGGACTAATTCTTTCCTAGCCTTTCCTTGTTCTTTAAGACAGTGCCTTGTGATTAAAATCACTAGCAAAATATTTTTGTATTTATGATGGGCCACATTATGGAAACCCCCAAGTATTACAGATAATTAAGTCACTCTGTGGGCAACATACACAACACAGTATAGGAAATGTTATGTTATCTGTGTGTATTGAACTGTCGTTTTATATCAAAGCTTTAAAATGGACATTATTGCAGTTCTATAGCTGATGGTTAATGAAGTGATGGTTCTTAATAATTCTTACTGTATCATGAAGTCAAGTGCATTTGTATTAACTTCTTGCTATGTTGAAGAAGGTGTTTTGTGTTCTCCTGTTTCAAAAACTGTTTTGGATGTATTTACAGCTGTAATTAATTGCCCCGTGTGCAAACACCAGTGCTTCCAGAAGGATATTGTTGAGAACTACTTTCTGAAAGTGGAACCTTCCTCTGAACCTGTAACTGAAACCATTCAGGTGAGTTTTAGACCTTATGCAATGCTTTTGATCTTACTTATAAACTAAATGTAAGCTGTATTATATAGTGAATAAAGTACCCCCTATTGTAAAATAAGATATTCAGTCACAGTTACATGACTAAAAGCCTAGTGCTTTTATACAAGTCATAAAACGCCAAGGTCACTTTTCATATTTTTACTTTATTATAATACACAGGTTTTAGTGAGTCATGTGACAACAAATGACATCACTAAGAACCATTTATAAGGATATTATTTACAGGACATTCATGGCTTTTGTGTATTCAGTTGTGTATTATTGAGAGTGACATTTATACAATTGTTAGAGAACTTAGTTGAAACATTAAAGGTATGGTTCTGTTTAGTTTTTATGGAATGTCTAATTCTAATCAAATTTTCAATTGGTCTTCATTTTTTCTTTGTTGCCTTCTCTTTCCAACTTTCAAATTTGAGTCACTGACCCCACTTAAAAACAAAAAAACATCCTCTATAAAGCTACACATTCATTGTTATTGCTACTTGTTATTACTTATCTTTCTATATAAGCCATCAGTTCATATTCCAGTCTCTTGTTGAAATCAGTGCATGGTTGCTGAAATTGCTGAATAAAAAACCAAAAACAGGTGTCGGACCTGTTATCCAGAATGTTTGGGACCTGGTGTTTTCTGGATTTTGGATCTTCATACCTCAAGTCTACCAGAAAAGAATGTAAATATTAAATAAACCCAATAGACTGGTTCTGCTTCCAACATTGATTAATTATATCTTACTTTGGATCATGTGCCATGTTTTATTATTACAGAGCAAAAATAAATAATTTAAGAAATGTGGATAAAATGGCGTCTATGGGAGATGCCTCTCTGTAATTCTGAGCTTTCTGGATAACAGGTTTATGTATAATGGATCCCATACCTGTACATAAAAAAAAACAATAAAAAATTAAAACCAACTGCAAATGGTTTGATAATTTTACTATCTACATCATATTAAACGTTCAACAACACCTTAAAGGGGAAGGAAACCTAGTTGGCGCAAACCCCCCCCCCTCCCGTGTGTTAGCCACCCCCCCCAGCCTACCCGTCCCGCTGGGAAAATGCCCCTAACTTGTTACCCTTCTGCGCAGGTCCAGTCCAGGGAGTTCACAGACGACATCTTCTTCCACGCGATCTTCTTCCTGCTTTGAACGGCGCATGCGCAGTAGGAGCATTTCGCCGGTACGATCTACTGCGCATGCGCCAAAAGTCACTGAAATTGGAAAACTTCGTGATTTTTGCCGCATGCGCAGTAGATCCGTACCGGCGAAATGCTCCTACTGCGCATGAGCCAAAAACGCCGTTCAAAGCAGGAAGAAGATCGCGTGGAAGAAGTAGTCTGTGAACTCCGTGGACTGGACCTGCGCAGAAGGGTAAGTAACAAGTTAGGGGCATTTGCCCAGCGGGACGGGTAGGCCAGGGGGGAGGAGGGAGGGTGGGCAACACACGGGAGGGGGGGAGGCTTTTGCGCCAACTAGGTTTCCTTCCCCTTTAAAGCTATATTTGAAGGGCTGGTGCATCATCATTTATGTTCTGTTTGAAGCTACACTGACCAGAAACAGACCAGTCATATGTATCCTGGAGTATTTAAAGGACAACTACAGCTTTTGCAGCATATTGCTGCAGGGTTGCCCAACTTTCAGTTATCCTAACTCTGTTCCCATGGCTTTACAGAACTCTTGCAACTGCATGTTACTCTGCTTGGAAGAACGTTGATCCCCTGCACGGACTCCACAAGGCTCAGGTTAAATCATAGATCTGACTTAAAGGGGTTGTTCACCTTTAAGATAACTTTTAGTATGATGTAGAGAGTGATATGCTGAGACAATTTTCAATTGTTTTTCATTTTTTATTATTGAAGTTTTTTCAGTTATTTAGCTTTAGTCAGCAGCATCTTAACCAAGCTGGTAGCTAGGGTCCAAAATACCCTAGCAACCATGCATTGATTTAAATAAGAGACTGGAATATGAATAGGAGAGGGCCTGAATAGAAGGATCAGTAATAAAAAGTAACAATACATTTGTAGCCTTAGCCTTAAAGAGCATTTGTTTTTAGAAGGGAGTCAGCGACGCCAGAAGTCAGAAGAAAAAGTCAGAAGTAAAAGGCAAATAACTAAAACTATAAAAATTAAATGATGAAAACCAATTGACAAGTTGCTTAGAATTGGCCTATACATACATATAACTTACTAAAAGTTACCTTAAAGGTGAACCACCCCTTTAAGACCAAAGTCAATTGTAAATGTCCTTTTGATTTCTGAATCTTTGTTAAAGTTTATGCTGGAATTGATCAGTGTGCGGGTCTTCCAAAAAGGGTCACTTGCTGTTGCAAAGTTTAAAGGAGCCGAGTGGAGACTGTAGAAGTTACGGTAAGTTCAAGGTGCAGGACTAGACACAGACCCTACATGTCCTTTTAACACTGCAGGTGATTATTTGCATGTCTTTTGTTTCATTAAGTTATTTACAAGTACAACAATATTCTCTTTAAAACACAGACCTGTACCAGCTGTGATGACAATACAGTGGCAAATAGTTACTGCGTGGAGTGCACAGAGTGGCTATGTGAGACCTGTGTGGAGGCCCATCAGCGAGTGAAATACACCAAGGATCATACCATCAAAGTTAAAAGTAATTTTGACTTTTCTACATTCATTGCAACGTACCAGAAATAGACTTTTTTCAATTACTTTCCATTTTTTATTTACCATTTTTTCCAAAAGTTTAAAGTTATATGTCCCTGTGAGTCTGGCAGCTCAGTAATTCAGGTGCAGACTCTATAAACTGTTACAAATTTGCAACATTTAGTTGATACATTTCTCAGCAGCATTTGTGGAATATTAGCAACTATTGTATCAATTCTAACAGTTACCTGTAATGAAACTCAGGGATTCTGCTCAGTAGGGACAAAGATAAGAAATATATCTGCTAAATGTATCAATTTACTTTACCAATGATCCCCAACCAGTAGCTCCTGAGCAACATGTTGCTCTCCAACCCCTTGGATGTTGCTCCCAGTGGCCTAAAAGCAGGTGATTATGTTTAAATTCCTGCATTGGAGGCAAATTTTGGTTTCATAAAAACCAGGTGCACTGCCAAACAGAATTTCAATGTAGGTTGACAATCCACATAGGGGCTACCAAATGGCCAATCACAAATGACCAATTTGGCACCCCAAGAAGATTTTTCATGCTAGAGTTGCTCCCCAACTCCTTTTACTTCTGAATGTTTCTCACGGGTTCAAAAGGATGGGGATCCCTGGTTTAGATGGTCAGCGACCCCCTCCCAGAGCTGCTTTAGAAAGTGAAAAATGAAACTTTACGCTTCTATATTAGAAAGTAATTGGAAAAGTCTTTATTTCTGGTGAACTGTCTGAAACCAACTGAACTGGAAAAATGTTGGAAGGTGAACAACCCTGTTAACTCAAAATTATAACCTCTGTTTGCAATTTGGGCATCTTATTGTTGTTTGATCTGATGCCTCCCCTGGCACAAAACTTATTTTAATGATTCTAACATAGGTTGCTGAAGCCGTATGACACTTTACACTAGAGATCCTAGTGTCCCTTGGGTATGCCTTGAGCAGTCACTTGTCAAACCCTACTTTACTGTCATGGGTAAAAAAATTTTTTCAAAATGCATGAGTTAATAGTACTGCTTCAGCAGAATTCTGCACTAAAATCCATTTCTCAAAAGAGACTTTTGACTTGTGCTCTAATAAACTTCAGTCACTCTTTACTGCTGTACTGCAAGTTGGAGTGATATCACCCCCCCCCCCCAGCAGACTAACATCAGAACAATGGGAAGGTAACCAGATAGCCGCTCCCTAACATAAGATAACAGCTCCCTGGTAGATCTAAGAACAGCAATCAATAGTAAAATCCAGGTCCCACTGTGACACATTTAGTTACATTGAGTAGGATAAACAACATCCTGCTAGAAAGCAGTTCCATCCTAAAGTGCTGGCTCTGTCTGAAAGCACATGACCAGGCAAAATGCCCTGAGATGGCTGCCTGCACACCAATATTACAACTAAAAAAATACTCTTGCTGGTTCAGAAATGACATTTTATCTGGTAGGGTGAATTATTTGTGGTGTAAACGGTGTAATTTAGAAATAAAAACATCATAAAAATCATTACAGAATCACTGCAACGTTTCCCTCATTGTACATGAATGCTGCATTAACCAGGGTGCTGGGTTTAGTGCACATATATGTAACATACTTGGATGGTTTATGTGTGTACCAGAGTTCACCCTTTGATAAATGTCCCCAAAAATAAAATACAAGAGAATAGAATTTGGTGGGATTTCACTGTAGTGGATTGAGGTAAACTCTGGATTTACTTTGATAAACATGCTGCAAAGAGAGAGAGGGAAAGACTAGATCCAGTAATTTTTTGTATATGTGTAAATATAGTGAAGTCTAAGGGTATGTTTATACAAATCTGTGTATATAAGTTTGAATTCTGCCTAAAGGGTTTCTCCTCCAGTTGTACTAAAGTTTTGTATCCCCTGGTACTTCACTGTATACATCCATGACCTAAAGCTGAGGGGCAGTACTGGACAAGGCTATGAGAAGGGTACAGCAGCCCCGTGTAATGAACGAACAAACAAACAAAATAAATATTACGCTGAGGGGCATTGGTTGATACTAAATATTAATAACTTCATAGGGTTTATGTAATAAAGGCACTAAGTTTGCCCAGGAGCAGTAACCCAAAGCAACCAATCAGAAGGTAGAAATTACTGGTCACCTGTTCAAAAGCACAGATCCTATTGGTTGCTATGTGTTACTGCTCCTGGGCAAACTTGGTGCCTTTTATTGCATATGGGGGTTAATTTTTCAGTACAACCTAACTAATTGCATCTGTTTGAAAGTCCGAGTCTTTCCCAATACATTGCTTTTTTTAATATGGGTTATATAATTAGATAATTATAATGATATTCTCATTATGCACATGTCTGGCTATAAGACATTTCTGCAAAAAAAACAGTTGTTTTCCCCTTTCGGAGTGTAGGTATGTTATTGAATGTCCTATTCATAGCAAGTTTTCAGTTGGTTTTTGCTTTGCAATCTGTCTCCGAATATCAAACAAAAAGTTTATTTAAAAGTGAGCTACCCCTTTAACGACTTGCCTGGAATGAGGTTCACTGAAGTGCAGAGGCCTGCCAAATCTATAGGCTCTTAATGCCGCCCGATGATAATACATTACCTTATTCACAGGTGTTAGTATAGAATTTTGAAAGTGAATAGTTAAAGGAGACATTTTGTTTAAAAACAAAATAAGAACATACCAGTGCATTATACTCTTTTAGGTATAGAAGAACTGTGCTTAAAAAAAGTTGTTTCGGGCTGATTTTAATGGATATTTCTGCAGAACCCCTTATAATCCCTCCCTTTTCTTCCACTTCCTGCTCCCTGAATTCCCAGGCAGGACCTGATGGGGAACTGAAGCCTGTCTGTGCTTGTGTGACTGCAGGGCTCTGATTGGCTATCCCACTTTTACTGTACTTCTGGCAGGGACTGTTAGGACACGCTCATCCCTCATTTAAAACAGGGACCAGTGAACATAGGGAGCTCTAATAAAGGGGCTATTTTTAAAGATATAATTTTTTAGCAGCATCTAAAAACAAAACCTCATATATTACTCATAATTGCCTTCAAAATTAGGGTTTTTATTCATTTATCCTAGGTCTCCTTTAAGGGACATTGTCAACTCGGTTTCCATTACTGTTGCATCTTCCTCCCAGTTTTGAACCTGCAACAATTGTTTTTTTTTTTTTTTCCCCTTTCAAATCCTAGGTTCTTCCAAAAAAGAAACCGGGCGAGCAGTTTACTGTCCTGTGCATAAAAATGAACCTCTCATGCTTTATTGTGAAACCTGTGATACCTTAACTTGCCGGGACTGCCAACTGCAGGGACACAAAGATCACCAGTAGGTGCATTATTTATGCAAGATTGTAATCCAGCAATCACATGCAGTTCAGTATTTAAGTTTTGGTTCTCTGGATAAGAATAAATATTGTGACCAGTCCAATCCTCTGCGATTTTAGGTACCAGTTTTTAGAAGATGCTGTTAAAAATCAAAGAAAGATTCTCTCTGCTTTGGTCAAGCGGCTCGGGGAAAAGCATACTTCTTTACAGAGATCTACTAAAGAGGTTCGAACTTCGTAAGTGCCATGCCTCTTATCTATGTTTGGTTTTTTTAATAAATATTAATTTTTGTTGTACAGGTATGGGATCCGTTATCCGGAAAACCGTTATCCAGAAAGCTCTGAATTAAGGAATGCCCGTCTCCCATACACATCGGTTTTATCCAAATAATCCAAATTTTAAAAAATATTTCTCTTTTCTCTGTAATAAAACAGTACACTGTACTTGATCCAAACTAAGATATTAGTTCTTATGGAAGCAAAACCAGCCTTTTGGGTTTATTTAATGTTTACATGATTTTCTAGTAGACTTAAGGTATGAAGATCCAAATTATTGCAAGATCCTTTATCTGGAAAACTCCAGGTCCCGAGCAGTCTGGATAATGTGTCCCATACCTGTACCTATATCTACAGAACTTGATTTAGCCTTTTCCACATTGGAATCCTAATAACTTGTTGTTTGCAGCACTAAGGGGATTAGGAGGCCCCAACAGCAAAAACATAAATTGGTGCTTAGAAACTGAAGCCTTTGCTGATGGCCTTTGATGAGTGTCTGGATTCTGGATGGTGGTATTTTTGACATTCGTCCATACAAAATATCTCCAGTTCAGTTAAATTTGATGGCTGCCGAGCATGGACAGCCTGCTTCAAATCATCCCATAGATTTACGATGATATTCAAATCGGGGGACTGTGAGGGCCATTCCAGAATGGATTGTACTTGTCCCTCTGCATAAATGCCTTTGTAGATTTCCAAGTGTGTTTAGGGTCATTGTCTTGTTGGAATATCCAACCCCTGTGTAACTTCAACTTTGTGCAAATATACAACATTTCTTATGGAGCACACAATGTGTTGGTTAAAATCTTCATTTATTGGGTATGATTAAAAGCATAAATTCACGCTTGACGCATTTCGTGGCGTCTTGCCGCTTCCTCCGTATGCTTTTGACGAAGTGGCGAGAAGCCACGAAACGCGTCAAGTGTGGGATACAAGTCATATATATGAGATGAATTTATGCTTTTAATCATACAACATCAACTGTTGTATATTTGCATTAAGTCCGTCCAAGGCTGGAGGTGTGGGTACGTGGCAGAACAGGTGTAGTCTGGACCCGTGTCGGTCCAGACTACACCTGTTGGTGAGTGCTCCCTAATTGTGTGTTTTAACTTCAACTTTGTGACTTATACTTGAACATTATCCTGAAGAATTTGTTGATATTGGGTCGAATTCATCCGACCCTCGACTTTAACAAGGGCCCCAGTCCCTGTACTAGCCATACAGCCCCACAGCATGATGGAACCTCCACCAAATTTGACAGTAGGTAGCAGTTGTTTTTCTTGGAATGCGGTGTCCTTCCTCCTCCATGCAAAGCGCTTTTTGTTATGACCAAATAACTGTTTTTGTCCCATCAGTCCAAAGCACTTTGTTGCAAAATCACTGTGGCTTGTCTAAATGAGCTTTTGCATACAACAAGCGACTATGTTTGTGGTGTAAGTGCAGAAAGGGCTTCTTTCTCATCACCCTGCCATACAGATATTCATTGTGCAAATTGCGCTGAATTGTAGAACAATGTACAGATACACCATCTGCAGCAAGTCTTTGGAGGTGATCTTTGGGTTGTCTGTAACCATTCTGACAATCTGAGTATGCAGCTCCTGTATTTTTCTTGGCCTGCCAGACCTGGGGGTTACAGCAACTGTGCCTGCGGCCTTCCATTTACAGATTACTTTCATTACAGATGAAACTGACAGTTTAAACCTCTGAGATAGCATTTTGTAGCCTTCCCCTAAACCATGATACTCAACAATGTTTGTTTTCAGATCTTTTGAGAGTTGCTTTGAGGATCTCATGCTGTCACTCTTCAGAGGAGAGTCAAACAGAAGCACAACTTGCCATTGGCCACCTTTAATACCTTTTCTCATGATTTGGACACACCTGCATATAAAGATCAAGGCTTAGCGAGCTAATCCAACCAATTTGGTTTTGCCAGTAATCAGTATTGAGCAGCTACATCAAATTGGCAAAATTACAAGGGTACCCAAATTTTTGCACAGCCAGTTTTTTACATTTGATTTAATTTCATACAACTGAATACTGATTCACTAAAAATCTTTGTTCAGAAAACACCCCAGTACTCGGATGTTCCTGTGAAATGAAAGACATACTACACTTATCTTTTTTTTGTTGAAAGTGGAGTAAACTATTATGCAGGCTGAGAGGGGTTCCCAAACTTTTTCAAATGACTTATGTTTTTCCAGTTTTTATACTGCACAGGTACAGAGAATAATCGGACACTGGAAGAGTATAACTGTGTGCACCAAATCCCCCGAAAGTACACTTTTGAACTGCAATTAAAATATAATGACAATATGACCTTTCTTAAAACGGTAGAACTCCCATTTTACGGTTTTCAGGGGACCAGGAAAAAAATCCGGGAAAGTTTAAAATCAGGGAAATGCATTAAAGTAACTTTTTCTTCAAATACTGAAAGGATACAAGCACAGTAGTCCGTTTTACTTTGAGATACAATATTTACTGTGTTAATAACAAGGGTTAAACATTGCTGTGTTAATGTTACACCAAGGGGCGGGCATGTGCCTCTCTGTCAGTCACATATACAACCTAAAGCAATAAGTGATTGGTGCAGGACTGTATAAGGGGCAGACTAACTGCAATTGACCATTTACAGACAGAGCCATGGCAAAATAAACATCTGGTTAGTATTTTAAACCTCTTGATTTCACAAATAACTTTCAAAGAGAAAAAAAGCCGTTTTTAGGTACACCAGGACAAAATTTTGATGTAAAATGTGGGGAAACATTAAAATCAGGGACATGCTCCCTTTTGACATTTATTCTAAATTGGTGGGACCACAAATTAAAAAATGTAAAATGCGGGAAAACTTAAAATCAGGGGACTTAAAATTAAGGTTTCACTGTAATCCTAAATGAGTGGGTAATCCACTTGTATGCTAAGGTAAGTGGTTATAAATTTATATATAATAACAAACATCATATAGAGAAATCTAGTGTAAATCTGTTCTTTTATATGCTTGATATATGATATATGCTTTGGTACACCCAAACACACTTCTCCTGCATGCAGGTATTTTGTCTTGGGGATTCTTGGACAAAACATATGAAAAATCTGGCCATTACGTTTATTTAAATGAAATTCTAGTTTCCAAATACTATGGGCCTTTGCTGCTATAGACCATGCAATGCAGTATTTGGGAATAAATGTCTGAGTGAGGTGTTTTTTTTTTTTTTGTTTTTTTTTTTTTAACTTTTATTTTGTTCGTTTTCATTCTTGAACATTCTTTTTTTTTTTTTTTTCATGATTCTTTTGCTTCTTAAAAGACTTTGTTCCTTAAAAGACTTTACATCAGTTTCTTGTGTAAACAATGGGCAATCCTGGAAAATTGACCAGCATACATCAGTGTTAAATAAGAGTTTTGTTTTTTTGTTTTTCATTTTTGGTAGGATTCGTCAGGTGCATGATGTACAAAGGAGACTGCAAGTGGATGTAAAGATGGCAATCTTGCACATAATGAAGGAACTTAATAAAAGTGCAAAACTTATAGTAAATGAAATGCAGGTGAGTGAATATATTGCTTTATTTCACTGTCTTCTGTTTATTTTTATATGCACTTTAATATTTTGTTTCTGTTGTTACTTAAAAGAAAAAGGAAAGCTACTGATGCAGTTTATTGCCAATAGATTAGCCACAATAGTGCAAAGCTATAACACTATAATTATTCTGCAGAATGCTTTACCATACATGAGTAAACAAACTGTTTTTTTTTTTTTTTTACCCATGACAGTATCCCTTTAAATTTTGAAGAATTGCAGCAGTGTCCTGAACGTTTGTTTTTTTTCTTTCGATGCAATTGTGAATAATATTGTTAAGCTGCCACTTATATGCCTGACCTGAAAATCACACTGGAGAAGTTACCTGTGTTCTAATATTTGTCAAAATGGTTTGTTATAGACCCCACCGGTAAATTAATACATGTAGAGTGACCCTTTGTTATTGGGTTTTTTCTCTAATTATTTTAATACTGTGTTGTAAACCAGGACTTGATAATTTTTTGGTTTATTTGCCTTTACATATTTATTCTTTAGAAACTCACAGAAGGACATCAGGATAAACTAGAAAAGCAGCACTGGGCTATGAACAAGTTGCAGAAGCATCAAGAACACATCCTTAGGTTTGCCACGTGGGCACTGGAAAGTGACAACAACACAGCATTGCTGCTTTCAAAGAAACTGGTAATTTTACTTTGCTTTTAGCTTTGACATAGCGATTTGTAAATTATTGGGTGATCCAAACAGCTTATGTCTTGGAATATCCCCATACATTTGCCAGCAGCTATTACAACCTGGCTGAGCTATGTTTTTATTTATTTTATCCTCAATTGTTGCATTTTCATCTTGTCCACAGATACATTTTCAGTTGCATCGTGCTCTAAAAGTTATTGTTGATCCAGTTGAGCCTTTGGGCGATTTAAAGTTCCAGTGGGACGCTGATACCTGGACAAAACATGCAGAGATTTTTGGTAAGAAATTGGAACATTTTCCTTTTTCATACATTGTCTGGTCTGACATGGGGCAAAGTTGCTGTTCTGTTTTTGGGTTAAGCAGTCACAGCAATAAATAAATGGCTTTGTTGGGTGAACCAAACAGCTTCTGTCTTAAACTATCCAACGCAGTTGCTGGTTATTACCTGGCCGAATGATCAGCATGGCTTCATCTTGCTTGCTATCAACTAAGCCAGCATGTCCATATTGGTGACAAAACCGTCTTTTGGGTTTATTTATTGTTTAAATTGTTTGGAAAACCCCCAAATCCCAATAATTCTGCATAATATTACTAGAACTTTTTTTTTTCAGTCAATTTTTACTTCATATTAAAAACTTCAGTCTTATTTACATGTTGCAGGTAAAATCGTATGCGACAAATCAGGTGTTCTTCAGTCATCTTCTGGATCACTGGCAGCCCAGTCTATTAATTCTGCATCATCTCAGGTGCTGGCTCCTCTTACTAACTTTAATCCAATGGTACAGAATCGACCAAGGCCTGGTGCTTCCCAGATTCAAGCATCCCCAGCCAGAGCTGGTACAGCTGGCATCTTCATCCAGCCCATGCAGGTTTGGATTACAAGATGGGGATGTTTAACAGAGAAAAAAAATTCAACAAAACAAAAAGACATCACGGTCAAACTAAAGTAGAATTTTTAGAAACTGCCAGTGCAAATACAAAGTACAGTTCCATTAAAGGGATACTGTCATGGGAGATTTTATTTCTTTCAAAATGCATCAGTTAATAGTGCTGCTCCAGCAGAATTCTGCACTGAAATCTGTTTCTCAAAAGAGCAAACAAATTTATTTTTTAGATTTGAAATCTGACATGGGGCTAGACATATTGTCAGATTCCCAGCTGTCCCCAGTCATGTGACTTGTGCTCTGATAAACTTCAGTCACTCTTTACTGCTGTACTGCAAGTTGGAGTGACAGCACCCCCCTCCCTTTCCCCACCCAGCAGCCTATCAACAGAACAATGGGAAGTTAACCAGATAGCAGCCCTCTAACACAAGATAACAGCTCCCTGGTAGAGCTAAGAACAGCACGCAATAGTAAAATCCAGGTTCCACTGGGACACATTCAGTTACATTGAGTAGAAGTGCTGGCTCTTTCTGAAAGCACATGACCAGGCAAAATGACCTGAGATGGCTGCCTACACACCAATATTATAAAAAAAATACACGTGCTGATTCAAAAATGATTTTTATATTGTAGATTGAATTATTTACAGTTTAAACAGTGTAATTTAGAAATAAAAACATTATAAAAATCATGATAGAATCCATTCTAAAGCGAGTTGTCAATGAGATGAGGTCCGTTCCCCATAGAGCTTACTTGCTGGTCTTGGCCTTAAAAGATCTACTTAAGAGGTTTGCATTAGTCAGTAGGAAGCTCTGAGGTTGAGCAATTTTCTCATAGACCAAACATCCCATGTACCTTCAATCTTCTGCAAATGTTTGATATAAATACACAGAAGAAGCCAAAACTAGTGCTTTATAAAGATGGCATAGTGTTGAATGTTGATGTGCCGTTATGCTTGGTTTGGTTAATGGTTTATTACTTTACCATAACTGCCCATGGACTTGTATCTACTGCCCACCCTATGGCAGCCACAAATCCATATGTTTCTTGTGCATTCAGCATGAAACAGATGTGAACGAAGATGTACAGAGGAAGTGCCTTCATTTTCCCCATGGCTGCCTACAGAGTAGCAAGTAATGCAGCAGAGCGAGTCACACTTGTAAGCTAACAGACATGAGCGCTAATACCTTACATGTTGTGATATTCAATTGCTAAAGAAGCTATAGCTATTCCTTTTCTGTAAATGAAGCCCTCTATGTGAAAAGGTTACCTGTTGGTTTACAGTATGGTGTATAGTGCGAACAAAATGCAGCTATAGCACAGTCAAGTACCTCTTTAGATTGATGAGTAATCACCTCTTTGCCTTATAATTTTGTTGCCTTTTTTCAACCTACCAAATAAAGGTGTAGAGATTTTTCTTCTGTTATTTCTGTGTAATCACTTCACTTTATGGCACCCTCATTTATCTCCTTGTAATTGATGATATTAATAAGAATCTAAAAATGAGTCAAAACGATGATACTTTAAAGCCAACCTTTCCCACCCGTGAGCAACATTCAGATGTATAAAAACTCGAGGAGCAACACAAGCATGAAAATGTTTCCTGGTGGTGCCAAATAAGGGCTGCAATTAGCCAATAGGTAGCCCCTATGTGGACTGGCAGCCTGTTTGGCAATACAGCTGTTTTTTATGCAACTAAAACTTGCCTGAAAAATCATCACCTGCTTTAAGGCCACTGGGAGCAACATCCAAGTGGTTGGTGAGCAACATGTTACTCACGAGCTACTGGTTGGGGATCACTTCATTAAAGTGTCCTTCAAGATTTCACTGTCTGTTAACTGTGAAGGAACTGTCCTTGTAATCTCGTGTTTTCGGTGCACTGATACATTCATTATTTCTTACATTTGGGAATGTACTACATCTTTTTAATGTCTGTTATTTTGACTTTTTTTTTTTTTATCCCACTTGCAGGCAATGGATGACTATGATGGCTCTTCTGCAGGTGTGTATATATAATGGAGAATGTTAAAAGGTCGTAGAAGTAATGTATAACATTGTTATTGTAAGTCTGTCAAGTGCAAGCCTGATCTGTGATATGGTACCCATGCAATTTTTATTCCAGTCCTATATAGTTTATGCGCAGAATGGTGCTCTGAAAATGTTCCACTAGGCCAATGGCATATTTTGAGAGTTCCGTGTTGTTGTTTTTTTTATCCTTGCATGTATGAGGTGTAATTGGTTCCGTTTTTATTTTCAGGAGTACATAAGACTGGCCTCAGTCCTACATATGTTCTGCTATAGTTCTGCAGTTTTGTAAAAACGTATTATTTTCTATCAATTGGGAAAAAAACGCTTAAAGGAAAACTATACCCCCCCGAACAATGTAGGTCTCTATAAAATGATATTGCATAAAACAGCTCATATGTAAAACACTGTTTCATGTAAACAAATCATTTTCATAATATACTTTTTGAATTGTATGTGCCATTGGGTAATCATAAATAGAAAATTGCCATTTTAAAAAATGGCTGCCCCCTGGGATTGTATGGTTTACGGTGCACACAAACTTACCAAACAAATCATTCATGTTAGGTCACATGAGCCAATTAACAGACAGAGTTCTGTCTTTTGCGTCAACACTTCTTCCTGTTAGAGTTGTAGTATTTCTGGTCAGGTGATCTCTGAGGCAGCACACAGACCATCACAAAATGGTGGTTCAAGGCAAGAGATGTAAAAGGGCAATATTTACTTAAATATATACTCCAGTTTGATAAGATTCTTTAATATGCCAGTTAATATGATATAAACTATCTGTTGCTTAAATATTCATTTTGGGGGCATAGTTTTCCTTTAAGTTTGCTATATAGGTTTGTATAGAGTGAGAATACAAAAATGCTGGCATTGGTATTCCTTGTATTAAGCACAATTCAGCAGGACAATTGTACAGGTATGGGACCTGTTATCCAGAATGCTCGGGACCTGGTGCATTCCGGATAACTGATTTGTATTGTAATTTACCTACAAGTCTACAAGAAAATCATATAAAAATTAAATAAACCCAATAGGCTGGTTTTGCTTCTAATAAAAATTAATTATATCGTAGTTTGGATCAAGTACAAACTACTGTTTTATTATAGAGAAAAAGGAAATCGTTTTAAACATTTGGATTATTTGATTATAATGGAGTCTACGGGAGACGGCCTTTCTGTAACTTGGAACTTTCTGGATAACAGGTTTCCGGATAACAAATCCCATACCTGTAGTGTGTTTCCAGCATTTAAGCTTACACTTGTCTACTTATCTATTATACAGCTTTGCACCGAATCCACTATTTTGGATTCGGCCAAATCTTTCGCGAAAGATTCGGCCGAATACCGAATCCTAATTTGCATTGCAAATTAGGGATGAGAAGGGGAAAACCGTTTTTTACTTCCTTGTTTTGTCACAAAGTCACACGATTTCCCTCCCCGCCACTAATTTGCACATGCAAATTAGGATTTGGTTCAGCCGGGAAGAAGTATTCGGCCGAATCCTGCTGAAAAAGGCCGAATCCCGAACTGAATCCTGGATTCGTTGCATCCCTACTGAAAATACATTTTGTTTTTCTCTGCCTCCAATTTTTATATTTTTACCTAATTTGTTTCAGAGGGAGAATCTTCTGGATTTGATATTCTAACTGGCCAGAAAAGGTATGCTTGGAAATCAAATTTTACTGTAATTTCAAGTAGATCATCCTAAAGAACCCCCCTACCACCACCATTTTAATTAAAAAAACGTTTTTTTGTTTACAGAGGACGCAGCTCTGATGGTGATGTAAATGAACTTTTAAAGAAAGTTCCTCGTGTCAGTTTAGAGCGCTTGGATGTGGACCTTAATCCTGACACTCAGCCACCAGTCTTCAAAGTTTTTCCCGGAAACACAAACGAAGATTATAATTTAATTGTAATCGAGAGAGGTAATCTTCCGGGAGAAGCAGTCGTGAAGGTAAAGATTGTGAAAGTATTGTGTGTTTAAATGAATACAAATAAGAATGCAGCTGAAAACAAAAAAAAAAATAGAAACATTTAGTTTTAAATAGAAACTTCATTAGTTTGCTTGTTCTTTTAGACGAAAGATCAGTATTTTATGCTCCAGATTTCGTAAATTTGCAACTGCAGCACCCCCTACTGGTTGAGCTATCTCAGGGGTGTCCAAACTACAGCCCGCGGACCAAATGCGGCCTGATATCCATTTTGAATTGGCCGGAAGCGTGCAAAAATCCCTCCCCCTAAAAGTCCCAACAAGTTTCTCAGTAGCCACAGGCCCGGATTTGCGGCAAGGCCGCATAGGCCCGGGCCTAGGGCGGCAAAAAAATAGGGCCGGCATGCCGCCCAGCTGGCCGCCCAGTGCGTCCCCATTAAATTACAGCAGCTGCAACAGCGTTTTTTCGCCGGCGCGCTGGGGAGGTGAGGTGGGCGCTAGGACCGTGCGGCCGCCTGGTCGGACCACGCGGCCTAGGGGCGCCCCTTATTGAAATCCGGCGCTGAGCAGCCAGCAAAAAAAAAGTTTCTAACCACGGCGTCATTGGGGGGCGGACAGTGCTTCAGTGTCTGAGACTCTGAGAATCATGTTGGAAGTCCTAAACTCCGCCCGCCCCGTGACTGGAGTTTAGTGTAGTGCTGGGGGGATGCCGGTAAACAAGTGGAAGCATGGCTCCATCCCCCTTATACGCTGCTACCAAACCTGGGCTCGATCCCGGTGCTGTTCATCAAGGCGGTGGCCTGCCTGTTACATGCTGTTTGTGCTGGAACTGTGTGTGCATCTGATGATCTGTGAGTAACTGCTTCGTGCTTGGCTTGGGGGAGGGGTGGATTTAGGGAGGCTGCAGCCGGGCAAGGGAGACCTCTACTGTGTCACTTACAGATTGAGTGTGAGTCACTGTGTGTGTGTATCTGTCTGTGTGTGTGTTACTGTGTGTCTGTATGTGTGTTATTTATTTACAATTTGTAAAATTAACATGATAATCAGGGGGTGTGGCCACAAAATGGGCATGTCCAAAATGTTGCCGCGCTACGCGGGCCAATTTAAAATTGAGAGGACCTGCACGGCGTACCTACGTACTGTGAGTGGCCCGGCTGTTTGTGTATTTTACCGCATATGGCCCTTGGTGAAAAAAGTTTGTACACCCCTGAGCTAGCCAAAAGTCTAATTTACTGGAGCCAAATACATTTCTTGATGCTTTTCTGCTCTTGTTCAGTGTTACATTAGTGATAGAGCTGAGCAGGGAGCTTCAGTAAATTTAGATTTCTGCCAGGGCCAATTATTCTGTTATGTTTCTATGCTATTAGCAGTGTAAAGAGTGTAATATGAAACAGTTTGATTGCTGATTCCATTCTCTTTGATAAACAGCTGTCTTTGAGAGTCTGCAGGGTTAGAGCTAACTGGCTATACAGGAAGTACAAAGCTAGGGCCACTCAATCTGACCCTCTATAAGGAGAGCTGTTGAGTTGAAAGCCTGGTACAGGTATGGGATCCGTTATCGAGAAACCCATTATCCGGAAAGGTCGTCTCCCATAGACTCTATTATAATCAAATAATCAAATTTTTTTAGAAACTATTTGCCTTTTCTCGGTAGTAATAATCCAAACCAAGATATTGCCTATTGGGTTTATTTAATATTTACATGCTTTTCTAGTAGAATTAAGGCCTGAAGATCTAAAAGACAGATCCCTTATCCAGAAAACACCAGGTCCCAAGCCTTCTTTATAACGGGTCCTATACCTGTAATTTATTTTTACAGGATATTAAAGGAACAGTAACACCAAAAAATGTAAGTGTTTTAAGTGTTTTAAAGTAATGAAAATATCATGTACTGTTGCCCTGCACTGGTAAAACTGATCTGTTTGCTCCAGAAACACTACTATAGTTCATATAAACAAGCTGCTGTGGAGCAGCCATTCAAAGGAGAAAAAGCTCAGGTTACACAGCAGATAGCAAATAAGCTCTGTCTGTCTAATGGTGTTGTGTAACCTGAGCTTTTTCTCCTTTGAATGGCTGCTCCACAGCAGCTTGTTTATATGAACTATAGTAGTGTTTCTTAAGCAAACACAACAGTTTTACCAGTGCAGGGCAACACTGCATTATATTTTCTTTTCTTTAGTTCATTTTTATTTTTTGGCGTTACTGTTCCTTTAACTGTAATGGAGCCCTATCATTGCGTGTAAAATTTGAAAGCGTCATGTTTCTTTTATTTTAAATCAAAATGGTTTTAGGAAGAAGCCATGGAAACAGGCATCCCTATCCCTACAGCTGACCGCTCTGAAAAGTCTTTAGTCATTCGCCCAGATGGCTCGACAGAAAATCTTCAACCTGTAATGCGACCGCCTATCGCAGCTATTGATGCTGCTTCCACTGATTTTCAAGGCGTGAGCAGTGGTGGATTTTCTGAAGGGGTCAGTGGAGCCCGTTGTAAAGTGTGCCAGAAGGAAGGAGTGCTGCTGACATGTAGCCAGTGTAGAAGCCATTTCCACAGAGACTGCCACCTACCATCAGTCATGGAAATTACAAGGTAGAATCGCTTTTGCATAAGTATTCTCTTTCACAGAACAAAGTGTGTCTCTGTTGGCTTCTGTGCCAAGCAAGTGGATCAATTGTGTTGGTTTGTTTTATTTTTAAAGGAGAACTAAAGCCTAACTAAAGAAGTAGCTAGAAATGTTGTACATTATATTTTGGGCTTCTGTACAAGCCCAAGGCAACCACAGCCCTTTAGCAGTAAAGATCTGTGTCTCCAAAGATGCCCCAGTAGCTCCCCATCTTCTTTTCTGCTGATTCACTGCACATGCTCTGTGCTGCTGTCACTTACTGAGCTTAGGGACCCACTCACAATATACAGTACACATAGAATAGAAATGTCACAATATAAGGCTGATAAGTAGTTATTTAATTTTTACGACGTGTTTATTATAATCCATTAACAAGTCAATAATGCAGCAGTACATAAACAAAATTCCAAACATTTAATGTAAAAGCAACAGTAGCAAATAATGCTCTTCAAGTACAAGTCAAGAACAATAAAGATCTAACAAAAGATCATAAAAGTAAAACTGAACAAAATAAAAATGACATTAGAAGAAAAATAAATACATGAAAGAAATAAAAACAATAAAGCACTTAGAACAGAGTGGGAAATAATTAGAAAAAATTCCAGGAAATATTTTGACTATATTCAGAAGATCTTATAAATCCCAATCGGTATCCAATAAAGAGATATGTTTCCTCGTAGCATTCATAAAAAGATGTAATAAATTCAAAATCGCCTTCTCTAATTTCAAGGCTGGGTTGTCAAAAAAAAACTTATCACCCTCAATTAAATCTAATAAAGCATAGGTGGGATATAATTTGATTTCTGATTAGTAATTAATACAGGTTAATACTACATGGCAGCACAGAAACCATTGTAACTAGCATCAGAATTGAATAAATAATACATTTTACAGACCAACCTCATTTTCTGCTGGATCATTTGTGACAACCCCTAAGCTTAGCTTCTCAACAGCTGCTCAGAGCCCACTGAGCATGTGAGTGTCACAGACACTTTCCAAGATGGTGACCCCCTGTGACAAGTTTGAAGTCCTGGATCATTGCTGCTATTGACAAGCTGAAACTTTATCCTCTTGCAATAAGTTCAGTATATAAAATATGGCATTTTTAGCCGTATTTGTTTTTATGTTTTAGTTCTCCTTTAATTCAAGTTGTAATCCCCAGCTCACTGGTTTTTGGGGCAAGGGGTGGCAGTAGCACAGGAAAAGGGGATTTAAAGCCACTCTGGTAATACTCTGTCTGAGTCTTTTTCAGCATGGGGTAGATTAATGCTGCCTAGCTAGAATGCGAGAGATTGTGCTGCAGACGGGACACAGTGCATCTAGTTTTCTTTTTAATATCTAAATTTGCTGATTGAGATGCACGTTAAACGGCTTTGTGTGTTTTCTTCACAGTGGACCGTGGAAGTGCATGTTATGCCAGGATCTCACTCCCAAAACTGATCAAGGTATTGACAGGATTCAACCACCTGTCGACTCCAGTCGTCTGTCACCATTTGACCAGAAGGTTTGTAGGTCTTGGCGTTGATTAATATTAGTAACCGTTTTACTATGAAATAGAATTCAATTGGTCCTGTCAGCCTTTAACATAAGTGGAGTGATTTTTAAAGATAAATTAAATCTTCATTTGTCCCTCCTATATCTTCAAGCATTTAAATGTATTCTCATGCTGAAAGCAGTATTGTCTTGTTATTTTTGCAGAAATGTGAACGTCTGTTGTTGGAAATGCTTTGTCACGAGCCTTGCCGGCCCTTCCACAGGTTATCCTCGAGTTCTGTAAGTCCTGATTCTTTTCATTTTTGCTTTCCACGAAAAATGGAATTACTTTAAAGGAATTGTTCAGTGTAAAAATAAAAACTGGGTAAATAGACAGGCTGTGCAAAATAAAACATGTTTCTAATATAGTTAGTTAGCCAAAAATGTAATGTATAAAGGCTGGAGTGATTTGATGTATAACTTGTCAGTCAGAACACTACTTCCTGCTTTTCAGCTCTCTTGGTTTACACTGACCAAGCAGTAACCAATCAGAGACTTGAAGGGGGGCCACATTTTGTGTGCCTTTTCACAGTAATCAAACTGCACTTTTTGTGTTTGCTTTTCTTTTATTCAATAGGACAATAATCCTATGATTGACCTTACACGTATACGTGCCAAACTGCAGCAGAAACTGTCGCCATCATATGTCACACCTGAAGATTTTGTTAGAGACGTGTGGGTGATGTTCAGAAATGTGAGCAAACTTGCAGAGGTCAGGCATCGTTTTTCTTTCTATGTATTGCAGGCTAAGGGGCAGATTTATCAAATGTCTAGTTGAAAATTCAAATTCGAAATTCAAATTTCCCAGTTTTTTTTTTTTATATAGTCAACTGTCAAATTCGACCAGGGAGTTGTTCAAATTTGATCTAATTAGATTTTCAAGATTTATCATACTCTGGCCCTTTAAGAATTGGAATTCGACTATTTGCCCACCTAAAACCTGCCGAATTGCTGAGTCAACGGGAGAGGTCCAGGGATTTATATGCAGCCTTCCTGACATTCGAGTTTTTTTAAATTTGAATCAAATTCGATTTGGATTCAAGTTTTTGGGTCAATTTTTTTAATAAATTTTCGATTAGTCGAATTTGTAATTTGGAGGAAATTTTAAAAACTCACATGAATTCAAAATTCGACCTTTGATAAATATTATCCCTTACATGTGCTGTGATGTTAAACATAATATATCGAATATCTGTTTTTTCTCATGCATCATTTCTATACCTAGTTAGGCGAGAAATGTGCGTTTCCGTATGCAATGATGCTGAACTATATCAATCCCCCTTCTGCAAAAAGGAAGTTCTCTGTAGATTCTTCTTTTAAGGTGTATGTGCTAGATAGTCTCCCTTGGCGTATTGTGATTTTAAACATGTTCTTGTTCTTTAAAAGCTTTTCATCTGTCCATAGTAATATAGGTATGGGACCTGTTATCCAGAATGCTTGGGACCTTGGGTTCTCTGGACAACGGATCTTTCTGTAATTTGGATCTTCATATCTTAAGTCTACTAGAAAATCATGTAAAGATTAAACATTAAATAAACCCAATAGGCAGGTTTTGCCTCCAATAAGGATTAATTATATCTTAGTTGGGATCAAGTACAAGCTACTGTTTTATTATTACAGAGAAAAAGGACATTTTTCAAAATTTTGATTATTTGGATAAAAAAATGATTTATCTTTCAAAGTTGGCCACAGAGAGTCACCATGTTGTAACTTTGTTAAACATCTTTGCAAGACTAAGACTGTGCACGCGCTCAGTGTGGTCTTGGCTGCTTAGGGTTCGGCATAAGTTATCAAAACCGCACAAGTCAAATAATATCTGCCAGAATCCGATACAGCAAGACTGATTAATAATCAGAATATGCAGACTGCACTGGGTCCTAATGTGGATTTCATAGTTTTTGTATTGTTTAATACAAACTTTCTCCAACTCTGCAGAACCAGTGGCTGCAGCAAAATAATCTTCCAAATAGAATCCCAGTTTATCTGTTTAAATCAGGCTCCATGATCTTTGTCCCTGCAGCTGGAGTTAGAAACTGTAAAAGGGATGTAAAGGCAAAAATAAAATTCAATACAAATCTCTACACTGTCGCTGACTGTTCTACAGGGAAACAAACAAATCTGCTTGAGTTCTGCATGGCTGGGAAGTAAGGCGGGGGCTCCCCCTGCTGTTCATAAGTATGATTGTTTCCTTGCAGAGCATTTAGGGACCGTCTGACAATTCCTATCCAGTATCCACAGCAGTAAACGAAGGGAGAATTTCACTGCATACAGTCAGGTTTCTTATAAAAATGGTACACATTTTTTAATTAAAGTATATAGATAGGTTTCTTTTTCATTAAAGAAAGTAAAAAATGGGATCCAAAATAGTGGATTCTGAGCATCAGAACCTGAGACCAGAAATGCTTTTCAGTTGCAGTGATATGGTTTAAAGGGATACTGTCATGGGAAAAATTCATTCAAAATTAATCCGTTAATAGTGCTACTCCAGCAGAATTCTGCACTGAAATGCATTTCTCAAAAGAGCAAACAGATTTTTTTTTTATATTCAATTTTGAAATCTGACATAGGGCTAGACATATTGTCAATTTCCCAGCTGCCGCAAGTCATGTCCGATTTCAAAATTGAATATAAAAAAAACCTGTTTGCTCTTTTGAGAAATGGATTTCAGTGCAGAATTCTGCTGGAGCAGCACTATTAACTGATGTGTTTTGAAAAAAAACATGTTTTCCGATGACAGGATCCCTTTAATCAGTACACACCGTAGAACTGCTTAGAATGACTCTACAAGAATAAAAACTGAACTAGTGAAGTTATTGCATTTCATTCTGTGATTTCACACATTTATAACATTCTTTGCTTTGATTGGTTAGATGCATCACATATTAAAATATTTGTAGCAGCTCATTGTAAATCCTGATGTGGTGTAGGATTGTTTTTTGAACACGTGAGCAAGAATATGACTCTTATTTAGTCTTAATATGTTGGGGTTTTTTCTCTTCAGGACAAAGCGGTGGTACAGTCCATCATTGAGCTGCAGTCTTTCTTCGAAACAAGACTTAACCACTTTTTTGGGGACCGCAAGTTCTCCTGTCTCCTGAGGGAAATTTTAAGTGAGGAAGAGCAGCAAAGCACGACACAAAGAAGTTCCCCAATGAGCACAACCAGCGAGAGTGTATCATCCGTGAAAAATGCTGAGCAGGATTAGGAAAACGCGCCTGTCTGTTCTAATGGTTTAATTCAAGAGGATACGTATGTTTTATTTCAGATTGTTTGGTCTGTGCACATGACGGGCAAGTTCCAGTAAATTTGTTCCTCACTCCTTTTAGTCCTCCGTTCTGTTTGGATATTAAATATGCATCCTAAGGATTGGGAGGAACATTAATATTGACAAAAGTGCTGCCTGGGCTACAAAATAGGGTTGAAAGGTTCTGAGTTGTTCCTTGACCTTTCATTTTCTTTTTCAGTTTAATTTTTATGAAATCTTTTACCACACCAATTTTTTGTTATGTGTAAAAATGCATCTTCTTCCCAAAAGGAAGCCTCGTAAGGGCAAGTTTTATGCCATGGTTCTATCTTGCATTAGGACCTTTTATATAGAGGGGGCTTCTATAATGTTATTCAGGAATTAGCATTGGCCTTGTTCAAATCTGAGGCTTATGTATTAAAGGAAATGGAAAGGCATCCTGCACTTGGAGGTCCCAAGTGATTGTATTGACTTACCTGAAACCCCAGGCCGTTGCTCCTATCAGTAGAAAACTGCACCGGCCCGGGGTTATTCCAGTGAGCACCACAGAGCGATCTTCTTCCCTCTTCTTCTTTCTTTGTGCAGTAGAGTGAAAAGCCGAACTTTATCTAAAAATTTATTCTACTGCAAATGCATCTGCCCCGGTAAATTTGAAGAAAGAAGAAGCCAGAAGAGGATCCCTCCGTGGTGATCGCTGGAATAACCCCGGGCCGGTGTCGTTTTCTCCTGATAGGAGCACCGTCCCAGGGTTTCAGGTAAGTAACTACAATCACTTGGGCTGCCTAACATTTGGCACCCCCAAATGCAGGATGACTTTCCTTCTCCTTTAAAGGATAAAAAGAGACATCTTCATGGAATATCTAGTATAGGTCAATCTAAAAACAACTGGACTTGCTGAGTTACTCATCAAGTCCAGTTGTTTTTAGATTGACCTATACTAGATATACTATGACCTGGATGAATGAAAATCTTCATAGTCATATCTTCATGGAATACAATATTACATTGGCTAAATGCATTAGACATATTTTTCAAGTCATTTGTTAGAGAAGTCATCTTTTTAACCCTTTGTTATATTTATTAAAGGGAAAATAAATATACCCCCTAATTCTGGAAAGCAGAGGGACTTAAAGTCACAGAATCCATGATTTCTCAATGGGACGGTTGAGGGAGAAGTTGTATTTCACTGTGAACCTTAGCGATGTTGGTATGTCATGGTTTCCTTTCAATTTTCTTGAATCCGGTATGGCAGTGTTTAAAAAAAAAAAAATTTATTTTTGGAAATTCAGACGTGTATATGCTAGGGATGCACCGAATCCAGGATTCGGTTCAGGATTGGGCCTTTTTCAGCAGGAATTGGCCTAGCCAAACCAAATCCTAATTTGCAAATTAGGGGCTTGTAGGGAAATTCTTTTTGTCACGAAATAAGCAAGTAAAAGTTTCACCTTCCCACCCCTAATTTGCATATTCAAATTAGGGTTTGGTATTCGGTGTATCTTTTGCAAAGGATTCGGGGATTCGGTGCATCCCTAGTATATGCACCTTTTTGCATAAACCCAAATGAAATCCGCGAATCAGCAATGATGATGGACTAATATGGTTATTCAGACGACCCATACTCTCAGCTGGCCCACCAACCAGGACCCTATGAATCTACGTTGTGTTGTTCTTTAAAGAGACCATTTAATTGTGTTTTTTTTTGTTTTTTTTTTAAAGGTTGATGAATAGAGGACCAATTTTTTTTATATTCTGTTACCCATGAGATTTTCAGATATACTCAGCCTAATTCTCTGTGATTGCCAAAGTCCTTTATAATTCAAGTAGGGCCTTAAAGTGGACCTGTCTCCCATACACACAAATCTGTATAATAAGTATTTTTCAAATTAAACATGAAATCAAATTTCTATTTTTTATTAAAGCATTCATAGCTGTTGTAAGCTCATTTAAAAATCTCCGCTGTCAATCAAATATTGTCTGCCCCTCAATTACTTTCACTTTCCATTCAGCACTTCCCAGATGTCACTGCTCTCCCCACATTCCCCCATTCTCTTCACCATTTAATTGTGTAGCCAGGGCATGGGGATGGACATCAGGTCCCCCATTCTGGTGCACAAACAAGATTCTGAGATGATGGAAGGCTTGTCTTGATAACCATGTGCACAAAATGGCTCCTGCCTGCTTGTTGTAATTATGAATTCCCAGACCGAACGGAACAATATTCAAATAGTGTAATTAAAGTTTAATTTTGCTTGACTAATGTGATAAAATAGGACATTTTTTTGGGGTCCCTTTAAAGAGGGAGACTTTTTATATGAATGGAAACCAAGAACAGCCAGTAGCGTGTGTTTCAGAAATGATACATTGAACATGAATCCTGTATAAAGTTCTCTAACTATTAAATACGAAAAGACTTGTTAGTAATGTTTCCATACTGGTAGCATTTGAATGGGACAGCGTTTGCTTTGCTGTTGATCTAGTTAGACAGTTCGAACACTAGTCTTCTGCTTTCTTTCTCACAACCCTGTTTTGGAAACTGTCTTGTTGACCTACTATGAGATTGTGATAGAGACACCCCAAGTCTTGTAACCTGTCGCTTTCCTTAAACTATTCCGCCTCCCCACCAATAACCCAATAAGGTCTCTGCTAGCATCTGATTCAGCTCCGCTGTTCTGTTTCATGGTCTGTTGGTCTTCTTTGTACTGTTCATTAACTGATGGGCACATTAATGGCTACAGCTCCTATTGCATCACACTGCTATGATGTCACCTGCCTTTGTTTCTGGATTGGTCTGTAGACATCCAAAGAGGACAAGAAATAGGACTTTTTGTGAGTCATAAGCCTCCTGTGCATAGCAACCATTTTTTTTTCTTTTTTTTAACTTTTTTCAATTACTAAAGCATTCACTATTTATTTGGGACATTAGCAGTAAGTGAAATTGCTTTCCGACTACAAGGGAAATTGTCATAATCGACCTAAAAATGCCCTTCCTTTCTAACATGGGATACTACAATGTGTTAAAGGAATATATGGCACTAAATGGGATAAGAATGGTTTAGAATCTCCTGTTAATACTGTACAGCTTTAAGTTGCATTTCATTTGGTCATTGTACTGTTTAAGACACGACTTGCTTGTACAACTGTCGTCGCCTTTTAAAAGTCTATACTAATTATCAATTGCCCAGCTGTCAGCTTTTATCTGTTCATGATATTTTGTAAGAACGGTGAGAAGTTTGGGAAAAAAAAAACACATTTTTTTTTATTGTAATAAAGCAACACTTTACAAATTCTTGCAACACATTTGTTTCATGAAAGTGATATATGTTTTAGTTTTGTTTCCCTGCCATTCCTGCAATGCTTGTATATTTTAGAATGCTTTCATGTTGAATAAACACTTGTAACACAGTGTCGTTGTCTCTTTGTGAAGAAGCGGGGAGCTAATAAAAGTGTTAGCTCCTCTTTACAAAATGTTTGCTCCGCCTAGCAAAACCAGCATACAAACAGCAGCAGCGTTTTCTACATAAAAATTCTGACTTTCCTAGAGATCCGCGTTTATTAGTGGAGGGCTAAAAGTAAAGATCTCCCATCTACAGAGAATGCTTCAAAATGTGTGTGAGCCTTTGGCCATACAGCTAACATTTTATAAAAACATTATTATGCCAAGTCGTTCACTTTGATTGGACATCAACTCAACAGACCCCCAGAATGCCTAGCAAATAATCTCTAGAGCATTGGCTCTCGAGTAGTGATGGGCAAATCTGACCTGTTTTGCAAAAAATTCTCAAAATGGCAAAAAAAATAGTTGTCTTCAGAATAACAGTGACATCACTAACCTGATCAATCATTGTCTTTGGTAGACATTATATTTATACATGACAAATAATTTACTAGTAGGTGTAGTAGAGTAATAGAAAACGGACATGAATGCTGCTGCAACCGAATCCGTAATTGAGGCTTGTTCCCGAATAATATCCGTGCGGAATTCAATTAGTGAGGTTGTTTATTCTGTGAAAAAAAACAGGTGTCAATTATGGCCCTTATTTTAGGAAGGAAGGTAGAGTAAAATGGGTTGTTCCAGACATTACTCAGAATAACGTGTTTTGATTAAAAAGTTGACTGGAGAGGGGAAAACAAAGAAGTACAGAAAATGATAGGCTGCTCAGTTAAAATGATCTCCAATGCTTTAAAATGGCAACCAAACCCTGAAATACATGAAATTGAAAACTAACATTTGAATGGTTAGAAGAAAAGCCAAATGATTGGCTCCAGGAAGAAAAAGACGTGCTGAAGAGGATCCAATTTGCCAAAGAACATATTGACTGACCTAAAGAGAAATGGAGCAACATTTTGTGGACTGATGAAAGTAAGATTGTTGTTTTTGGGTCTAGGGGCTGCAGACAGTTTGTCAGACGACCCCCAAACACTGAATTCAAGTCACAGTACAGAGTGAAGACAGTGAAGTGGTGGCACAAGCATCATGATATGGGGATGTTTCTCATTAGGGGTGGGAAGAGGAAAAAAAGGTTTCTTCTTGGTTTTGTGACAAAAAGTCACAGAATTTCTATCCCCCACCCCTAATTTCATATGCTGATTAGTATTTGGCCGAAACTGCTGAAAAATGCTGAATCCCGAACCGAATCCTGGATTCGGTATATCCATGAAGGCTGATTTATCAACGTTTGAATTTAGATTTTTAACATGATACAACTTTTTTTGCATTAAAACTCACAAATTAAAATTCTAACTTCAAATCAAGTATTTATTAAGCTAAAAAAAAAAAACCTCAAATGTAAAACTTCGGCATCTAAAAGCTTGTGGAGTCGTACAAGTTAATGGGAGTTGTTCTAGGAAAAATGGAAAATAGTTATGTAGTAACTCGAGGTTTTTTTTTTAGAGCTTATCAACTTTTTTTAAGGTAGAGGTTTTTTTTTATATTCTGATTGATGTATATATAACCTTGAAAATTACACAAATCTGAATTCTGATAGATAAGTCCCAAAGTGAAAAGTTTGCCCTGGGCATAGAGGTGGGGCAGACTATTACTTTCACTTTCCATTCAGCACTTCCTAGATGTCACTGCTCTCCACACATTCCCCTGTTCTCTTTATCATTTAATTGTGTAGTCAGGACATGGGGATGGACATCAGGTCCCCCATTCTGGTGCACAAACAAGATTCTGAGATGATACAAGGCTTGTCTTGATAACAGTGTCCACAAAATGGCTCCTGCCTGCTTGCTATAATTATGAATTCCCAGACTGAAGGAAACAAGATTCAAATAATTTATACAATGTATATAAAGTTCATTTTGCTTGACTAATGTGATAAAATAGGATTTTAAATAATTTTTTTGGGGGTGACGGGTCCCCTTTAAAGGAGAAGAAAAGGCATTTTTACTTGGGGGTGCCAAAAGTTAGCCCCCCCAAGTGATTGTATCTACTTACCTGACACCTCAGGCCTGTGCACCTGGAAGTCCTGGATCATTGCTGCTATTGAGAAGCTGAAACTTTAGGCTGGTGCAATTAGTTCAGTATATAAAATATGCCATTTTTAGCCACATTCATTTTTAGGGTTTAGTTCTCCTTTAAAGGACATGAAAAAACCCTCACAAAAATATTGAATCAGTCTCTCTGAAACCTTTAAAGGGATACTGTCATGGGAAAACATGTTTTTTTCAAAACACATCAGTAAATAGTGCTGCTCCAGCAGAATTCTGCACTGAAATCCATTTTTCAAAAGAGCAAACAGATTATTTTATATTTCATTTTATATTTAATTTTGAAATCTGACATGGGGCTAGACATATTGTCAGTTTCCCATGTGCCCCCAGTCATGTGACTTGTGCTCTAATACACTTCAGTCAGTTTACTGCTGTACTGCAAGTTGGAGTGATATCACCCCCTTCCAACAATCCCTTTAAATTGGTGATTTGGTGCTCTTTTTGGTGCCCCTGTCTGTACAATTAATGTACAATACTGTAAACATGTAGTTCTATAAATATATATATATATTTGGTATGTCAACCATTTGCTTTAAAATCAACACTCTGCCACTAATTCTACAAGAATCTAAGAATCTACATTATTACAACATTCTTAAAAAATATATCCCAGTGTTCCTAGAGATGCCTTGGACTCCAAATAGGCTTGGCACAGCTTTAATACATGTTTAGAATCATTGTCCTGTCCTATTGATGAAAGTGTTTTTGTTTATTAATATCTTGTACTGATCCCACTTTTTAGCTTAGCTATTTGGCACTGGAATGGATTTTTAGTAAACAAAAGAACAATTTTGACATTTTGGATGGCCCAATAATTGTTCAGGTCCTCTCCTTAGCACAAGGTTACAGTTATATAAAAATATTGCTATATAGGCCATATTTCCATGAATATCTAGGGCAACAGCTAAGTGCTCAAGTAAGTTATTCTCTCACTCCAACTAGCTTTCATGCAGGCCTCTGTTGGTATCAAAGCAAGAAGGCATTCTTCTAAAGTCTCCCCCTAACAGGTTGGGCCTCAATTGGTATCTAAAAGATCAAGTAGGCATTCTTCTAAAGTATCTCCCTGATTGGCCTTCACTGGTATCTAAGAGAGCAAGTAGACATTCTTCTGAAGTCTCCCCCCTAACTGGCTTCAGGTTGGGCCTCCGCTGGTATAGAAGAGATCAAGCAGTCATTCTTCTAAAGTCTCCCGCTAACTGGCTTCAGGTTGGGCCTCAATTGGAATCTAAAAGATCAAGTAGGCATTCTTCTAAAGTTTCCCCCTGATTGGCCTTCAGGCAGGGCCTCTGTTGGTATCTAAGAGAGCAAGTAGGCATTCTTCTAAAGTCTCCCCCAAACTGGCTTCAGGTTGGGCCTCCACTGGTATAGAAGAGAAGAGATCAAGCAGACATTCTTCTAAAGTCTCCCCTTAACTGGCTTCAGGTTGGGCCTCAATTGGTATCTAAAGATCAAGTAGGCATTCTTCTAAAGACCCCCCCCCGATTGGCATTCAGGCAGGGCCTCCACTGGCCTCGGTTGGTATCTAAGAGAGCAAGTAGGCATTCTTCTAAAGTCTCCCCCAAACTGGCTTCAGGTTGGGCCTCCACTGGTATAGAAGAGAGCAAGTAGGCATTCTTCTAAAGTTTCCCCCTTACTGGCTTCTAGTTGGGCCTTTATTGGTATCTAAGAGATCAAGTAATTGAAAATGATGTAAGAGTGTATGCAGTGCAGTTTTGGGTTCCAGTCCTTAAAGGAACAGTAACACGAAAAAATTAAAGCTTTTGAAGTTAATTAAAAAAAAATACTATAGTTTATATAAACAGGTTACTGTGTAGCCATCGGGGAAGCCATTCAAAGCTGAGAAAGGAGAAAAGGCACAGGATATACAGCAGATATCAGATAAGCTCTGTAGTATACAATGGAATTCTTCAGAACATATCTGTAATCTACTCTGTATCCTGTGCTTGAATGGCTGCCCCCATGGCACAGCAGCTTGTTTATATAAACTATAATTGTGTTTCTGTAGCAAATACACCAGTTTTACCAGTGCAGGGCAACGCTACATTACATTTTCATTTCTTAAAACACCTTCATTTTTTGATGTTACTGTTCCTTTAAGAAAGATACAAATGAGCTGGAGAGAGTGCAGAGACTAAGTGCAACTAAACTGGTTAGAGGGATGGAAGACTGTCAAGGTTGGGGTTGTTTTCTCTGGAAAAAAGGCGCTTGCGAGGGGACATGATTACACTTTACAAGTACATTAGAGGACATTATAGACAAATGGCAGGGGACCTTTTTACCCATAAAGTGGATCACCGCACCAGAGGCCTCCCCTTTAGACTAGAAGAAAAGAACTTTCATTTGAAGCAACGTAGGGGGTTCTTCACAGTCAGGACAGTGAGGTTGTGGAATGCACTGCCGGGTGATGTTCTGATTCTGTTAAAGGAGAATCCAACCCATTGTTTAAAAAAACCTCCCCCCGCCCTGGGTAGTCCCTCCAGCCTACCTGCCCCCCCCCAGGCATTTTTTTACTCACCCCTCCGTGCAGATTCTGGCCACAGATTTCACAGCAGCCATCTTCTTTTTTTTGGACGTTTTGGCGCATGCGCAGTTGGAGTAAATTTCCGGTCCCGAACCGCTGCGCATGCACCGAAAGTCATGAAAATTCCTGAACATTTTTCAGAAATTTTCGTGACTTTCGGCACATAAACATGTTGTTCGGGACCGGAAATTTAATCCGAATGCACATGCGCCAAAAATGCCGTCAATACTTGAAGATTACCAGAGAAGAAGAAGATGGCTGCCATAAACTCAGAGGCCACGGAGGGGTGAGTAAAAAATTAGGGCCATTTGCCCATCGGGGCAGGTAGGCTGGGGGGGAGGGAGCGGGGTCTACCCAGGGTAGGGGGGGGAGGGTTTTTTAAACTATGGGTTGAATTCTCCTTTAATGCCTTTAAGAGTGACTTGGATGATTTATTGGACAAGCATAATATCCAAGGCTATAGTGATACTAAACTTTATAGTTAGTGTATGAATATATATATAGTTTATGTGGGTGAATGGAGGGGTCAGTGTGTGTATGGATGCTGGGTTTAATTTGGAGGGGTTGAACTTGATGGGATTTGGTCTTTTTTCAACCCAACTTAACTATGTAACTAAGCATTTTTCTAAAGTTTTTCCTAACTAGTCTTCAGGCAGGGCCTCAATTGGTATCTAAGAGAGCAAGTAGGCATTCTTCTAAATTCTCTCCCTAACTGGCCTCATGGGCAGATTTTCATTAAGGCTTGGGGACGCTAACCTGCTTAGATAAAAATGTTACTAAGTGACCTATACACTGAATGGAATAGCTCCTGGGGGTGAGGAAACGGTGCGCATCATTTGAAGTCAAATCATAGTGTGCAATGACATTAGTGAACCTATGGAAGTGCGCTCCATCTGCTCTGCCCTCCATGCACTCTTCTCCTAATAACCTTAGTTTGCTGTGCTGGGCACTTACACTTTCATTTGTGCCTCTTCCCTTCATACGTCAAACCCTGAAATGTGCTGAATAATTACGGTCTGCCATTATTTCGCTCTCTTAAACAGATACCATAAAACCGATCAAACAGGGACGTAACTACAGAGGAAGCAGACCCTGTGGCTGCAGGGGGAGCAGGAGGTATAGGGCCCCCGTGAGGTCCTAATTCATATACAGTTTTAATAAATATTGGTAAAACAAGTCAACCTCTAGACTTTTTGGGGGCCTGAAAGATCAATTGCTGTGGGGCCCAGTAATATCTAGTTATGCCACTGCAATGAAAATATATTTGCAATGAGACTTTTAAGCTGGTGAAGGGGTTAATTGAAAGGCTAAATGCGTATTGATTCATTTTTTGGCCAGATATCTGCAGTAAAACAAAAACACATAGCACTATTTGATGTAATGTGCACACTTTTCTCGTGCTTTTCCCCTAAGAAGACTTGCTGCAAAAATGTACATTAAGGGGCATATTTATCAAGTACAAAAGGGGGTTGTGGGTGTACTCCTAAGGCCATATAAAAAAATATTTAAATACAATAATCCCCTGTCTAAAAAAAGAAAAACAGGGTTTTTTGTTACATAAAAAAAAAAAAGGCATATTTATCAAGGGTCGAATTTTGAATTGAAAAAACGTTGAAATTTGAATTCAACCGAAATTGAGTCAAAGTTTTTTGTTGGTCGAATAGGTCCGTTTAGATCGAATAGGTCCGTATTCGGCCAAATTCGAACTGTACAAATCGAAGGAATAGCACATTTGATCGAATTCGATTCAAAGTTTTTCCCAAAAAAACTTTGATTTTTCAAAGTTCGCCAATTGACTCCAAATAGAATCTAGGAGGTCCCCCATAGGCTAAAACAGCGATTTTCAAAGTTTTAGATGGCGAATGGCCGAAGTCTAATTTTTAAAGAGACAGTACATGATAAATTTCGATATTCGAATTTTCACATTTTTTTCAAATTCAAATCGAATTTGGACTATTCCCTAGTCGAAGTACAGAAAAAAATAGCTTGAAATTTGAATTTTTTTCATTTGAAACTTCACCTCGACCTTTGATAAATTTGTGTACTTTGACTAGGGTATAGTCCAAATTCGATTTTGAAAATTCGAATTTCGAAATTTATCATGTACTGTCTCTTTAAAAATTCGAGTTTGACCATTCGTCATCTAAAACCTGCCAAATTGCTGTTTTAGCCTATGGGGGACCTCCTAGAAACCATTTGAAGTCAAATGCGCTATTACTTTGATTTGTACGATTCAAATTTGGCCGAATATGGACTGATTCAATCGAAAACTGACCTATTCAGCCAAAATAAAACTTTGACTTAATTTCGGTTGGTCTTTTTTTAATCTAATTTTTAATTTTTTTTAAATTCGACCCTTCATAAATATGCCCCTTACTGTTGCGCAAAATCTTCACCCTGCATTTGCACTGACTGAGGAATTACAATTTCAGAGCTACTTAATCAGAACGGTAAGAGGCCAAGTCAGCTCCTTCTCCAGTGGTGAAAAAAGTCTGGTGGAGAAACCATTGTGTATGACACTGCCTTAAGGTGGCCATACCCTATAAGATCCTCTAGTTTGGCAACCTTGACAAATGGGCAAATATTTCCCCAATATGCCCACCAACGGCAGGACAATATTGGGTTAATTCGAATGTTTGGCCCTAGGGCCAAACTATCTGATTACAACAAAGAGAACGGGTGCAGACGGGTCGTAGGAGCTCATCAACTAGCCGGTGTGGTCCTCGTATCAAAGGAAAAATCAAACCTGCTCAATTGTTATCAGGCCTGATATTGACCAGGGAGACCTGTTGGAAGCTCCACACACGGGCAGATAAGCTTCCGAATCAGTCTAAAGGACAGATATCGGCAGCTTTAATCTGACCGTGTATGGTCACCTTTAGCCTTCCCAAACAAAACATCACCCTCCGCCTAGGACTGGCCTTTGGGTTGGGCCTCTACTGGTATTAAAGAGAGCAAGTAGGCATTCTTTCAAAGTGTCAGCCTAACATGCCTTGAGGCCAGGCCCCACAGCCACTGCTCAGAGACCCCCAGGTGGGTGCAGCGTGAGGGTCACTTTTTGAGAGCACAATAGACAAAAATGTTAAAAACAAAAATGGAATTTTTGGGCCTCAGTAATTACCAACCAGGGGATGGCACAAACAGCAATGCACACACAGTTTGGCAACCAGTGCTTAATGCCTAGATTATTATTATAGGGAATACCCAGGGCCGCCATTAGAAATCACGGGACCCCACACAACAACATTTTCTGGGACCCACCCCAGCCCCCAAGACCCACCCCAGATCCACAGACACCACAGTTAAAAGACCACACAGACATCAAAGCTAAAAATGGTAACCCCCCCACACACAAGTTATAAAAAGCCATTGATGGTCAAGGCCCCCCTATAAGTTAAAGAAGGAAACAAAAAAAAAACACACTACCTTCAATGTGTTTTCCATCAGGCCCCCTCCTGAAACACCATACTAAAAAATCTGAAATCATTCCTGCTTCTGTGCACCAAGCTTCAGAAGTTTTGCCCCTTTCCACAGTTTGGCGCCGCCATTTTCAAATAGGCGCATCACTTCCGCCCTGCGTTCTCTCTGTAAAGCGCATGTGCCTCCTTCGTGACCCCCCCTGTGACATAATCATACTCGCATTCATTCTGGCATTCAGAGGCAAACAAGGAGCCGCACCTGCGTGAACAAGCTGTGTTACAAAAAAGATAGTTTTGTAACAACTACATTTTGAGGAATCAATGTGACGATTTTTAATAAATAAATTTGTATTCAAAATAGATTATTTTCAGTTTGCGTCTGTTAATCAATAAATCATTAATTCATAAACAGATCAGTAAAAAAGTACGTCGTTTATATTCAAAATAAAATGTGTCTTTTTCCTTTTAAGTTAATACAGACCTCAGTCAGACAGACCTGATCGCTGCCTGCCTTTTTTTTAAATCTCCCCCCTCCTCAGCTCCTTCAAAGTTTACCCTAATCTCTTAGCAATGGGGGAGCAGGCGCACGCGATTGGTGAATGAAGAGATGAGGCAGTGGCAGAGAGGTCAGCGATGACAAACGGAGGTGTCACGTGACCACTTCGTCATCACTGCACAGGAAAAAAAATATTTGCATGCGCAGGGCACGGATTGAAACGATTGCGCATGCGTGTGCCCTATTCAGAAGGATTTATGGACATGCTATATCATACATGCTTCCACTTTTTAAAAAATCGATTGCAGCTAAAAGATTAATGGAAAAACTAATTGGAGATTGCATGCAGGTAATTATATATACTATTCCTTCGCAACACTTAGAGCTTAAGAAGTTTTTTGGCTTTCCTTCTCCTTTAAAAAAAAAAACCATTGGTGCCAGGCCCCCCCTATAATTTAAAAAAAGCATTGGTGCCAGGGCCCCCTTACAAGTTAAAAAAAATGTTAAAATAATACATAGGTGTAGATTACTGCAGCGGGTCGGGTACCCACCAAAACCTGCGGTACCCTGTGGGTTGTGGGTAGAAGTTCCGGGTGCAGGTCGGGCCACGGGTCTTCTCAGTAGCGATATTTACTCCTTTATTCTGACCACGTCTACTTCCGATGACGTCACTTCCGGTTTACAATGACACCACTTCCTGATTCTTGATGGTCAGCGGGTCGCGGATAAGGTACTTGCGGGTAGGGTCGGGTATCGGTTCCAAGCGGGTAAGAATGCAGGTTGCGGGTCCCAAAAAAAATGGATCCGCGCAGGACTCTACATTGGTGGCTAGGGGTTAAAAAAAAATTAAAAAACACACATTGGTGTTCAGTAGAACTGAACTCGTGGCTTCCGGACTTCAACTTCAGCTTGTTTTGTGGCTTTGGGTCTTTTCGGCTGTTCAGGACTTCGGCTTTTTGACTTCGGAAATGGCGGTACAGCTTCGGCGCTGTCAAGGTGGGCCCCGCTATTTCAAAAAGTGCAGCACAGCCTTTAGGCCCGGTACAGGAGTACCCCCCGTGCCCCCCCTGATGGCGACCCTGGGAATACCCATAACACAGAAAGAACAGAGCGTTTTAATGAAATCTGTAAATTATTTCCATTGGGCCAAAGGTCTGCAATACAATTGGCCTCTGGGCATAAGCCACATTAGGCATTTTTTCTATTCGAGAATCTTAAAGGGGAACTCCACACAAACATAACTTAAGCTTTTTGAAAAGTAAACATAATTTCAAACAACTATGTAACATCCATCATTTAAAAAATATACAGACTTTTAATGATTTTTAATGGTTTGTGACAGTCCCCTAAGCCTAGCCCCCTGCTCTCCTGCTGATCTGTCTGACTACTTTGCTGAGCTGACTGACTACTGTTACTTTGTATCAACAGCCATCTGTCCTCAGGCTGTATCCTCCAAACCCCACAATTCCCTGCACACGTGATTTCAATCAGGAACAGAACATCCCAGTGCAATGCATTGTGGGTTATGTAGTTCCTGCATGCTGTCTGTAAGCTGTGGAGCAGTTGTTACAATTTGTAACATCAATGTTTAGTCCCTCCTTCCCTGCCAGGATTTCAAATGATACAGAAAGAGAAGAACTGTTAAACAGCTGGATTTCAGCATAGAAAATGCAATTTATTCAGACTTTTTGAAGAAACAGGTAACTGTGATGGGTGTATTAGGGGTTTCTGTGTTATATGGGCCTCTTTATCAAATTTTGGTTTAGAAGCTGGAGTTCCCCTTTAATGAGCTCACCATCAACTTCTTCCGATTCTTCCCGAACGTTTCGAAGTCCCCCTCTCACAATATCGCTGCCACGATTGCTTCCGGAACCGTCCGATGTCCCAAGCACGATTGTTGGCGGAACTAGCCGAGTGTCTCCGAAAGCCCCGGATTCCCCAGCGCAAGCGCTTCCGAAGCTGCGCAGTAGCCGCATCTTCTGCCTAGAAGCTGAGTGTTTCCGATACCTGCCGGGCAGCTCACGGAAGAGACAACAGCGTTAAACCGAGTAGTTAGTAGCGGCTGTGAGTACCTGCCTCTGTAAGCTGCTCCAGCGGATCTAAATACACATCTAGTTGTTCTTATATCCGTCAGGGAGAGACGATTAGACCCCAGTGCTGCGGCCTGTCTCCCCCGGCCTGTGTGTGGCGAGAGAGAGAAAAGGGACGGAGGGGAGGGAGGCTGGGAGCTTCCCCCAGTGCGGGACATCGGGAGAGCAGGAGGGGAGTGAGGGAGGAGCGGGCCCGCGGGGGGGACATCCAGCAAGATGATCAAACTCTTCTCCCTGAAGCAGCAGAAGAAGGAGGAGGAATCTGCAGGGGGAACTAAAGGCAGCAGTAAAAAGGCCTCAGCCGCACAGCTTCGTATTCAGAAAGGTAACCTGGAGCTTTTAATCACCCCCGCCACTAGGGGGAACCTTGGTCTATCCCACCCCTGCTGACCAATGGCCTCTCTGCTTAAAGGGATCCTGTCATGGGAAAACATGTTTTTTTCAAAACACATGTTAATAGTGCTACTCCAGCAGAATTCTGCACTGAAATCCAATTCTGAAAAGAGCAAACAGATTTTTTTTACATTCAATTTTGAAATCTGACATGGGGCTAGACATTTTGTCAATTTCCCAGCTGCCCCATGTCATGTGACAGGAGAGAAATGCTTTCTGGCAGGCTGCTGTTTTTCCTTCTCAATGTAACTGAATGTGTCTAAGTGGGACATGGGTTTTTACTATTGAGTATTGTTCTTAGATCTACCAGGCAGCTGTTATCTTGTGTTAGGGAGCTGCTATCTGGTTACCTTCCCATTGTTCTTTTGTTTGGCTGCTGGGGGGGGAAAAGGGAGGGAGGTATCACTCCAACTTGCAGTACAGCAGTAAAGAGTGATTGAAGTTTATCAGAGCACAAGTCACATGACTGGGGGCAGCTGGGAAATTGACAATATGTCTAGCCCCATGTCAGATTTCAAAATTTAATATAAAAAAATCTGTTTGCTCTTTTGAGAAATGGATTTCAGTGCAGAATTCTGCTGGAGCAGCACTATTAACTGATTCATTTTGAACATTTTTTTTTCCCATGACAGTATCCCTTTAAGTCTACTAGAAAATAATGTAAACATTAACTAAACCCAATAGGCAGGTTTTGCTTCCAATAAGGATTAATTATATCTTAGTTGGGATCAAGAAAGTAAATCATTTTGGTTATAATGGAGTCTATGGGATAGGGCCTTTCCATAATTCAGAGCTTTCTGGATAACAGGTTTCCAGATAACGCACCCCATACCTGTAATTAAAGCACAACTGATCTGTCCATATTCACTTCAAACCTACAGAATAGAGGGTTGATCGATGCACATGACTGGTCGTGCCAATTGGTGGCCTTTAAGAGACGAGAGACGTAGAAAACCCGGCACGTTTTTGAAGGCGTAAGGCCGCCGTTAAAGGTGGAACTATCTTGAAAATAATATAAGCTTTAGCATACTGAAATAAGAAACTTTCTAAATACAATCAATTAAATATTCTGCATTGTTTTTGAAATAATCAAGTTTATCTTCACTATCCCTCTCTCAGCATCTGTTTCTCTTCATTCTGTCTTCATTTAGGAGGTGGGTGATGAATGATCCATTATATCTTATAGGGGGGCTTCTTTTGTCTAGAAGAAGATTTATTTGAGCTCACTCTATTAAAATCACCAGAAATCTTGTATCTCTACATGCAGGATTTGTGCAAAAGCCAGTTATTTTGTTGTACTGGAATCCGTTCCGTGAGTTCTAAGGTTCAGGGCACACGCTCAGATTTGGGGAGATTAGTCGTCCGGCGACAAATCTCTTCTTCTTGGCAACTAATCTCCCCCCCCCCCCCAAACTGACTCCCATCTGCTACAATGTAAATCGCCAGCGGGATGGTACTCGCAGCGATTCGTTTTCCAAAGCTTCCTCAATTTCGGGTGACTTCGGAAAATGAAGCGATCCGAGATTTACAATGTAGCTGGCGGGAGGCAGTTCCGCGAGATTAGTCGCCCCGAAGAAGAGGAGATTTGTCGCTGGACCCTAATACATCTGCTAGAAAAGGGAGCCCCCCTATAAGATATATTGGATCATTCATCTGACACCCAACTGCTGCAAGAAGAGAGAATGAAGAGAAACAGATGCTGAGAGAGGAATAGTGAATATAAACTTGATTATTTCAGAAACAATGCAGAATTTTGAATTGATTAAAATGATAAAGTTTCTTACTTCAGTATGAGGAAGCTTATATCGCATTTTAGTTCCTCCAAGGACTGGTGTATATTTGTTACAACCACAAGGGAGTTTTGCCTTCCTCCTGCTGAGTAACCCAGCTACAAACAAATAGGATATTTGCAAGGACAATTAACTGCCATTGCATGAAATGCAACCAAGCAGGGAGGTGACCAGAAGTAAATAGCGCCACCATAAGGGGATTCTATAGACATGGGTGGTGTCTTGGCAACTTTATGATTATAACTAGAAACCCCTATGGTGCCTGGGAATATGCATTGATCAGTCCAGTTTTTGTCTTTTTCCGCAGACATACCTACGTACTATAATTGATAACACACTGTCGTCTCCTTGAGACCATAAACATTTTGGGCATTTTGATTCCTGCAATAAGCAGCTGCAAACAAAAAAGTAAGGGTTAAAGTAGAAGTCAACCCCTACGTGCAAAAATCCCCCCCCCCATCTCCTCCCGAGCACTCTTCTTCCTGGATTCAGGAGCGTTTTCTAGCGCATGCACAGTAGGAAGCATTTGCCAGTGCGGATCTTGCGCATGCTCGGAAAGTCAAAAAAGTTTCCTGAAAAAAGAAATCGGAAACTTTGTGACTTTCAGGCCTGAAAGTCATGAAGTTTCCGATTTCTTTTTTCAGAAACTTTGCGACTTTTATCGCATGCGTAGTAGATCCGCACTGGCAAATGCCTCCTACTGCGCATGCGCCAGAGAATGTAGCTGAAACCAGGAAGAAGAGTGCTCGGGAGAAGATGGCTGCTCAGCAGGAGAGGACCTGCATGGAGGAGTAAATAACAAGTTAGAGGCATTTGCCCAGGGGGGGCAGGTAGGCCGGGGGAAGCGGGAGGGGGTCCTACAGGAAGGGATTTTTGCATGATGGGGTTGACTTCTCCTTTAAGGAGTGTCAATTGCCAATGTGGCTGTGGCAGTCGATCTTTGTTGGGCTTCACTCATTGGTCAGCTCCTCCCTATGTCACATGTGCAGTGGTTCACCTTTTAGTTAACTTTTAGTCTGTTATTGAATGGCCAGTTCTAAGCAGCCTTGGACTAGGATTCGAAATAGGCCCTGGCATTACAAGTACACGAGGCCCAAACAGCCTCCCAGCAGCCCACAAAATACTGACTTTCTATGGCACCTTATAGCAGCCTCTCTGGCATTTCCCAGAACCCACAGATTGCCGGTCCGGGCCTGGTTCTAAGCAACTTTTCAATTGGTCTACGTTATTTCTAGGGATGCACCGAATCCACTATTTTGGATTCGTCCGAAACCCTGAATCCTTCGCAAAAGATTCGGCCGAATACCCAACCGAATCCTAGTTTGCGTATGCAAAATAGGGGCGGGAAGGGGAAAACATTTTTTACTTCCTTGTTTGGCAAAAAAAAGTCACGTGATTTCCCTCCCCACCCCTAATTTGCATATGCAGATTAGGATTTGGGTTCGGCCGGGTAGAAGTATTCAGCCGAATCCTGCTGAAAAAGTCAGAATCCCAAACCGAATCCTGGATTTGGTTCATCTCTAGTTATTTCTTTTATATAGTTTTTAATTATTTTTCTTCTGACTCATTCCAGCTTTCCAATGGGGGTCACTGACCCCCCATCTAAAAAACAAATGCTCTGTAAGGCTACACATTTATTGTTATTGCAAATTTTTAGTATGTTATATAATGGGCAATGCCAAGCAACTTTTCAATTGGTTTTCATCATATATTTTTTATAGTTTTATAGTTATTTGCCTTTTTCTTCTGACTCTTTGCAGCCTTCAAATGGGCGTCGCTGACTCCCTTCTAAAAAAAACAAATGTTCTGTGAGGCTACAAATGTATTGTTATCATTACTTTTTATTACTCATCTTTCTATTCAGACCTCTCTTATTCATATTCCAGTCTCTTATTCAAATCAATGAATGGTTGCTAGGGTCATTTAGACACTAGCAGCCAGATTGCTGAAATTGCAAACTGGGGAGCTGCTGAACAAAAAGCTAAATAACCTCAGACACTACCAATAATAAAAAATGAAAACCAATTACAAATTTTCTCAGAATATCACTCACTCCATCATACTAAAAGTTAATGTAAAGGTGAACAACCCCTTTCAGCCGTGGCATTTGCATTCCTAGTACTTGGGGTGATCAGATGATGGGGTGCGCTGATCCATAGTTACTTCGGAGTTTCAGAGGTGAAACGTTTTGCTTTCTATGCACAGGGAAAGACATACAGCATATAGGCAAGAGGCAGCTATGTAGAACCCCAAGATCTGACCCAGCTGTTAGTAAATAGCCACCTCCTTATAGAGAACCACTTCATTTTAGCACCTACAGTATGAAAGTTACCCTGCTGTGGGCCCCTTACATTCCATAATTCCCAACCCTTCCCCTATAACACACAGCTCCAATTTATAAGATTTCTTTTTTTCACTGGAACTGAAGGCTTTAACATATTTCCTTTCCTCCAGCGAAAGAAACTATAACTCTAAACAACTTTCCAACTTGCATTCATTACACAGTCTCACTGGGGTTTAAAGCTATTTGTAAATGGTTTGAAAATCAGTGATTGTTTGTCCTCTGCTTCTGGCTCTTGCAATAATGGAGCAGAAGTTGTTTTTCCTCCAGCTCTGTAATCATCTGCTTCATTCATCTCTGTTGTTTCAGGAGTCAGAATCAGCAGAGCAGAGAACACAAACAGCCAAACTGATATGTTCAGGAGTCAGAATCAGCAGAGCAGAGAGCTCAACAGCCAGAGAGATATGTTTTATGAGTCAGAATCAGCAGAGCAGAGAACACAAACAGCCAGAGAGATATGTTTCAGGAGTCAGTCAGTAGAGCAGAGAACACAAACAGCCAAACTGATATGTTTCAGGAGTCAGAATCAGCAGAGCAGAGAACTCAACAGCCAGAGAGATATGTTAAGGAGTCAGAATCAGCAGAGTAGAGAGCTCAAACAGCCAGCGAGGAGTCAGAATCAGCAGAGTAGAGAGCTCAAACAGCCAGCGAGATATGTTTCAGGAGTCAGAATCAGCAGAGCAGAGAACACAAACAGCCAAACTGATATGTTTCAGGAGTCAGAATCAGCAGAGCAGAGAACTCAACAGCCAGAGAGACATGTTTCAGAGTCAGAATCAGCAAAGCAGAGAATACAAACAGCCAGCGAGAAACTGTATGTTTCAGGAGTCAGAATCAGCAGAGCAGAGAACACAAACCGTCGGAAAGATACTGTTTTCAGTAGTTAAGTTTATATGTAACTTTAGAGTGACTTAGAATGTGTAATTAATGTATATGTGAATGTTTCTTAATCGTATTTATTTTTCTAAAAAAAATCAACAGGATTTTGGGTGAATAATCCTAAATTAAGATTTGTGTTGCTGCTAGATTTTTTTTAATATATATATATATATATCTATATATATATATATATATATATATATATATATATATATATATATATATATATATATATATATATATATATATATATATGTATATGTATATATATACATAGAGGGCCACATGGTGCTGAAGATGCCCAATAATGATGACTTCTTGCTTGTGATTGGATCAACATGATTTGGCATTTCACATGGGTGGTCAAAGTGAGCAAAGGTTGGCTTTTCTGGGAGCAAGTGAGTGGCAGTCTAAGTCAAGTCTTCTGCCAGTTCTTGGGGCATCAGGTCACAGCTGGTACTTCTTGTCATTAAACCTCTCACTGGTTGGTTACTGCCTGGTAATCAGTCAGAGGAAACCAAGAGAGCTGAAAAGCAGGAAGTAGTGTTCTGGCTATTATGTTACACATCCAGTCACTCCAGCCTTTATACATTACATTTTTGCCTAACCAACTATATTAGAAACATTGTTTATTTTGCAAGGCCTATCTATTTACCCAGTTTTTATTTTTAGACTGAACAATTCCTTTAATGTAATCCAGCAGCGGGCGGAAACATGTGAGGTGCAGAATTGTAACTCAGCAGCTGTATGCAATGGTTCTGCTCCCAGTCTATGTGCAGGGCTGCTCAATCTGTCAGTACTATATAAATAAAGGTTAATTCATAAGTAAATGGGGACAAGACTGATTTAGAGCTTATATTGCCTTGTATCACATCTCTTTCTATTGCAGTAAATTAAATTGTCTGCAATATAATCCAGCAAGAAATTAATGTATGTTTCCATGCCTGTGTTTCAGATATTAATGAACTGAATTTGCCGAAGACGTGTGAAATAGAGTTCTCAGACCACGATGATCTCCTAAATTTCAAATTAGTCATCTGCCCTGATGAGGTTTGTATATGTGCAGTTATTTTGCTCTTGGCACTGGTTTTTATCCAATACAAAAAAAAAAAAGTTTTTTCTCCATTATGGGCTGGGAAAAAATAGTAGCTTTAAACTCAAAAGCTGGGGCCTTATTAGAGGTTTGGCCTCTCTTTATATTAAAAGCTCATGGAAGAGCCTGCGGAATTCCACAGTGGCAGCCCCTGTTGGCATTATCATTTGGAAACACTGGATCTTGAACATTAAATTTTGCAAGTGCCACTGTACTTTGCAGAGCAACCAGCCAATATGGTATTCCAAAATGATGTCACCCATAATAAATGGAACTAACTGAATCAACCAGGCCCATGTGACCCCAACTATAGAGAAACCATTGTAGATAAATATTTACATATACACATTTACATATATACACATATACACACATTTACACACATAGATATATATATATATATATATATATATATGTCACATTATATATATATATATATAAGTCACACCTCCATGCTGCCCACATTTGCTGTTGCAAGCTCCCCCCTTGAAGCTCATTCCTCAGACCTCCCTCCTCAGCCCTCATTACAAAAGCCCTCCCTCCTCAGCTCTCAGCCCTCCCTCCTCTGCCCTCCGTGCTCAGACCTCAGCTCGTAAGCCAGGTTGATAGCTGAGGAGGGAGGGCTGAGGACGGAGAGCTTTTTTAATGAGGGCTGAGGAGGGAGGTCTGAGGACCAAGGAAGGAGGGCTGAGGAATGAGCCACGAGGGGGGAGAATGCAACAGCAAATGTGGGCAGCACGGAGGTGTGACTGCAGTTTCTTCAGATAAGTGAGTAGAATAAGAGAAGAGTCTGCATACTTCTTCTTTACGAGAGCGCATGCAGGAGTTTGTGTTCTCCTAATGATGTCCTAAAATGCGTTCTGTAAGCCTGCATTTTCCAAACCCTACAATTCCCTGCACACGTGATTTCAATAAGGAACAGAACATCCCAGTGCAATGCATTGTGGGTTATGTAGTTCCTGCATGCTGTCTGTAAACTGTGGAGAAGTTGTTACAATTTGTAACATCAGTGTTTAGTCCCTCCTTCCCTGCCAGGATCTCAAATGATGCAGAAAGAGAAGAACTGTTAAACAGATGGATTTCAGCATAGAAAATGTCATTTATTCATACTTTTTGAAGAAACAGGTAACTGTGATGGTTACATTAGGGGTTTATGTGTTATGTGGGCCTCTTTATCACATTTTGGTTTGGAAGCTGGAGTTCCCCTTTAATAACAAGGGTTAAACATTGCAGTGTTAATGTCACACTATGGGGGGCAAGTGCAAGACTCTCTGTCAGTCACATACACAACCTAAAGCAATAAGTGATTGGTGCAGGACTGTATAAGGGGCAGACTAATTGCAATTGACCATTTACAGGCAGAACCTAGTATTTTAAACCTCTTTATTTTACTAATAATGACATTAGATGACAAAAAAACTATTTTCAGGACACAATTTTTATGTGAAATCTGCAAAAACATTACTTAAAATCAGGGAAATGCACCCATTGAAATGCATTATAAATTGGTGGGACCACAAATAAAAATGAAAAATGTGGGAGAACTTAAATCAGGGGACTTTAAATATATACAGTGAAACCTACTGCTGCTGGGCCCCAGTCAGCCCTTCCCTTCTGACATGTTCTGCACTATTTTGGCTCCTTAAAGGAAAAGGAAAGCTACGGAGGCATTTTATTGCCAATAGATTAGTTGCAATAGTGCAAGCTAGAATGCTATATTTATTCTGTAGAATGTTTTACCTGTTTTAAAAGCTCTAGAAACTCTCTGTTTGTTTAGAATAGGAGCTGCAGTATTAATGTGATGTGACATCACTTCCTGCCTGAGTCTCTCCCTGGTCTGGGCTCAGATTACAGTAGAGGAGTGAGGGGTGGGGGGGAGAGGAGCAAACTGAGCATGCTCACACCCAGGGCAATGAGGTTTAAGCTGAAGGCAGGAAGTCTGATACAGAAGCCCATGAGTACACAATAGAAGGAAAGAAATGCAGTATTTATTTTGACAGGGGACTTATTTTGACATTACTTGGGGGGTTTACTGGTATATTTAGATGGACCTTTCTGATCAGGCTTGCTTAGTTTTAACCTTTCCTTCTCCTTTAAATAATTATTCAGGATGGAGTCTGAACAGGTCTAAGCAAGATTTTTCTGTATTTTCTGCATTTTTATAGTTTTTTTATGATTATAGAAAATGTCAACAAAAGTGCCCGATAGGCCCAGACTGAGACTCAAAATAGGTCCTGGCATTTCAGATACATGGAGGCCCAATAAATAGTGACTGTTTGTGGCATCTTACAGCAGACCCTCTAGCATCTTTCAGACCCTACAGGTTGCCAGTCTAGCCCTGGTGCCCAATTGAATGCTCCTTAGTGTATGCTGGAAGTTGTAGTGCAGCAGCTATTGGGTGGAACAACACTGAAATGAGAGGATTATGTCCCCATTATTACTTCTGAGAGGGTATGCTGTTTTTGCCAGATGCACAATGGGCATATCCAGTGCATATAGTATTTTAGGATGTGAATGCTAAATCCTATTATATTTGCCATAGTAAATACATTTATAAAACCAGTTCTACTGTGCCTCTTTTTGAAGTACGATTAAATAATGTGTAATCTCAAGCTACGGACAAGAGCTGTACACTTTAAAGGACACGTAAAGGCTACATTTCCCTACCATGTATGTAAGTTGGGCATATCTTCCCCACCCAAGCCACATCATTTGTATTGCATATACCCCCTCCATTTGCCAGCACCATCACATTTTCCTAAAACAAATAGCAGATTTCACCCGGCGGCCATTTTACCTCTGACACATCATCAATAACATTGACATTTGCAAACAGGACATTTATGCTGTAAAATTCATGCAATGCAGAATGCAGGGTTACTCAGGTACAGCATACTTTGATAAAACGTTCTGCTGTTGTTGAGCACTAATGGTTAAGCTGGGCTCAGGAGAGGTGGTTAGGAGAAAAAAATTAGGATCAGACAGCTAGAGCAGAGTTTCTATGGTAACAGCAATGCTATCGCTTCATTGGCTGTTAGACTGGAGGGTGTGTTTAGTAATCTGAGCTGAGAACTGAGCATGCTCATGAGCCAACAGCCAAAGCGAATTCCTGAGGCAGGGGGCAGAGTGGGTTAAAGGAGGAGAAGGATTTCTAAGTGATTAAGGGGATGCTGATTACTGTTAACATTTTTAACAACCAGAGTGGCAGTTATCTAAAGATTTCAAAGAGGCTGTTCAGCTCTGCATCATTTTACATATGTGCCTCTGTCATTTGCTCTTTTTGCTTATATAATAGCTCATATATAAAATTATTGGTCACTAACTTGTGCCCTGCACCTTCATAGCTACTGTAACCTTAACCTTCGTGTTTTGTTTTTTATTTAAGGGTTTCTACAAGGGTGGAAAATTTGTGTTCAGCTTTAAGGTAAGATCCAATACACATTTTCCCAGTTACTATCCTTTGACTTGGTTTGTTACATAGGGAGTGGTTCCAATTTGTAGTCATTTCAGCACCAGACACTAGTTAAAGGCCAATTATCTTTCTTTTTAAATGAAATATTACTGTATTTGTTAAAAGGCAAGAGATCAGGAGATTGTCCCATAGAAGGAACCTAGTGCACTGCTGTCCAACGATTCCCGTGGGCCTGCTTATAGGAAAACTATATCCCCAAAATGAATACTTAAGCAACAGAGAGTTTATATCAAATGAAGGGGCACATTGAAGAATATTATCTTTAAATCTAAATATTTAAAGAGATACTGGGGGTCATTTATCAACGCTGGTCAAATTTGCTCATGGGCAGTAACCCATGACAACCAATCAGATTGCTGCATTCATTGTTCTACTTGCAGCTGGCTTTAAAAAGCTAATCACTGATTGGTTGCTATAGGTAACTGCCCATGGGCAAATTTGCCCAGTGTTGATAAATGAGCCTCGCTGACACCAGAAATTGAACTTTTTTTTTTTCTACATCTATCATACTATTGCCTTTGAAAGCTACTTATAACGTTGCCATAAAGTGTTTGCACAATGCTTTTACATTACCTGTCAGATGCCCCATATGCCATATTTGTGCACTAGGAGTCTGTTAGTATTAGAATGTCTAATTGACAGGCTGAGATGGGACAGTCAGGTTGGCAAAACAGTCAGGTTTAGGAAATTCAGCCAACAATTACTTACAAAAACAAACCTCTCCGCAAAAAATGATCTACATGACCTATAGGTAACTATTAATGTAAATTCATATTCGAAAAAGTCGTTTTTTAGTGTCCGTATCACTTTAAGTAAATATTGCCCTTTTACATCTCTTGCCTTCGACCACCATTTTGTGATGGTCCGTGTGCTTCCTCGGAGATCACCTGACCAGAAATACTGCAGCTCTAACTGTAACAGAAAGACGTGTGGAAGCAAAAGACACAACTCTGTCTGTTAATTGGCTCATGTGACCTAACAAGTATAGTTTGTTTGGTTTGTGTGCACAGTGAATCCTACGATCCCAGGGGGCTGCCCCCTTTTTTTTTTTTTTAAATGGCAGTTTTATATCTAAGATTACCCAATGGCACATACTACTAAAAAAGTATATTATTATGAAAATGGTTTATTTACAAGAACAGGGTTTTACATATGAGCTGTTGTGTGCAATATCTTTGTATAGAGACCTAAATTGTTTGATGGGTATAGTTTTCCTTTAATATGTCATGCAAGCAGTGTCAGACTGGGGCGCCCAGGGCCCCTGGGCCTGCTGCCTTAGGGGCCTCGCCCCCCCCCAGTTACAAGAACTCTTTGCCCCCCCCCCACAAGAGCCGGGGCCCCCCCAGGTTTTTCACGTTGCCCCGCTGGCCCAGTCCAACCCTGCATGCAAGACATTACCCTGTTTGTTCAGTCTGAGAGGCAATGCATATTCCTTAAAGCGCACAAGCCACTTGCATGTGTTTTCCTGTACCAGGCACAATATGGAGAGTGTACTTTATGTGCAGTTATTCACGACCCAGTATAGATGTATACATTGCACCAGTAATTAAATATTTTATTTGAACTGGTTTCACATAATGATCAGCATGAGTTTTCTGCTATTCAGCATTTCAGATAGGAAGGGTGAAAAAACTAATTATCATGTGGGTAATACAATTAGTCTTATTATTGTTATCATTAAAGCAGGGGTGTCCAAACTGCGGCCCGAGGGCCACATGCGGCCCAGGTTGCATATAAATGCGGCCCAGCTTGGTTCCCGAGGAAACGTCATGTCGCAAAGGATATAGGAGGGAGGACTCTGCCCATTGCCCAGTTAGTAAAAATAATATAATAATAAGTCTATTTAATATCCAGGTGTCCTATATTTCAGCATATAGCTCCATCTTGTAATCAAACTGGCTTTGTAGTTCTTTTCTGTGTATTTCCTTTACTTTTACAAAAACGTGTTTGTGTATTTCATGTGTGGCCCCAGACAATTTTTCTTTTTCCAATGTGGCCCTGCGAGACAAAAGTTTGGACACCCCTGCATTAAAGGGGTTGTTCATTTTTAAATTAACTTTTAGCAGGATGTAGAGAGTGATATTCTGAGGCAATTTGCAATCGAGTTTTAATTTTTTATTATTTGTGGGTTTTGAGTTATTTAGCTGTTTTATTCAGCAGCTCCTCAGGTTTGCAATTTCAGTAATCTGGTTTCTAGGGTCTGAATTACCCTAGCAACCATGCATTGAAATGCCCAGGCAATTGTAATGATGTACAAATTTAGACAGGACCAGCACTCCTTCTTCAAGGCAATCATATGCTATGATGTAGCATCAGTGTATTTTCACTATGAACCATACCAATCTATAATGGTGTAAGGAGGCCTGCTGGTTGGCTCACACTTGATTCCTAGGGATTTTACATTGGAGTGTGGCTCGCAGGTAAAAAAGGTTGGGCCCCCTGGAGTAGCGAATAGGCTCTTCTGTAAGCTTGGTATTTGTTTATTATTATTATGTTTACTTCAGTATGTGATGTGTTAATTGAAAAGGGTATATGGTAGTAATTGTAACTGATATCATGCCGGTAGCATATAACCAACGTTTATTTTAGGGTTGCACCAAATCCAGGATGCAGTTAGGGTTTCAGCCAGGATTTGGCCTTTTTCGACAGGATTCGCGCATATGCAAATTAGGGGGCGGGGAGGGATAAAATAGGACTTTTTGTCACAAAACAAGTAAGTAGCATTTTTGACCTCTTCCCACCGAATTTGCCCGAATCTTTAGCAAAGGGTTCGACCAAATCCAAAATAGTGGATTCGGTGCATCCCTAAAATCCGCTATTTCGGATTCGGCTGAACCCCCAAAGCCTTCGTGAAAGATTCGGCCAAATGCCAAACCGAATCGGAACCCTAATTTGCATATGAAAATCACTGAGGGGCAGGGAGAAATAGAGCCACAAGCGAGGCTAAACATTATATACTTCCTTGTTTTGTGATGAGAAGTCACATGATTTTAAGGATTCGGTTCAGCCAGGCACAAGGATTCAGCAGAATCCGAATCCTGCTGAATACCGAACCGAATCCTGGATTTGGTGCATCCCAAGTTTATTTACATTATTTACCGTACATACATTAATTATGATTCCATCTTTACATTGGCCTGTAAAGGCAGAAGTTGCTGGTGGGGGGGGGGAGGATAGATATATAGATATATATGTATAGATATATATGTATAGATATATATGTATAGATATATATGTATAGATATATATATAGAGATATATAGATATATATATATAGATATATATGTAGATATAGATATATAATTTGTTTTTTTTGTACTGCTATAATCATTTTGCTATTTAATTTTGTCAAACAATACTTCCAGGGACAAATGAACATTTTCTAGCCATTTAAACTTTATTTGCTTTATTCCATTGCCTAATTTCTGTTGCCTGCAGGTTGGACAGGGCTATCCACATGACCCTCCAAAGGTGAAATGTGAAACCATGGTATATCATCCAAATATAGACCTAGAGGGCAATGTCTGCTTAAATATTCTAAGGTATGCCAATTTCATGATCGATGATGCTCATTGCCATAATAACTGCTACAGCACAACCTCTGCTGGGGAAACCTGTGTTTGATATATTTATGGTTAAAAATAAGATTCTGCAAACATTGCATTTTGTGCTAATAAGTGTGATGTGCCCACCCTCCATTGCATTCAATTCATCATTTTTCGACCTGTTTGATTATAGTCTATGTTTAGTCACAGAATAAGATCTTCGGGTTCTAGCATTCTCTTATACAAAGTCAAATAATTGTTTACAAAGGAGCATTTGTTTATCTTTGGGCCTCATTCCTATAACAAATGGTTATGCTCATTAGTTCCTCCGACTCTGATGCAGAATAAAAAGCATCAATTGATCTGTTCGGACTTCAGGTTTTGGTATCCTCCTCCCGGGATGGCAGCCCAGAATATATGATGCAGCGAAAAGGCTCATAAGATTGTCTTGGTCTCATGAGTTGTGCCTTTTAGTGTAGAAGCCAATTTTGAAATTAAGAAGGGAAAAAAGAAAAGAAACCTTGTTTATGACTGTATAAAATTCTCCTACTTCCTATGCCCACTTATAAGCAGAATTTTTCAAGACCTTAAGGATTTTATCTCACAATATTAGAGACCAATAAATTAATTCATTAATATTCAATCAGTTAATTGGATATCCCTTATGGTTGTAATGAATTACAGACCATTAAATTAATAACTTAATAAACTTTGTACACCCCATCAATCAATTCACTTGAAAGGTATTTACTAAAATGAATTTAGCGTTTCTGTGAAATTAATGACTAACTTAATGAATTCTGTGCACTCAATTTACTAAAATAATTAAAAAACGATTTTCAGTGTTTCCGTGCGAAGTGCTTTTAAATCACTCCTGTGTAATTCATTACTTAACTTTATCTCTCTCCATATCTCACATCAGTTCATTATACCAATCAGTTAAATATAAAGTGACTAGTGCAATTAAAAATTAATCTGATAAATTACTAGGATATAAATTTGCTCATATCCCAAAATGACTCCTTGAATAAAGACCGGAAAAAATGAAAAATTGATAGTTGGTGGAGCTTCTCCTAAATAATCTAACTCTATTGTTTGATCTAATCCCTGGGAGCACCACAAAGAGGGAGAAGGTAGAAATTGAAGGGTTACAGTCTTGATTTTTTCCTTTCTTGTTCTTAGTATGGATTATACCGTAAAGAACCACGAACCCCACAGCTCTTGGAATGGTAAATAGAATTAGTAATGAGTGAAGAAAAAGCTTAGTACGATAAAATCGCTTTCGCAGTCGCCAAACACTCCCCGGTGAATAAATTTATAATAACAATTAATGTCCCCATAGACGCAAAGATTTTTCGTTGGCAAACAATCGATTTCAGTGCAATCAGATTTAGTTAATGGACAAATCGTACATTTAAACGATCGTTTCGAGATCATCGTGGTCTCACGATAACAAAAAGATCTTTTTAAAAATCTTTATATCAATGGCCAGCTTTAGAGCCAAGTTTTCAGTGTAGAAGCGACTGCTCCTTGAGGCCTTCCTAGCTGGATGTACAAGATGAAAAGGGAGGTATTGTTTTCTATGAGAATTCTATGGGTGAAATCACGCCATGTGCTCCAGTTGTCTGAGCTTGGTGAAATGAGGTGGTTCCCTGTCTCCTGTTTTCCTCTATCCAACTGTAGATCACCAACTGCAGCAGCAATTGAAATCTGTAAGGTGCAGGAGACCCGAGAATAATCTGGTTATTGCAGAATATATAATTAAAACAATAAAGTAGTTATGTTGGAATATAATATCTAAAAGATAACCCTGTAACTGTACTTTTGCATTCTGGACTAAATCCCTAATGCCAATTGAGCCGTTATGATATATTGCTGTGTTCCTTTGCATGTATAAATATTTCTTTCCTTTCTCCATACAGAGAGGACTGGAAGCCTGTACTCACAATAAATTCTATAATTTATGGCCTGCAGTATCTTTTCTTGGTAAGTTCCAAACTGTAAACATACCAGCGGCAATTTGCCTTACAAGCAAAAGAGAGTGGATTTTTTTAGGAATTTTTATCACCCGATCTGTTATTGGCCTTACAGAAAGCGACTGTTAAAAATCAGGCTCTGGTCAAGAACCAATTAAAACAAGGCTCTTTGTGAGGCGGCCAATGAATATCTTTCTATTTTTTTTTTTAACAAGTCTTTGTTACATACTTACTGCTGGTAAAAAGATACCAATCATTCTTGTATTTAACATACTATTGTTAAATATTGTTAAACTATGTGAATTGTTCCACTGTGGAAAATAATGGCCCAAACCCTCTGTTATATGCAATTTACATTGAGGAGCAATGCTTTAGCCCCATTAGTGCTTGTCATTGCTAGTGAGCAGCGCTGAGCAGTTACATCTATTAATATATTAATAATGTATGTGTTGGACTGCTCAAAACAGTTAAAGGGCATGTAAAGGCAAAAAAATAAAATCACATTTTTACTTTCTTTAATGAAAAAGAAACCTATCTTCAATATACTTTAATTTAAAAAAGTGTACCATTTTTATAAGAAACCTGACTGTATGCAGTGAAATTCTCCCTTCATTTACTGCTGTGGATAGGAATTGTCAGACGGTCCCTAACTGCTGAGCAGGGAAACAATCATACTTATGAACAGCAAGGGGAGCCCCCACCTTACTTCCCAGCCATGCAGAACTCAAGCAGCTTTGTTTATGACGATCCCTAAGCAGCCCAGACCACACTGAGCATGTGCACAGTCTTAGTCTTGCAAAGATGTTTAACAAACTTACAAAATGGTGAACCCCTGTAGCCAACTTTGAAAGCATAAATTATTTGTTTGATTAGGCTTGTGGTGCAGTAAGTTCATGTTTATATTTAGTATACAAAATACAGCATTTCTAGCCTTATTCTATTTTAGACTTTACATGCCCTTTAAGAAATATTCCCTTGACTTGAATTTGTCAAGTAGAGTAGACAGGAAAGTTGCCTAGTAGAGACTTAGCTAACTGCTTGGAATCCATCTGACCCTCTATATGTTGTAATGCAATGAAGCTCTAGATGATCCTGGTGCAGTAACTCAACTAAAAGTAGTGCTGGTATGGGACCTGTTATGCTGAATGCTCAGGACCTTTGGATCTTTGGATCTTCATAATTTGTCTGCTAGAAAATCTTTTAAACATTAAATAAACCCAATAGGCTGGTTTTGCTTCCAATAAGAATCGATTATATCTTAGTTTGGATCGAGTACAGTGTACTGTTTCATTAGAACAGAGAAAAAGGAAAATTGTTTTTAAAATTTGGATAATTTAGATAAAATGGAGCCGATGGGAGTCAGCCATTCCATAATTCGGAGCTTTAAAGGGTTTTCGGATAACTGAGCCCATACCTGTACTAATAAACTGGGCACCCCTGTCTCAATGAAGAACTAAAGGAGTGAAGGGGTGGCCAAATGGTTAGGCATCCTTAAGTGCTAATTGTTTACCTGATACCCTGGGTTGGTGCTCAGGTTTGCTTAAAACTGCACTAGCCTGCAGAAACTCCTTGTTGCCATCTTTTTTTGGCTTCTTACGTTTTTTTTTGTTTCAGGCAAGCACATTTGCAGTGGAGTGAAAGCTGAACAAAAAGCGTTTTTTTTATTGCACATGCGCTTGCCTGGGCACAGAAATAGAAGTTTGCGCAGAATCAATTTCAACAGAAATACCCCAGGCCGGTGCAGTTTCCTGCTAACAGTAGCACCAGCCAGGGATGTCCGTTAAGAGATCATAACTGCGGGGTTGTCAAACATTTGGCAGTCCCATTGATTTTAACCTTTGTTCTCCTTTAAAATGATGCAGCAGGTAGCCTAACAGAATATTTCTGGATGAAGTTGCCTTATGGCACTTTTTGCCATCAGCACTATGGGTTTATACAGATCCATTTGCCATTCTACTTGCTTCATGTTGTATAATTGTATCACAAATACAATTAGGGTGATTGTACCAAAGGAGCACAAACCTAGAACTTCGTAACTCCTATGGCACAAGTCAGAGTTCAGTTTCAGCCCTAGTGTTTCTTAAAGGAGAAGGAAAGCTACCAAAACAGTTTATTGCCAATAGATTAGCCACAATAGTGCAAGCGATAACACTTTATTTATTCTGCAGAATGCTTTACCATACCTGAGTAAACAGCTCTAGAAGCTCTCTATGTTTGTTTAGGATAGAATCTGACATATTAGCTTGTTGTGATGTCACTTTCTGCCTGAGTCTCTTCATAGTTCTGGGCTCAGATTACAGCAGGGAGGGGGGAAAGGGTGGGGTAGAGGCAGAGAGGAGCAAACGGAGCATGCTCAAGCCCTAGCCCTGGAGGTTTAAGCTGAAAGAAGGAAGTCTGACACAGAAGCCCATGTGTACACAATAGAAAGAAAGACATGCTACATTACTTTGAGTTTTTACTCAAAGTCTATAGACATTAAGCTTACTTAATTTTAGCCTTTCCTTCTCCTTTAAACCATGTCTGTGTCAATATCCTGTGTATGCCATGATTTTGTTTTGTTTTGTGTGCTAGGAGCCAAATCCTGAAGACCCGTTAAATAAAGAAGCTGCTGAGGTTCTTCAGAACAACAGACGCCTGTTTGAACAGAATGTGCAGCGATCTATGCGGGGTGGTTACATAGGATCCACCTACTTTGAACGCTGCTTGAAATAGAACTTGAGCAGCTCTGAGTGCAAAACCCGCCATCCATCTGACCAGCTTTTCTGCCCTCACCCAGTTATGTCTCGCATTGCTCATTTATCTTGCCTTCATTACCCCCCCCCACCCTCCCAAAAGAGAGAGAGAGAGAGAGAAAAAAAACACACACAAATGCAGCCTGAGCTCCTGATGTAGAAGGAAATATGCAAGGTGGTCATGTGTCTCCTGGTCCTGCTGCTAGCCCTTTTTATAGAAGGGGAACACTGAGTGCAGATTGATTTTTACCGTACCTTTGTAATGCCATTGTTTGAATTTTCATTACCTCACCTTGCTCTTCTTTTCTCATGCAGAGCATCTGTTGATCTTTAGGTTAATAAATATATTTCCTCTGCCTTCCCTTATTTTCTTTGTTGCTGTGTGAAGGCCCTTGATGACTCAGATGGTCATCAACTGAAGAGGAGTCCTAATTATAAAAAAATATTTTAACAGCAGCAAAGTAATGTATTGTCCATATCCTCCTGTCTACCTGAACCATATTCAAGGCTGGTGGGTCCTCACGTTTCCTTTTATGGCCTTATGCCTTAAGCTTTTGTTAATCAGGGAGTAATTTGCCACCATAGATCTCCTTTACCCGTTTCTTCTCTTAATTACAGAGGGGGAAATAAACTGCCCACATCTCATGTTTCACTGAAATCCCACTATTAAATGTAACATGTTCTGACTTTAAAACAAGGTGGTTAAAAATTTTACCAGTTTATCCACCATCTGTGACTTGAATGATGTACGTCCACTTTTAGTGTTGGCTCCAGAAGACTTGTTAGAGCCCATTGATAGACTTCTTCATTCCTTGGATATTAGCCATGCTTTCCATATAGATCCTGATACTTCTGATCAGAGGCCTTCATAATGGGTCAAGTGGCCAAGCCCAGATGTAAGTGTTTGTTAAATGTTTTGAGGAGAGAAGTATGAGATTTAGTCTTCTATCCCTTGTGTCTTTACCTCGCATTCCTCCTGTCTCACACAAGAACCCAGTTCCACCACCCCCTTTTCTCTTTGTGTGGGATCAAAGCTTCTTTAAGCGCACGTATTTATTAATGAATGGCTTCAGTCTGGTTCTGTGCTTGAGCTACAAGAAGCTCTGTACTGGACAAATATGCTCTGCAAATACAGTCCCTGTGAGGTTGCAATCTGGTGGCCCAGGATGGTAATGGGCTCTGTACTCAATAAGGTGAAATCTGGCCCTATCCATTTAAGCAGATTTCAAGACCCGAATCAAGCTGGTCTTTATTGTGACAGCCATGCCTTTTCTCGGTCCTGTATCCCAGCGTGCCGGGAGGGCAAAAATCACACTTTCAGTTTTAGAGCCTCGTTCTCAAATGACTTCTGCCTTGCGAATGAGACCCCATAGAGTCCACTTAACTGACGTGTATGGTTTTAAATAATAAAACAAAAAGACAAAAAATAAAATAAAATGTAAACCATGATTGACGGATTTTGTTTTAATTTACACTTTTCCCCTACACTGACAGCTCTTAGGTGTTTCCCAAAAGAGAGAGAGCCGCCAATAAACATACCATGTTGATTAAAGGGGTGGTTCACCTTCAGGTTAACTTTTAGTATGTTATATAATGGCTTATTCTAAGCAGCTTTTCAAATGGACTTAATTTTTTCAAGTTTTTTTAATTATTTGCCATCTTCTTCTGACTCTTTCCAGTTTTCAAATGTGGGGGGGGGGGGCACTGATTCCATCTTAAAACGACAGCTTTGTAAGGCTACACATTTTTTGTTATTACTCAACTTTCTATTCAGGTCCTCCCCTATTCATATTCCAGTCTCTTATTCAAATCAATGCATGGTTGCTAGGGGAATTTGGACCCTATCAATGAGATTGCTGAAATTGCAAACTGGAGAGCTGCTGAAAAAAAAGCTAGAATATCTGATGAATAAAAAGCTTCACCTTTAAAGTAACGTTTAGTATGTTATAGATGCCCAATTCTAAGCAACTTTTCAATTGGTCTTCATTTTTTGTTTTTTTGTTTTTTTTTAATAGTTTTTCGTTATTTGCTTTTTTCTTTGGATTCTGCTCGGCTTTCAAATCAGGGTCACTGACCCCATCTAGAAACAAATGCTCTAACTTTTTTTTTATTATTATTGCTACTTTTTATTACTCCGCTTTCTATTCAGGTCCTCTCCTATTCATATTCCAGTCTCTTATTTAAACCAGTCCATGGTTGCTAGGCTAATCTGACAATTGCTGAAATTGCAAACTGGAGAGCTGCTGAATAAAAAGCTAAATAAAACCACAAATAACAAAAAATTAAAAGCAATTGCAAATTGTCTCAGAATATCACTCTTTGCATCATACTAAAAGTTATTTCAAAGGTGAACAACCCCTTTAACTCAAAACACAAAAAACATTAAAACCAGTTGCAAATCTACTATCACTACTACATCATACATAAAGTTAATGAAAAGGTGAGCATAATATATGCTCTGTACGTTTTTATAATGGACTTACCCGAGTACATGCAAAATTTCTGTATCTTGTAAGTATTATTGCACTTGGGTCATACTCTTAAGCTGATTATAAGGCCAGAAACCAGTCATACCTTTGGTTGATAAAAGAATAGCATGGTTACAGATACCATAGTCAGCACAGGGAAATGTGTCTGAGGACTGTCATTCACAACTATAAATAGTACCATTAATATGCTATGGGAAGAAAAACCCAAAATTGAATTATATAAAATGTAATAATATAAAATGTAATTCTAAGCAACTTTCAAATACATGGTCTTTAAACAAGCTCATGGGTTTTAAAATGATTTGTACATGCAATTGCTATTGAAAGCAATTTTTATTTGTCCTATTCTGCACTTCTGGTTCTGTCCCTTGAAACAATGTAGCAGAAGTCAACATTTTTCCAATCAGACAGGTGTATTCATTATCTGGCTAGAGACTGTTTCCAACAGCAATTACATTTATATATAACATTAACATCATTAGAATTTTAGAATTTACCTATTCTGGAAAATTACTGTACATTGTGTTTCATTAGGCAAAATAATTTTTTGGGGTTATGTCACCGTTACCTTATGAGGAGAATAGTGCCATTTGCAGGAAAATATGCAAAAGGAGATACCAAGAGCAGAGTGTGCAGCCAATAGCTAACAAGGGAGAGTGCAGATATAAACACTAATATAATGAAAGGTCTCTGGGTACAGGTGCAAAAATTTGCTCCCAGGCTCCCCCAACACACACCCACATTTCTCCAGCACCTTTCCTAAAATTAGGTTTACATTGTGCCACAACACCCCCTCTGGTAGTTGTGACATTCATCCTATAGGCTATTCAGAGGATAAGCTGTGGGGCGGCAGTTACAAATTCTGAATGAACATTGGAAAAATAAAAATAATGATTGAAATGAATCACTCCTTTCTCCATTTTAAAAATACACATTTATTGATACATGTATTTATTTCAGCAGGACAGGAGATGCAGGAGACTATGCTGATTCACCGACCTTGAGACTTGAGTTGAGGTTAAATGGTTGTATATACTGGCCTGTAGGAAGAAAGGCAACATTGCTGTACTTTTTCTGTTTCAGATGTGTTAACCAGTAGGGATGCACCGAATCCACTATAGTCCTTGGTGAAAGATTCGGCCGAATACCGAACCGAATTGGCAGGAAAGGAAAAAGTGAAAAAAAATTCTTCTTTTGTGACGAAAAGTCACGTGATTTCCGTACCCGCCCCAATTTACATATGCAAATTAGGATTCGGCTGAATCCTAATCCTGCTGAAAAAGGCCAGGTCCTGGCCGAATCCTGGATTCGGTGCATCCCTATTTACCAGGCAAGAAAACAAGCTGGAAATTGGCCACTCTAGATCAAGTTGGTATTGTTTTGGCCCTTGTACGGGACCAATACATCTTCCATTCTTGAAACTCCCACGTGTGCTGTGATTCTCGCATGACAGTACTGCATAGTCCATTATGGTGATGTGATTGATGGCTGAAGTTAGATATTTACATCAAAGTGATATGTCTGGCCAACTAATGCGGAGAAATGAAGTAAAAAAATCTGCTCAGATGAGCTGAATTACTTCTTGTAATTTGGTCACTTATAAAAACCCTAGTAAGCTTGCCCTGTGGCTGTGAGTTATAATTTGGGTGTCAGGTAACTGGGGCATTTCAGCTGAGGAAGGAATTAAACTGTTATCCATTACACATAGAGAAGAAAACATGTCTTCTAATCTTCTGAACTGTTTTATTCATACCACACAGTTGTCTTTCTAATAAAACTTGAATTAGAGAAGACCCCAGGACCTGTCAGCACTGCCACTTTAACTATATTAGCCTTCCTATCCCACGTACAGTTCCTACAATGTACAATTCATCCTGTATCATGTATTCCTATGTACTTCTCCCCACGCAATTCTGTGAGGTAGGGAGGATACAATTTCTTAGCCTGCTAATTGTTTCCATCAATAAAGATGGCAAAGCACAGAGGCCAGGTGAGCTCATCATCACGTGACTTACGCATTCCATCGTCGCTGACTCGCGGCGCGCCCGTAACTCGTGATGCTGACGTCACGGACTGGACAAACAGGAAGTAAGAGAAAGAAACAGAGACTGCTAGTTTGTAGCGAGAACAGGTACGCACGGCCCGTAACCCAACCTCGGTTTAGGGTGTAGCCTCCCCGGTTAGACGGATTAAGCTGCTTGTTGAGGAGGGTCCCTGGAGAGGAAGTTTACACTGTTGGCTAAGTAAGTTGGGGTACAGAAATAGACTGGCAGCCTGAGTAATCTGGGATTTCTGTAAGATTCTTGCTAAAAAGAGTTACTGGGTCATAGGGATAGTCAGGCAGTCTAGAGAAGGTGGGATTTTAGGGCACACAGATACTCAGGCAGCCTAGATAACGTGGGATACTGGGGCACTGGGATACTCAGGAAGAATTGATATGGTGGGATACTCGGATACTCAGGCAGCCTAGATAATATATTGGTAACATTGGTGTGTAGGCAGCCATCTCAGGTCATTTTACCTGGTCATGTGCTTTCAGAAAGAGCCAGCACTTTAGGATGGAACTGCTTTCTGGTAGTCTGATGTTTCTCCTACTCAGTGTAACTGAATATGTCTCAGTGGGACCTGGATTTTTACTATTGCTGTTCTTAGATCTACCAGGGAGCTGTTATCTTGTGTTAGGGAGCTGCTATCTGGTTACCTTCCCATTGTTCTGTTGTTAGGCCGCTGGGGGGGGAGCAGTACAGCAATAAAGAGTGACTGAAGTTCATCAGAGCATAAGTCACGTGACAAGGGCACCTGGGAAACTGACATGTCTACCTCCATGTGATATTTCAAAATTAAATATAAAAAAATTGTTTGCTCTTACTGGGCACTGAGATAGTCAGGCAGTTTAGACAAGGTGGGATTTTAGGGCACACATACTCAGGCAGCCTAGATAAGGTGGGATACTGGGGCACTGGGATACTCAGGCAGAATAGATATGGTGGGATACTCGGATACTCAGGCAGCCTAGATAAGGTGGGATTTTAGGGCACACAGATACTCAGGCAGCCTAGATAATGTGGGATACTGGGGCCCTGGGATACTCAGGTAGCCTAGATAAGGTGGGATACTGGAGAAAGGATATACACTGGCATTCTAGGCGCTGGCTGTTTTTTTCCACTTAATATTTGGGGGGGGGCAAACAAATGAATAAACATATATTCACATTTTGCCAGCACTTAGAATGACACATTCAGGTTGCTGTCTGTGGAATTGGAGTGTATCACGTTTTGTAAGGCAAAGAACGGCAATGTCAATTCTTGCTGAAATTTTCCTTATAAACTCCTTCCTACTCTGGAAATGTGCAGTGTGTTCTAGTATCCATCTAGATGCATAAAATGGTGGGCCACTGGAGTTTTAGCTTAACAGGGCCACAGCTTAGACATCGGTATCCTCCCCACATGAAGCCTTGAACATTTTTCATCCACATCCTGGTCCTTTCCTCTTGTTTTATGAAACTTATGTTTTTTAGGATGCCACACTATTTATATCTAGCTTATAAATAAAAAGGCATAACCCAGATTTTCTTTACATCCATAATTACACATTTTTTAGACATTACAAGCAAATATGGATTTTCTGTTTGGACGCCGTAAGACCCCAGAAGAGATGCTGAGGCAAAATCAGCGTGCTCTGACAAGGGCTATGAGGGAACTGGATCGGGAGAGACAGAAACTAGAGCAACAAGAAAAGAAGATAATCGCTGACATTAAAAAAATGGCAAAACAAGGACAAATGGTGAGTATTTGTCATGAATATGAGATGATCAGACCGGTCTTATGTAAATGTAACATTCTACAGAGAGCCAATAGTTTCAAAGTGTTGTATTTATTGTATTCCATGTGCACTGCAGCATTAGATCCATGCTGATATTTATAATATTGAGACCTTGAGTGTGTTATCGTTGCACTAAATTACATCAAAACTGCTCTGTATTCGTTATTTTTACCAGTGTTTGGTGACAGCCATTCTTCTTCTTTTTGTTCAAGGACGCAGTGAAAATCATGGCAAAAGATCTCGTACGCACTCGTCGTTATGTGAAGAAGTTTATCATGATGCGGGCAAACATCCAGGCAGTTTCACTGAAAATTCAAACACTAAAATCTAACAATACTATGGCTCAAGCAATGAAAGGAGTAACTAAAGCCATGGCCACCATGAACAGACAGGTACTCAATAGGAACATTTTATATAATATGTATAACTCCACATGGAAGAACAGTGTCCGCTTGAAGTGGTTGTGCCGACAATCTCTCCTTCTTTAATCATAACTAATCCTTTCCTGTTGACATCAGCACACTTCCTTTATTTAATACACCCTCCTGACCTGGTTAAAGGGAATCTGTCGTCATTTTAAACTTTTTTTTTTTTTGCATTTTTATAAAAAACACACATCCATAAACACTGTCTGGCAAATAAAATGTTAATCCACAAATCCATGCATAAGTTATTTTAGTTTGTATTTTGTCATGGGGGCTTCCATTTCTGCTCATTACACATTCATCCTGTGCTGCTCTAACAGCAGGCACAGCATTACCTGTGTGCTTGGAGGCAGCCA